>CAWUFW010013004.1:0-504013 GCA_963921515.1 Calotriton arnoldi | reverse complement strand
GAGGTCTCTCCTGATAACAGGTGAGTAAATCGGAATTCGTATTTCGGCTGATTTTAGAGGAATATTTTAAAGTTCCAAAACTCCACACTTAGAAGAATTTCCAAGTGAAACCAGTCAATGTTAGCCTATGAAGGAAATTCAAGTTACTGGTAAGTACGGTTAAAATTACTTTTCAGGACCAGTACTGGGCTGAAAGATGCAGCACTGAGGTCTCTCCTGATAACAGGTGAGTAAATCAGAATTCGGATTTCGGCTGATTTTAGAGGAATATTTGTATGTTTCAAAAATCAACACTTAGAAACTTTTTCAGCAAAAGCAGGCAATGATATCCTATGGAAGGAAATTCAAGTTACTGGTAAGTACGGTTAAAATTACTTTTGAGGATCAGTACTGGGCTGAAAGATGCAGCACTGAGGTCTCTCCTGATAACAGGTGAGTAAATCGGAATTCGTATTTCGGCTGATTTTAGAGGAATATTTTAAAGTTCCAAAACTCCACACTTAGAAGAATTTCCAAGTGAAACCAGTCAATGTTAGCCTATGAAGGAAATTCAAGTTACCGGTAAGTACGGTTAAAATTACTTTTCAGGACCAGTACTGGGCTGAAAGATGCAGCACTGAGGTCTCTCCTGATAACAGGTGAGTAAATCGGAATTCGTATTTCGGCTGATTTTAGAGGAATATTTGTAATGTTTCAAAAATCAACACTTAGAAGACTTTTTCAAGCAAAAAGCAGGCAATGATATCCTATGGAAGGAAATTCAAGTTACTGGTAAGTACGGTTAAAATTACTTTTGAGGATCAGTACTGGGCTGAAAGATGCAGCACTGAGGTCTCTCCTGATAACAGGTGAGTAAATCGGAATTCGTATTTCGGCTGATTTTAGAGGAATATTTTAAAGTTCCAAAACTCCACACTTAGAAGAATTTCCAAGTGAAACCAGTCAATGTTAGCCTATGGAAGGAAATTCAAGTTACCGGTAAGTACGGTTAAAATTACTTTTCAGGACCAGTACTGGGCTGAAAGATGCAGCACTGAGGTCTCTCCTGATAACAGGTGAGTAAATCAGAATTCGTATTTCGGCTGATTTTAGAGGAATATTTGTAATGTTTCAAAAATCAACACTTAGAAACTTTTTCAGCAAAAAGCAGGCAATGATATCCTATGGAAGGAAATTCAAGTTACTGGTAAGTACGGTTAAAATTACTTTTGAGGATCAGTACTGGGCTGAAAGATGCAGCACTGAGGTCTCTCCTGATAACAGGTGAGTAAATCGGAATTCGTATTTCGGCTGATTTTAGAGGAATATTTTAAAGTTCCAAAACTCCACACTTAGAAGAATTTCCAAGTGAAACCAGTCAATGTTAGCCTATGGAAGGAAATTCAAGTTACTGGTAAGTACGGTTAAAATTACTTTTCAGGACCAGTACTGGGCTGAAAGATGCAGCACTGAGGTCTCTCCTGATAACAGGTGAGTAAATCAGAATTCGGATTTCGGCTGATTTTAGAGGAATATTTGTATGTTTCAAAAATCAACACTTGGAAACTTTTTCAGCAAAAAGCAGGCAATGATATCCTATGGAAGGAAATTCAAGTTACTGGTAAGTACGGTTAAAATTACTTTTGAGGATCAGTACTGGGCTGAAAGATGCAGCACTGAGGTCTCTCCTGATAACAGGTGAGTAAATCGGAATTCGTATTTCGGCTGATTTTAGAGGAATATTTTAAAGTTCCAAAACTCCACACTTAGAAGAATTTCCAAGTGAAACCAGTCAATGTTAGCCTATGAAGGAAATTCAAGTTACCGGTAAGTACGGTTAAAATTACTTTTCAGGACCAGTACTGGGCTGAAAGATGCAGCACTGAGGTCTCTCCTGATAACAGGTGAGTAAATCGGAATTCGTATTTCGGCTGATTTTAGAGGAATATTTTAAAGTTCCAAAACTCCACACTTAGAAGAATTTCCAAGTGAAACCAGTCAATGTTAGCCTATGGAAGGAAATTCAAGTTACTGGTAAGTACGGTTAAAATTACTTTTCAGGACCAGTACTGGGCTGAAAGATGCAGCACTGAGGTCTCTCCTGATAACAGGTGAGTAAATCGGAATTCGTATTTCGGCTGATTTTAGAGGAATATTTGTATGTTTCAAAACTCAACACTTAGAAACTTTTCAAGCAAAAAGCAGGCAATGATATCCTATGGAAGGAAATTCAAGTTACTGGTAAGTACGGTTAAAATTACTTTTGAGGATCAGTACTGGGCTGAAAGATGCAGCACTGAGGTCTCTCCTGATAACAGGTGAGTAAATCGGAATTCGTATTTCGGCTGATTTTAGAGGAATATTTTAAAGTTCCAAAACTCCACACTTAGAAGAATTTCCAAGTGAAACCAGTCAATGTTAGCCTATGGAAGGAAATTCAAGTTACTGGTAAGTACGGTTAAAATTACTTTTCAGGACCAGTACTGGGCTGAAAGATGCAGCACTGAGGTCTCTCCTGATAACAGGTGAGTAAATCAGAATTCGTATTTCGGCTGATTTTAGAGGAATATTTGTATGTTTCAAAAATCAACACTTGGAAACTTTTTCAGCAAAAAGCAGGCAATGATATCCTATGGAAGGAAATTCAAGTTACTGGTAAGTACGGTTAAAATTACTTTTGAGGATCAGTACTGGGCTGAAAGATGCAGCACTGAGGTCTCTCCTGATAACAGGTGAGTAAATCGGAATTCGTATTTCGGCTGATTTTAGAGGAATATTTTAAAGTTCCAAAACTCCACACTTAGAAGAATTTCCAAGTGAAACCAGTCAATGTTAGCCTATGAAGGAAATTCAAGTTACTGGTAAGTACGGTTAAAATTACTTTTCAGGACCAGTACTGGGCTGAAAGATGCAGCACTGAGGTCTCTCCTGATAACAGGTGAGTAAATCAGAATTCGGATTTCGGCTGATTTTAGAGGAATATTTGTATGTTTCAAAAATCAACACTTAGAAACTTTTTCAGCAAAAAGCAGGCAATGATATCCTATGGAAGGAAATTCAAGTTACTGGTAAGTACGGTTAAAATTACTTTTGAGGATCAGTACTGGGCTGAAAGATGCAGCACTGAGGTCTCTCCTGATAACAGGTGAGTAAATCGGAATTCGTATTTCGGCTGATTTTAGAGGAATATTTTAAAGTTCCAAAACTCCACACTTAGAAGAATTTCCAAGTGAAACCAGTCAATGTTAGCCTATGAAGGAAATTCAAGTTACCGGTAAGTACGGTTAAAATTACTTTTCAGGACCAGTACTGGGCTGAAAGATGCAGCACTGAGGTCTCTCCTGATAACAGGTGAGTAAATCAGAATTCGGATTTCGGCTGATTTTAGAGGAATATTTGTATGTTTCAAAAATCAACACTTAGAAACTTTTTCAGCAAAAAGCAGGCAATGATATCCTATGGAAGGAAATTCAAGTTACTGGTAAGTACGGTTAAAATTACTTTTGAGGATCAGTACTGGGCTGAAAGATGCAGCACTGAGGTCTCTCCTGATAACAGGTGAGTAAATCGGAATTCGTATTTCGGCTGATTTTAGAGGAATATTTTAAAGTTCCAAAACTCCACACTTAGAAGAATTTCCAAGTGAAACCAGTCAATGTTAGCCTATGAAGGAAATTCAAGTTACCGGTAAGTACGGTTAAAATTACTTTTCAGGACCAGTACTGGGCTGAAAGATGCAGCACTGAGGTCTCTCCTGATAACAGGTGAGTAAATCGGAATTCGTATTTCGGCTGATTTTAGAGGAATATTTGTAATGTTTCAAAACTCAACACTTAGAAGACTTTTTCAAGCAAAACGCAGGCAATGATATCCTATGGAAGGAAATTCAAGTTACTGGTAAGTACGGTTAAAATTACTTTTGAGGATCAGTACTGGGCTGAAAGATGCAGCACTGAGGTCTCTCCTGATAACAGGTGAGTAAATCGGAATTCGTATTTCGGCTGATTTTAGAGGAATATTTTAAAGTTCCAAAACTCCACACTTAGAAGAATTTCCAAGTGAAACCAGTCAATGTTAGCCTATGAAGGAAATTCAAGTTACTGGTAAGTACGGTTAAAATTACTTTTCAGGACCAGTACTGGGCTGAAAGATGCAGCACTGAGGTCTCTCCTGATAACAGGTGAGTAAATCAGAATTCGGATTTCGGCTGATTTTAGAGGAATATTTGTATGTTTCAAAAATCAACACTTGGAAACTTTTTCAGCAAAAAGCAGGCAATGATATCCTATGGAAGGAAATTCAAGTTACTGGTAAGTACGGTTAAAATTACTTTTGAGGATCAGTACTGGGCTGAAAGATGCAGCACTGAGGTCTCTCCTGATAACAGGTGAGTAAATCGGAATTCGTATTTCGGCTGATTTTAGAGGAATATTTTAAAGTTCCAAAACTCCACACTTAGAAGAATTTCCAAGTGAAACCAGTCAATGTTAGCCTATGAAGGAAATTCAAGTTACCGGTAAGTACGGTTAAAATTACTTTTCAGGACCAGTACTGGGCTGAAAGATGCAGCACTGAGGTCTCTCCTGATAACAGGTGAGTAAATCGGAATTCGTATTTCGGCTGATTTTAGAGGAATATTTTAAAGTTCCAAAACTCCACACTTAGAAGAATTTCCAAGTGAAACCAGTCAATGTTAGCCTATGGAAGGAAATTCAAGTTACTGGTAAGTACGGTTAAAATTACTTTTCAGGACCAGTACTGGGCTGAAAGATGCAGCACTGAGGTCTCTCCTGATAACAGGTGAGTAAATCGGAATTCGTATTTCGGCTGATTTTAGAGGAATATTTGTAATGTTTCAAAAATCAACACTTAGAAACTTTTTCAAGCAAAAAGCAGGCAATGATATCCTATGGAAGGAAATTCAAGTTACTGGTAAGTACGGTTAAAATTACTTTTGAGGATCAGTACTGGGCTGAAAGATGCAGCACTGAGGTCTCTCCTGATAACAGGTGAGTAAATCGGAATTCGTATTTCGGCTGATTTTAGAGGAATATTTTAAAGTTCCAAAACTCCACACTTAGAAGAATTTCCAAGTGAAACCAGTCAATGTTAGCCTATGGAAGGAAATTCAAGTTACCGGTAAGTACGGTTAAAATTACTTTTCAGGACCAGTACTGGGCTGAAAGATGCAGCACTGAGGTCTCTCCTGATAACAGGTGAGTAAATCGGAATTCGTATTTCGGCTGATTTTAGAGGAATATTTTAAAGTTCCAAAACTCCACACTTAGAAGAATTTCCAAGTGAAACCAGTCAATGTTAGCCTATGGAAGGAAATTCAAGTTACTGGTAAGTACGGTTAAAATTACTTTTCAGGACCAGTACTGGGCTGAAAGATGCAGCACTGAGGTCTCTCCTGATAACAGGTGAGTAAATCAGAATTCGGATTTCGGCTGATTTTAGAGGAATATTTGTATGTTTCAAAAATCAACACTTGGAAACTTTTTCAGCAAAAAGCAGGCAATGATATCCTATGGAAGGAAATTCAAGTTACTGGTAAGTACGGTTAAAATTACTTTTGAGGATCAGTACTGGGCTGAAAGATGCAGCACTGAGGTCTCTCCTGATAACAGGTGAGTAAATCGGAATTCGTATTTCGGCTGATTTTAGAGGAATATTTTAAAGTTCCAAAACTCCACACTTAGAAGAATTTCCAAGTGAAACCAGTCAATGTTAGCCTATGAAGGAAATTCAAGTTACCGGTAAGTACGGTTAAAATTACTTTTCAGGACCAGTACTGGGCTGAAAGATGCAGCACTGAGGTCTCTCCTGATAACAGGTGAGTAAATCAGAATTCGGATTTCGGCTGATTTTAGAGGAATATTTGTATGTTTCAAAAATCAACACTTAGAAACTTTTTCAGCAAAAAGCAGGCAATGATATCCTATGGAAGGAAATTCAAGTTACTGGTAAGTACGGTTAAAATTACTTTTGAGGATCAGTACTGGGCTGAAAGATGCAGCACTGAGGTCTCTCCTGATAACAGGTGAGTAAATCGGAATTCGTATTTCGGCTGATTTTAGAGGAATATTTTAAAGTTCCAAAACTCCACACTTAGAAGAATTTCCAAGTGAAACCAGTCAATGTTAGCCTATGAAGGAAATTCAAGTTACCGGTAAGTACGGTTAAAATTACTTTTCAGGACCAGTACTGGGCTGAAAGAGGCAGCACTGAGGTCTCTCCTGATAACAGGTGAGTAAATCAGAATTCGGATTTCGGCTGATTTTAGAGGAATATTTGTATGTTTCAAAAATCAACACTTAGAAACTTTTTCAGCAAAAAGCAGGCAATGATATCCTATGGAAGGAAATTCAAGTTACTGGTAAGTACGGTTAAAATTACTTTTGAGGATCAGTACTGGGCTGAAAGATGCAGCACTGAGGTCTCTCCTGATAACAGGTGAGTAAATCGGAATTCGTATTTCGGCTGATTTTAGAGGAATATTTTAAAGTTCCAAAACTCCACACTTAGAAGAATTTCCAAGTGAAACCAGTCAATGTTAGCCTATGAAGGAAATTCAAGTTACCGGTAAGTACGGTTAAAATTACTTTTCAGGACCAGTACTGGGCTGAAAGATGCAGCACTGAGGTCTCTCCTGATAACAGGTGAGTAAATCAGAATTCGGATTTCGGCTGATTTTAGAGGAATATTTGTATGTTTCAAAAATCAACACTTGGAAACTTTTTCAGCAAAAAGCAGGCAATGATATCCTATGGAAGGAAATTCAAGTTACTGGTAAGTACGGTTAAAATTACTTTTGAGGATCAGTACTGGGCTGAAAGATGCAGCACTGAGGTCTCTCCTGATAACAGGTGAGTAAATCGGAATTCGTATTTCGGCTGATTTTAGAGGAATATTTTAAAGTTCCAAAACTCCACACTTAGAAGAATTTCCAAGTGAAACCAGTCAATGTTAGCCTATGAAGGAAATTCAAGTTACCGGTAAGTACGGTTAAAATTACTTTTCAGGACCAGTACTGGGCTGAAAGATACAGCACTGAGGTCTCTCCTGATAACAGGTGAGTAAATCGGAATTCGTATTTCGGCTGATTTTAGAGGAATATTTTAAAGTTCCAAAACTCCACACTTAGAAGAATTTCCAAGTGAAACCAGTCAATGTTAGCCTATGGAAGGAAATTCAAGTTACTGGTAAGTACGGTTAAAATTACTTTTCAGGACCAGTACTGGGCTGAAAGATGCAGCACTGAGGTCTCTCCTGATAACAGGTGAGTAAATCAGAATTCGGATTTCGGCTGATTTTAGAGGAATATTTGTATGTTTCAAAAATCAACACTTGGAAACTTTTTCAGCAAAAAGCAGGCAATGATATCCTATGGAAGGAAATTCAAGTTACTGGTAAGTACGGTTAAAATTACTTTTGAGGATCAGTACTGGGCTGAAAGATGCAGCACTGAGGTCTCTCCTGATAACAGGTGAGTAAATCGGAATTCGTATTTCGGCTGATTTTAGAGGAATATTTTAAAGTTCCAAAACTCCACACTTAGAAGAATTTCCAAGTGAAACCAGTCAATGTTAGCCTATGAAGGAAATTCAAGTTACCGGTAAGTACGGTTAAAATTACTTTTCAGGACCAGTACTGGGCTGAAAGATGCAGCACTGAGGTCTCTCCTGATAACAGGTGAGTAAATCAGAATTCGGATTTCGGCTGATTTTAGAGGAATATTTGTATGTTTCAAAAATCAACACTTAGAAACTTTTTCAGCAAAAAGCAGGCAATGATATCCTATGGAAGGAAATTCAAGTTACTGGTAAGTACGGTTAAAATTACTTTTGAGGATCAGTACTGGGCTGAAAGATGCAGCACTGAGGTCTCTCCTGATAACAGGTGAGTAAATCGGAATTCGTATTTCGGCTGATTTTAGAGGAATATTTTAAAGTTCCAAAACTCCACACTTAGAAGAATTTCCAAGTGAAACCAGTCAATGTTAGCCTATGAAGGAAATTCAAGTTACCAGTAAGTACGGTTAAAATTACTTTTCAGGACCAGTACTGGGCTGAAAGATGCAGCACTGAGGTCTCTCCTGATAACAGGTGAGTAAATCAGAATTCGGATTTCGGCTGATTTTAGAGGAATATTTGTATGTTTCAAAAATCAACACTTAGAAACTTTTTCAGCAAAAAGCAGGCAATGATATCCTATGGAAGGAAATTCAAGTTACTGGTAAGTACGGTTAAAATTACTTTTGAGGATCAGTACTGGGCTGAAAGATGCAGCACTGAGGTCTCTCCTGATAACAGGTGAGTAAATCGGAATTCGTATTTCGGCTGATTTTAGAGGAATATTTTAAAGTTCCAAAACTCCACACTTAGAAGAATTTCCAAGTGAAACCAGTCAATGTTAGCCTATGGAAGGAAATTCAAGTTACCGGTAAGTACGGTTAAAATTACTTTTCAGGACCAGTACTGGGCTGAAAGAGGCAGCACTGAGGTCTCTCCTGATAACAGGTGAGTAAATCGGAATTCGTATTTCGGCTGATTTTAGAGGAATATTTGTAATGTTTCAAAAATCAACACTTAGAAACTTTTTCAGCAAAAAGCAGGCAATGATATCCTATGGAAGGAAATTCAAGTTACTGGTAAGTACGGTTAAAATTACTTTTGAGGATCAGTACTGGGCTGAAAGATGCAGCACTGAGGTCTCTCCTGATAACAGGTGAGTAAATCGGAATTCGTATTTCGGCTGATTTTAGAGGAATATTTTAAAGTTCCAAAACTCCACACTTAGAAGAATTTCCAAGTGAAACCAGTCAATGTTAGCCTATGAAGGAAATTCAAGTTACCGGTAAGTACGGTTAAAATTACTTTTCAGGACCAGTACTGGGCTGAAAGATGCAGCACTGAGGTCTCTCCTGATAACAGGTGAGTAAATCAGAATTCGGATTTCGGCTGATTTTAGAGGAATATTTGTATGTTTCAAAAATCAACACTTGGAAACTTTTTCAGCAAAAAGCAGGCAATGATATCCTATGGAAGGAAATTCAAGTTACTGGTAAGTACGGTTAAAATTACTTTTGAGGATCAGTACTGGGCTGAAAGATGCAGCACTGAGGTCTCTCCTGATAACAGGTGAGTAAATCGGAATTCGTATTTCGGCTGATTTTAGAGGAATATTTTAAAGTTCCAAAACTCCACACTTAGAAGAATTTCCAAGTGAAACCAGTCAATGTTAGCCTATGAAGGAAATTCAAGTTACCGGTAAGTACGGTTAAAATTACTTTTCAGGACCAGTACTGGGCTGAAAGATACAGCACTGAGGTCTCTCCTGATAACAGGTGAGTAAATCGGAATTCGTATTTCGGCTGATTTTAGAGGAATATTTTAAAGTTCCAAAACTCCACACTTAGAAGAATTTCCAAGTGAAACCAGTCAATGTTAGCCTATGGAAGGAAATTCAAGTTACTGGTAAGTACGGTTAAAATTACTTTTCAGGACCAGTACTGGGCTGAAAGATGCAGCACTGAGGTCTCTCCTGATAACAGGTGAGTAAATCAGAATTCGGATTTCGGCTGATTTTAGAGGAATATTTGTATGTTTCAAAAATCAACACTTGGAAACTTTTTCAGCAAAAAGCAGGCAATGATATCCTATGGAAGGAAATTCAAGTTACTGGTAAGTACGGTTAAAATTACTTTTGAGGATCAGTACTGGGCTGAAAGATGCAGCACTGAGGTCTCTCCTGATAACAGGTGAGTAAATCGGAATTCGTATTTCGGCTGATTTTAGAGGAATATTTTAAAGTTCCAAAACTCCACACTTAGAAGAATTTCCAAGTGAAACCAGTCAATGTTAGCCTATGGAAGGAAATTCAAGTTACTGGTAAGTACGGTTAAAATTACTTTTCAGGACCAGTACTGGGCTGAAAGATGCAGCACTGAGGTCTCTCCTGATAACAGGTGAGTAAATCAGAATTCGGATTTCGGCTGATTTTAGAGGAATATTTGTATGTTTCAAAAATCAACACTTGGAAACTTTTTCAGCAAAAAGCAGGCAATGATATCCTATGGAAGGAAATTCAAGTTACTGGTAAGTACGGTTAAAATTACTTTTGAGGATCAGTACTGGGCTGAAAGATGCAGCACTGAGGTCTCTCCTGATAACAGGTGAGTAAATCGGAATTCGTATTTCGGCTGATTTTAGAGGAATATTTTAAAGTTCCAAAACTCCACACTTAGAAGAATTTCCAAGTGAAACCAGTCAATGTTAGCCTATGAAGGAAATTCAAGTTACCGGTAAGTACGGTTAAAATTACTTTTCAGGACCAGTACTGGGCTGAAAGATGCAGCACTGAGGTCTCTCCTGATAACAGGTGAGTAAATCAGAATTCGGATTTCGGCTGATTTTAGAGGAATATTTGTATGTTTCAAAACTCAACACTTAGAAACTTTTTCAGCAAAAGCAGGCAATGATATCCTATGGAAGGAAATTCAAGTTACTGGTAAGTACGGTTAAAATTACTTTTGAGGATCAGTACTGGGCTGAAAGATGCAGCACTGAGGTCTCTCCTGATAACAGGTGAGTAAATCGGAATTCGTATTTCGGCTGATTTTAGAGGAATATTTTAAAGTTCCAAAACTCCACACTTAGAAGAATTTCCAAGTGAAACCAGTCAATGTTAGCCTATGAAGGAAATTCAAGTTACCGGTAAGTACGGTTAAAATTACTTTTCAGGACCAGTACTGGGCTGAAAGATGCAGCACTGAGGTCTCTCCTGATAACAGGTGAGTAAATCAGAATTCGTATTTCGGCTGATTTTAGAGGAATATTTGTATGTTTCAAAAATCAACACTTAGAAACTTTTTCAGCAAAAAGCAGGCAATGATATCCTATGGAAGGAAATTCAAGTTACTGGTAAGTACGGTTAAAATTACTTTTGAGGATCAGTACTGGGCTGAAAGATGCAGCACTGAGGTCTCTCCTGATAACAGGTGAGTAAATCGGAATTCGTATTTCGGCTGATTTTAGAGGAATATTTTAAAGTTCCAAAACTCCACACTTAGAAGAATTTCCAAGTGAAACCAGTCAATGTTAGCCTATGAAGGAAATTCAAGTTACCGGTAAGTACGGTTAAAATTACTTTTCAGGACCAGTACTGGGCTGAAAGAGGCAGCACTGAGGTCTCTCCTGATAACAGGTGAGTAAATCAGAATTCGGATTTCGGCTGATTTTAGAGGAATATTTGTATGTTTCAAAAATCAACACTTAGAAACTTTTTCAGCAAAAAGCAGGCAATGATATCCTATGGAAGGAAATTCAAGTTACTGGTAAGTACGGTTAAAATTACTTTTGAGGATCAGTACTGGGCTGAAAGATGCAGCACTGAGGTCTCTCCTGATAACAGGTGAGTAAATCGGAATTCGTATTTCGGCTGATTTTAGAGGAATATTTTAAAGTTCCAAAACTCCACACTTAGAAGAATTTCCAAGTGAAACCAGTCAATGTTAGCCTATGAAGGAAATTCAAGTTACCGGTAAGTACGGTTAAAATTACTTTTCAGGACCAGTACTGGGCTGAAAGATGCAGCACTGAGGTCTCTCCTGATAACAGGTGAGTAAATCAGAATTCGGATTTCGGCTGATTTTAGAGGAATATTTGTATGTTTCAAAAATCAACACTTGGAAACTTTTTCAGCAAAAAGCAGGCAATGATATCCTATGGAAGGAAATTCAAGTTACTGGTAAGTACGGTTAAAATTACTTTTGAGGATCAGTACTGGGCTGAAAGATGCAGCACTGAGGTCTCTCCTGATAACAGGTGAGTAAATCGGAATTCGTATTTCGGCTGATTTTAGAGGAATATTTTAAAGTTCCAAAACTCCACACTTAGAAGAATTTCCAAGTGAAACCAGTCAATGTTAGCCTATGAAGGAAATTCAAGTTACCGGTAAGTACGGTTAAAATTACTTTTCAGGACCAGTACTGGGCTGAAAGATACAGCACTGAGGTCTCTCCTGATAACAGGTGAGTAAATCGGAATTCGTATTTCGGCTGATTTTAGAGGAATATTTTAAAGTTCCAAAACTCCACACTTAGAAGAATTTCCAAGTGAAACCAGTCAATGTTAGCCTATGGAAGGAAATTCAAGTTACTGGTAAGTACGGTTAAAATTACTTTTCAGGACCAGTACTGGGCTGAAAGATGCAGCACTGAGGTCTCTCCTGATAACAGGTGAGTAAATCAGAATTCGGATTTCGGCTGATTTTAGAGGAATATTTGTATGTTTCAAAAATCAACACTTGGAAACTTTTTCAGCAAAAAGCAGGCAATGATATCCTATGGAAGGAAATTCAAGTTACTGGTAAGTACGGTTAAAATTACTTTTGAGGATCAGTACTGAGCTGAAAGATGCAGCACTGAGGTCTCTCCTGATAACAGGTGAGTAAATCGGAATTCGTATTTCGGCTGATTTTAGAGGAATATTTTAAAGTTCCAAAACTCCACACTTAGAAGAATTTCCAAGTGAAACCAGTCAATGTTAGCCTATGAAGGAAATTCAAGTTACCGGTAAGTACGGTTAAAATTACTTTTCAGGACCAGTACTGGGCTGAAAGATAGCAGCACTGAGGTCTCTCCTGATAACAGGTGAGTAAATCGGAATTCGTATTTCGGCTGATTTTAGAGGAATATTTTAAAGTTCCAAAACTCCACACTTAGAAGAATTTCCAAGTGAAACCAGTCAATGTTAGCCTATGGAAGGAAATTCAAGTTACTGGTAAGTACGGTTAAAATTACTTTTCAGGACCAGTACTGGGCTGAAAGATGCAGCACTGAGGTCTCTCCTGATAACAGGTGAGTAAATCAGAATTCGGATTTCGGCTGATTTTAGAGGAATATTTGTATGTTTCAAAAATCAACACTTGGAAACTTTTTCAGCAAAAAGCAGGCAATGATATCCTATGGAAGGAAATTCAAGTTACTGGTAAGTACGGTTAAAATTACTTTTGAGGATCAGTACTGGGCTGAAAGATGCAGCACTGAGGTCTCTCCTGATAACAGGTGAGTAAATCGGAATTCGTATTTCGGCTGATTTTAGAGGAATATTTTAAAGTTCCAAAACTCCACACTTAGAAGAATTTCCAAGTGAAACCAGTCAATGTTAGCCTATGAAGGAAATTCAAGTTACCGGTAAGTACGGTTAAAATTACTTTTCAGGACCAGTACTGGGCTGAAAGATGCAGCACTGAGGTCTCTCCTGATAACAGGTGAGTAAATCAGAATTCGGATTTCGGCTGATTTTAGAGGAATATTTGTATGTTTCAAAAATCAACACTTAGAAACTTTTTCAGCAAAAAGCAGGCAATGATATCCTATGGAAGGAAATTCAAGTTACTGGTAAGTACGGTTAAAATTACTTTTGAGGATCAGTACTGGGCTGAAAGATGCAGCACTGAGGTCTCTCCTGATAACAGGTGAGTAAATCGGAATTCGTATTTCGGCTGATTTTAGAGGAATATTTTAAAGTTCCAAAACTCCACACTTAGAAGAATTTCCAAGTGAAACCAGTCAATGTTAGCCTATGAAGGAAATTCAAGTTACCGGTAAGTACGGTTAAAATTACTTTTCAGGACCAGTACTGGGCTGAAAGATGCAGCACTGAGGTCTCTCCTGATAACAGGTGAGTAAATCAGAATTCGTATTTCGGCTGATTTTAGAGGAATATTTGTATGTTTCAAAAATCAACACTTAGAAACTTTTTCAGCAAAAAGCAGGCAATGATATCCTATGGAAGGAAATTCAAGTTACTGGTAAGTACGGTTAAAATTACTTTTGAGGATCAGTACTGGGCTGAAAGATGCAGCACTGAGGTCTCTCCTGATAACAGGTGAGTAAATCGGAATTCGTATTTCGGCTGATTTTAGAGGAATATTTTAAAGTTCCAAAACTCCACACTTAGAAGAATTTCCAAGTGAAACCAGTCAATGTTAGCCTATGGAAGGAAATTCAAGTTACTGGTAAGTACGGTTAAAATTACTTTTCAGGACCAGTACTGGGCTGAAAGATACAGCACTGAGGTCTCTCCTGATAACAGGTGAGTAAATCGGAATTCGTATTTCGGCTGATTTTAGAGGAATATTTTAAAGTTCCAAAACTCCACACTTAGAAGAATTTCCAAGTGAAACCAGTCAATGTTAGCCTATGGAAGGAAATTCAAGTTACCGGTAAGTACGGTTAAAATTACTTTTCAGGACCAGTACTGGGCTGAAAGATGCAGCACTGAGGTCTCTCCTGATAACAGGTGAGTAAATCAGAATTCGGATTTCGGCTGATTTTAGAGGAATATTTGTATGTTTCAAAAATCAACACTTAGAAACTTTTTCAGCAAAAAGCAGGCAATGATATCCTATGGAAGGAAATTCAAGTTACTGGTAAGTACGGTTAAAATAACTTTTGAGGATCAGTACTGGGCTGAAAGATGCAGCACTGAGGTCTCTCCTGATAACAGGTGAGTAAATCGGAATTCGTATTTCGGCTGATTTTAGAGGAATATTTTAAAGTTCCAAAACTCCACACTTAGAAGAATTTCCAAGTGAAACCAGTCAATGTTAGCCTATGAAGGAAATTCAAGTTACCGGTAAGTACGGTTAAAATTACTTTTCAGGACCAGTACTGGGCTGAAAGATGCAGCACTGAGGTCTCTCCTGATAACAGGTGAGTAAATCAGAATTCGGATTTCGGCTGATTTTAGAGGAATATTTGTATGTTTCAAAAATCAACACTTAGAAACTTTTTCAGCAAAAAGCAGGCAATGATATCCTATGGAAGGAAATTCAAGTTACTGGTAAGTACGGTTAAAATTACTTTTGAGGATCAGTACTGGGCTGAAAGATGCAGCACTGAGGTCTCTCCTGATAACAGGTGAGTAAATCGGAATTCGTATTTCGGCTGATTTTAGAGGAATATTTTAAAGTTCCAAAACTCCACACTTAGAAGAATTTCCAAGTGAAACCAGTCAATGTTAGCCTATGGAAGGAAATTCAAGTTACTGGTAAGTACGGTTAAAATTACTTTTCAGGATTAGTACTGGGCTGAAAGATGCAGCACTGAGGTCTCTCCTGATAACAGGTGAGTAAATCAGAATTCGTATTTCGGCTGATTTTAGAGGAATATTTGCACAATGGTGAAGGGAGGGGGCGGGGCGTGAGGTGACATCTGTGCAAACGCGCCCGTGGCGCGTTTTAAGTTGGGGGATTAAGTCCCCTTGAATCATGAGGGTCCCTACGGGCCAACTAGCCCACCAGGAACCTCCAGAATGCGCCAGGGGCTGCGTTGCAGAGACATGTACAGAGGCCACACTCCTTTTACACCTCTCTGCAACGCAGCTCTGTGGCGCTTTCTGGACGTACCTGTTGGGCTAGTTGGCCCCCAGGGACCCTCAGGATTGAAGAGGATTTAATTCCCCATCTTAAAACGCGCCACGGGGCCTGTTTGCACACATGTCACCTGAAGCCCCGCCCTCCCTTCACCACTGTGCAAATGCACCCCGTGGTGCGTTTTAAGTCAGGGATTAACTCCCTTGAATCCTGAGGGTCCCTGGGGTGCAACTAGCCCACCATATACCTCCAAAAGCGCCATAGAGCTGCGTTGCAGAGAGGTGTAAAAAGGGCATGGCCTCTGTACACCTCTCTGCAAGGCAGCTCCCTGGCGCATACTGGAGGTTCCTGGTGGGCTAGTTGGCCCCCAGGGACCCCCAGTATTCAAGGGGAATTGTTCTCTTCTGCAAACGCGCCAGGGGGCGCGTTTGCAGAGTGGTAAAGGAAGGGGCGGGGCCTACGGGCCCGATCGTTTTTTTTTTCCTCTGAAGGGGGGCTGTGTGGCCCCCTTCCTTTTTCCTATTTTTAGGCCCTGGGGACCCCATCCCCCAGGGCCTTACCCCCTTTTTTAAAATTAAAATAAAAAAAACGGGAAGGGGGCCGCGTGGCCCCCTTCCCTGGGCCTGTATTGGCCCCGGGGACCCCATCCCCGGGGCATGGCCTCTTTTTTTTTATTTGGAGGGGGCTGCGTGGCCCCCTCCTCAGGCCATTTAAGGCCCCGGGGACCCCATCCTCCGGGCCGGCCTTGCACTTTTTAAAAAAAAATCCATTTTTTTACTTTGGGGAGGGGTGCTGCGTGGCCCCTCCGTGGCCACTTATGGCCCCGGGGACCCCATCCCCCGGGGCCTGGCTCTCGTTGGGGACTGTGGGGGTCCCCAAGCCCCCACAGTCCCGCCGGCTCCCCGTGTCCTACGGGAGCCGGCATTGCTTTGACACATGGGGAGCTGCTAAGATGCAGCTCCCCATGTGGAAAGCATCGGCTTTGGATATTGGAAGAGAGAGCAGGTTTCCTGCTCTCTCTTCCAATATCCAAGCAAGCTTGTAATGACAGGACGGAGCCGCGAGGCTCCCGTCCTGTCATTGCAAACAGCAGTGTCCCGGGGGTAGGCACCCCGGGACACTGCAGGGTGGCCCTGGGGGTGGCGGTCCCCAGGGCCACCACAGGCTCCAGGAGGGGGCCGCGCGCCCCCTCCCTACATTTTGAAAGCCCCGGGAGGTGGTGGTCCTCGGGCTTGGGGGTCCAAAACGGACCCCCATTTTAATTTTTCTTAGTGCCCCGGGAGGTGGTGGTCTCGGCGTGGTGGGGGCTGGAGCCCCCCACACAGGTTTTTAATTTAATTTTAAAAAAGCCCCGGGAGGTGGTGGTCTCGGGCTGCGGGAGGGCTCAGAGCCCTCCCGCACCATTATACATAAAGCCCCGGGGGTGGTGGTCCCCGGGCTTGGGGGCCCTTAGAGGCCCCCACACATAAAATGAACCCCCCCAGCATGCCCCCGGGACTTGGCCCACCCGGGGCCACTAACATCGAAGCGCGGAGACCGCGCTCGATTGTTTTTTCCGGCAGGATTCGCGCTCCCTGAGCGCATCCTGCCGATTTTTTAAAAAAATTTTTTTTTGCCCAGGGGGTCCCCTTGAGCAGACCTAGGGGTCAGGGTGTTTCTACCCTGCTCCCTTTGTGCGCTTTGCGCACATAGTTTCTGTCCCTCGGTTCTACCGAGGGATAAAATGGCTGCCACACTTCCTGATTTGGAGTGTTGACAGCCAATTAACATAAAGCTCGTGCTCGGGAGGATCCGCGGCCCTAGATATATCTATCTTTTACTTTTGATTTTCTCAGCAACTACTGAACGGATTTACACCATTTAACAAAAAGGGTTCTTTCTGAACCAAGAACTACCTCTTTGCCAAATTTGGTGTAATTCCGTTCAGCAGTTCGGGCTGTAGCCGTGTCTAAAGTTTCCTATGGAAAATTGCATGGGGAAAACGCGCTTTGGGACCCCCTTTTTCTCGGCCCCCGCTTGACGAATCCCCCGAGACTTTCAGGGTAGGAGCGGACCGGAGCGCCCCACAAAGTTTGAAAATTTTGCGAAGATACGTCAACCGGCAAGAGAGTTATTTCAAATAGAATGTCGCGGATTTCCTATGGATAATAGGTTGTAACTATAACTATCTACTGGCGACCGCCAGTAGATAATATATATTTATATATATATATTTTAATTAAGTAAGTGGAACAATTACTATCACATAATGCAAATGGCAGTATGTGAATTCAATATCAAACAACAAATACCCAGGGACACAGAATCACATAAAAAATTCCATTGGCCCTAGAGAACTAGGAACACCATGTGACGGTCTGACTATGCAGACAGATGCTTGCAGAGGTGTTCTTATCTTACTTCCTCCATTAAACCAGCTTTCTCCACCAGAGGTCTTTTCCAGGAATCCTCCCAGGGTAAGGCCTTGGGCCATCAGCAGCGAGTCATATACATGTCTGTTCACTGTTAGAAATGGGGGCCTCTAGTTGTCAGGTTGTTACCCAGTCCAAGTAGGGACCCTTCTTCCTAGTCAGGGTAAGGGGGATACACTCCTAAAATAGCCCCTGCTCACCCCCTTGGTAGCTTGGCACAAGCAGTCAGGCTTATCTCAGTGGCAGTGTGTGAAGCATGTGCACATAACCAGCAGTTACCCAGTGAAACATGACAAAAGGACACCACACCAGTTTTAGAAAAATATCCAATATTTTATCTGTGCAAAACAAACCAAAAATGATATAAATCCATGATACATTTCTTAGAAATATCAATAAACAAAAATAGACTTAAAATAAAGTTTCTTGAAGTTGATAGCTCTGTCCGGGGCTATCATGGAGTTGTGAACAACAAATCCAAACAGTTCTGGCTGACCGCGGCTTTGCGGGCCAGCTAATCTGTCAGGAAGACCAGCAAAACAGTACCTTTAGAAATGCACTCCATCGGGGACCTCGCTGTAAGCTCCGAAGAGCCGGCGTGGGAAGGCGTCAGTTCCGGAGGTCGGTGCAGGATTCATCGGCCCCTTGAATCACACGTGTTGCAGACTGAACTCCATGTGGTTGAAGTCAGGAGCGCTGGTG
Source organism: Calotriton arnoldi (assembly GCA_963921515.1). NCBI lineage: Eukaryota > Metazoa > Chordata > Amphibia > Caudata > Salamandridae > Calotriton > Calotriton arnoldi. The sequence continues at coordinate 485,537 of CAWUFW010013004.1, read as the reverse complement.
TTGGCGGGCTTCGGGGCTGCAGTGCCAAGTGTAGCGGTGCGGCATGTGGTGCCATCAGGTCGCAGTGCAGGTAGCAGCTCAGTGACAGTCATCCAGTGGTGTCAGTGAGACCAGGGTTGAGGTGCAAAGTGGTGTGGTACTTATTGCGGTGCTGGCAGGTCATGGTGCAGGCAGCAGCATTGTCGTTGCTGAAGCACTGTCGTCGGCTGACGAACTGACATCAATGGTGCCGGCATCGGTAGGCCAAGGCTGTGGTGCCTTATGTAACTTACGAGCGGTGCCCTCAAACCACGGTGCAAGCATCGGTGTTGATGTCCTCATAGAGCATCATTGTCGGAGATACCAGGGTGGAGGTGTGAATCAAAGCGGTGCGAAGTGCGATACCCACAGGTCACGGTGCAAGGAGCTGCTCGGTGGCAGCATCAGGCAGTGTCATCAGAGAGACCAGGGTTGCAGTGTGAACTGCGGCAGTGTCCTCTCCGATGCCTTCAGGACACGAAGCCGGAAGCAGCATCGTTGATGGGGCCAGGTTCCTTTTTCCTCTGTTGCAGCATAAAACACACAGTTGCCAGTGCTGGTAGCAGATGAACTTGAAGTCTTAGCTGTTCCTGAGACTTCTTGAACAGGGGCAAGCTCTAGCTGAAGCCCTTGGAGAAACTTAAACAAAGAAGTTGCAGAACAATATGTACCATCCTTTCTCTGCCCAAGATAGAAGCAGCCACTGCAGGCCAACACAGGAAAGTGGTAGTTCCTCCTCACAGCATCTCCAGCTCTTCTTCTTGGCAGGTTTTTTGGTCCAAAAGAGTTCTAAAGTCCTGGGGTCAGGGCCCCAATAGTTATACCACATTTTCTATGTTTTCTTTGTGGCAAGGGTCTCTAAGCCCAGTCCAAACCAGTTTGCCCTCTCTGGCCCATCTTCACTACAGGAGGTGAAGACAACATTGTGCAGAGGAGACACTGTCTATTTAGGTGCTAATGAAAACTCCTTCTACTACTCTAAATGCAGACCAGGCATATTCAGCTCAACTATCAGTCACCCAGGAAAGGCAGGACACACCTCAACACCCCCCCCCCACCCCCCCCTTGTGGCTTTCTACAGTGAATGCACATCCCCAGCCCCTGTCACTCCAAAATCAGACAGTCAATACACAGACCAGCAGAGGCACACAGAATGGTTAAACAAGATCATACCTACACACATCTCCCTAAAATGATGTGTTATTAAATTCTGATTTCAGAGAGCCTAAACTCTATTTCTCTATCTTGTCCCAATGAAAAGTTATGCTTGTAGGATGTTACAAAGCAACTCCCAAGTTACCCTATGGGACAGATAGCCTTTCCATAGTGAAAAACGAAATTGGCAGTATTTCACTGTCAGGACATGTCACACATACCAGGACATGTCCTAACTTTCACATACACAGCACCCTGCCCATGGGGGTACCTTGGGCCTACCTGTGGGGTGCCTTACATGTAAGAAAATGGAAAGTTAGGGCCTGGCAAGTGGGGGCAGTTGCCAGATCGACATGGCAGTAAAAACTGCATTCAGACACTGAAGTGGCAGGTCTGAGATACCTTTGAAAGGCTGCTTGTGTGGGTGGCACAATCAGTGCTGCAGGCCCACTAGCAGCATTTGATTTACACACCCTGGGAACATACAGCGCACTATACTAGAGATTTAGTTGTAAATAAAATAAGCCAAACATGAAAACACTGATCCATAAACACAATTTATAGTAGGAGCACTTGCACTTTAACACTGAACAGCAGTGAGAAAGTGCACTGAGGCACTAAATTAGCAAAACGAAGTCCAACATGCCATTAAAAACAGAAGACTAGAAAGCAAAAAGATAGGGGAAACACGCTAAAGGATGCCAGGTGTATCATTCACTGTCTATCAACTCTGATTGATAAAAAGTGTTTGAAGTACCATATCACGCCTAGTTATAGCATGCTGCTAAGGTTGCATCCCAAACAGAGGCTCATATCAAGTTACGCTTAAACTTGGTACCCAGGAAAACTGTGAACAAGTTGCACTAATAGTGGCATGTTCTTTCCAATTTGACATCTAGACCTCCACATTATAGCATCTCCTCACCTGGGAGGAAAAATGCCAAAGGCAGTGTTGGGCGGCATTTGTACCTGCCTCCGTTATCATGTAAACGACATGCGTGATCACATTAGTGACTTTGGGAATGATGGGAAATGTAGTCCCATAAATGTCCCGATTGCATGAATCTGTATCCCAAAGCTTAAAAACATTCTTAAACTTGCCATCATGTCACTATATTTCAAAACAAGGCACTTTTCAAGAACTAAGCAAAACCTCCGTAACCAGGAGAGTATAAAAAAGGTATTTTTGTGTACCTCCATAATATACCCTATTGGCTCACACAGAGCTCCTAGCAGATCACCCGCAGCCAGTTCTTCCTTACCATCAGCAACCAGACTATAAATTCTGCTAGTCAATCCTTGTGAGTGTTTTACACTACTCCATTTGATACTTCTTCTGTTTCTCGTGAGCCTCAATCTACCATCAGACGGGTCACCCTCAGTGTGGATTGTTCCTCCAGTGGGAAGGCTTAACTTGAGCGATAAATCATTGTGATCGCTAGCATTACGAGGCAGCACATCCATATCAACCAACCCCTGCCATAATTTAACATCCAAGAGTATGTAGTCAATTAAACTAGTATGATTAGGCCTGTTATATGTGTGCATACCTGACTTGTCAGAGCAGAATCTGCCATTACATGCTGTTACAGGCATGTAGTCCTTGATTTACTGTTAGGGCATAAATCTGAACAGCTAAAGGGGACTAATGGGAGGGATCTAAATTTCCGGGATACGTCCTCCTTTAGACTCAAAGCCTGATTGTCCAGCCCCAAGGATTCAAACTAGCAGTTAAAATCCGCTCCCACTATTTTCCCTATTGATGGTGGGAGTAAGGTGAGATGCTTGCCCAAACACTCAATAACAGTTGACTTATTTTTGTTTCCTGTTGGTCTGTTATATACATTATAGATGTAATATATAGCATCAGAGGGGGTGTTCCATCTAAGGCACAATATCTCAGGGGAATCCACCCTAATCTCTCTTAAAGTACCTAGGAGTGTAGTCTTCACCCATACAACGAGGCCTCCCGATGGCCTGCCTGCACTGGAAGATAATGCATTCTTAAAGAAATTTGCATAGCCTGAGTGGTGTATCAGTTGTTCTGACTAAGTCTCCTGGAGTAGACATATATCATATTGTTCGATAAATATGTACCACTCTTTAATATCTTTCTTTGAGTTCCAACCCTCCACATTCCAAGAAATAAAATTAATTTGTCTGGCAGCTTTAGGAGATGTTCTATGTTCTTCATCAGATGTAAATGGGCAGACCAGACAGGCTAGAGCAGGTGATCCTAATATTTGGGGAAGGGAGTTGATGTTTGCTGTCATTTCTTGCACTATTGAGCACCCTGAGTGCCTACAGTTATTAGGGCTCACTCTCTGCCCCTCTGTGGGGTAGTCCATATTTGCCCATTCTGTTGGATGATCTACACTGTTGACCACTCAATCAACAAAAATAATGAACAAGGTTTCATATTGTTTTTAAAATAACAAGCACAGATTCACTGAATGTAAGTGAAAAGGTGCAAATGTTTTTTCTGCTAATTATTTGCTTTGCAAGGTTCAATGATGATCAGATAAATTATATACACTTAGAACAGAGTGTGATATGATAGAAAGAAACTTAGTGCCAAAGACTGAAGACAGAGGCCCTACAGAACTGTATCCCTTCCTTTTTGAAGACTACTGGGAGGCAAATTTAGCCTTCCCTTGGTGGGCTTATCTGTTTGACACAGACAAGAACAGCAAACACTGCGAATTTACTGAACATTGGTTCTATTATTCAGAAGAGGTATGTGGCGTGAACCATCTTTAAGACTTGAATTAGGTCCCTTCTTTCGTGCTAAGGCTAGTATAATTATATCACTAATAGGTTACAATATTGTCTATTTGTCACTCTTTTCATAAATATTGTTCCCAATATGTTTTTACTTTTATAATAGTTGCTATTCATATTGTGTACACTAGGATAGATTTTTGATTTTTACAATAAAACAAACCTGGTTTCTTAGTGTTGTAGAGTGTGCTTTTACATGTTGAAAGAGGGTTTGAGTTCAACTAATTTTCCCTGTGACATCTCAAAGGATTGATTGTTACCTATAATGCATCTCATCTCATCTCCCTCTAATAGTGCTCAGCGGCTTACGCAGTGGTTGCAGTCCAAATGGCTTTTGTCTTGGGATGGCGCTTTTACAAAGACCTTAGTGTGTAGGTGTAGAAAATCTGTTTTCGGGCCATGTTCTGGATGGCCAAGATATTGTGTCAGAACATAATATTTCAATTCTGCTATGACCTTAAATTTGCAATCATTTATCTTCTAGCTAACCCACGTTCCTGATGATGCAAGTCTTGTAAATTGGCTTGTCCGATGTCTAAAAAAGGAACATACGTAGCCAGCGCTTTTTGTACTGTGGATATACCATTGTGGCATAGATGTACTCTTCAGAGGACAAAATCTGATGTTGGAGCCTTTGATTTGTGTTCAGATGATGGATTAGGTTGTTGACCAAATAATGTGCATCTTGACAAATGTTTGTTTCACCTTTTGCTAATGTTCTTCCAGCATCTATAACAACGGGACCACTTGCATGAAGCAACTGTACTATTTGCTGACCTCTCGTGTCAAAATCTTAAACGGCACTAGCATTTGGATCAATTGTTACCTATTTGTCAACTTCCATTTTCATGGCTTTGGCAGTTGCATCCCCTCTCCTTTGCAATATGTAATCATTGATAGATCTGTAGTGCTCCAACAGGAGTTTCAGAAAGTAGAAGGTAGAGTTTCAAAGGCTTGGCACCTCCTGTAGAAAGGTTTTTACAGGAACTCTATTAGTACACGGAATGATCTTCAGCTGCTTCTGAGCTTTGAGAAAATGGGTGAAATTATTGCAAATCCAGTAACAGGTGACTAGTATGACCAGTGTGTTGCTGACTAGTGCTTCTTCACTGACAAAGTCCTTCACAATTAATTTGATGCAATGCTCTAAATATAGGACTCTGAAGTATCCTCTCTTAGTCATGGTTTTGACAGTATTACTCACATTGTAAGTGGCAACAAATCCAATTTTCTAGGTTGAAACCATTCTGGTATTAAATTGTTTGGTATTATTTCTTTCAAGAATTTAGCAGCTGTATGCGATTTGATTGCAACTGTTCCATGGCGCCAGTTGCCTCGATAAGGATCCCCAATTGCGAAACCAGCAGCTAGCCTTTGCTGAACCCCTTTGAGAGAGACCCTGTGTGAAGTGATGCATGTTTAGCCTGTGGCTGACCACTGGTTTACATATCTTTAGCGTGGTGAATGTACTGAATAGCACTCTCCTTTATTGCTTCTCCAACCAGTTGCAGCACTTGATGGTACAGCGCTACAGAGCAACAGTGGAAAAATAAGTCTGGCTTGGTAACTTCTATTTTAAACAGAGAGACTCTACAACTTGTACAAACCCCTCTACTTGCACCCATAAAAAATGCATTTTGGTCAGCTTCCCATTGCAAAATGGACTCGCTTATGGGTTTTATAGTATGGTGACTCCTTGCTGAGATAGTTTTGATAGTGTGTTGTTCTGACTATTTTCTTTGTGAGGATACGGCCACAAGTGCCCAACATGTAGTAAGGCTTCATGGATGCCTTGGGGTGACTATCCCTCTTTTCTTTGTGCCATACAGAGGTTGTTGTTGGGATGACTGCAAACTCTGAGTGACAGTTACAGGGCTGCATCATATGATGACATTTTCTTCTTCCTCACCGCTACCTACTTCTTTCAGTTTAACTTCTTTTCCTCTCTCATCAGCAGCTACATTTTTGAGGTGCACTTCCCACAGAATTGCATCTTGATTTTTCACATGGGTCAGTTTACCCCCAGTACTGTAATGTTCATCTACCTTACCATAGTAAACTGATTTGCAACTTATTTACAAAATACTTTATTTAGACAATGAAGTCTGTCAAAGTGCATTAGTGGCAAGTAGAATTAAAATGATAAACAATATCACAATTTTTCGAAAATATCAGTGATTCGACAGATGACCCATAGATCATCATCAGATTTCCTTAATGGCGGTACAGTTAAACATTTTAAATGCAATTCAATAAACAATGATTAGCTTGGTAAAATAATCTTAAGTTAAAATTTCGCCGTGCATAGCTTGCTATTACTGTCCAGTCTGCTTGGCTGAAAACCAGTACTTTCAGAAGCAACGCTATACATCCATTTGAAGATAGTCTTTGAGTCTACTGGGATTCAAGGTTCCTCCTCTTCTTCATTTTGGGCTACTTGGTTGATTCTTAGTTGCTTATCAAAAGGAGAGGTTTGGTGCAGCAGCCAGGGCGACTGACTCCAGAACCCAGGGGCACATGGTTTGATCCCCGGTGCCGGCAGCAGATCAGCCCTGCACCATGTGACTCTGGGCAATAGCTTGCTTAATCTTCCTGACGGCCCCCAGCGCCTTGACACCTTTAGGTAATTGTTCGCGCTTTACAAATACAGGGGGGCAGATTTACAAGCCCCCTGCGCCACCAGTACGTCACTTTTCGTGACGTACTGGTGGCGCAGGAGGCTCCTCAATTTACAAGGAGAGGAAAAGCCACCATGCGTGACTTTTCCTCTCCTTGTAAATACCGTCCCTTCACACGCAGCACTTTGCGGTGAAGGGGCGTGCCCATGGGTGTTGCTGTGGGTGTTCCCACGCAACACCCATGGAACAAGACACATCTCCAGAATTACGAGAAATCGTAACTCTGGAGATGCGTCTGAAAGCTACGCCACCCTAGAGGTGGCGTAGCGAGGCGCACCGAGGAGAATTTCTCCTCGTTTTTTCCTCTTTCAATGCGTGCTGCATTCTGCAGCACGCATTGAAAGAGGAAAAGCCTGTACTGATTGTTTTTGTGCAGAAAGGTGCCCCTTCCTGCACAGAAACAATCTCCTCATGGCGCAGGCATCCTTGCACCATGGTGCAAGGATGCCTGCGCCGGCGCTTGGCAGCTGTTTGTGCGCCAGCGCAGGGGAGAGCACAGGAATGCGACATATTCTTGTAAATATGTCGCATTCCTGTGCTCTGAAAGTGCCGCAGCGTGGCGCAGCCAAAGGGCTTGCAGCGCCACGCTGCGGCACTTTCTTGTAGATCTGCCCCATGATATTTATCAGATGGTAATGTCCGTGTACCCTCCTTAGTCCACAGATGCTGGAGCAGTCTTTTGCGGTCTTCCAGGAGTGCAGGATATATGCAGAGCAATTAAGTTATTGACTCCTGGAATAGTCCGCACAGTCAACATGTTTTCGACTCTGGTGTAACCGGCCATGGTGGCGACAGATCTAAAGATGAAAAAGAACCCCTCCGAAGCAGCAGGTATTTCATTTTATAATAGGAGGAGAATGGTTTGTTGATGTATTTTTGTGGGCCTTTTCTATTGTAACTGCTAAGGACCAAGTGGCCATGTTCTCTTTTGGAAAATGCTCTTTGGTGAGATTTGAGAGATGTAATTTTTAGTTTTCTATTCAGGGATGTTTTAAACTTAAAGTGTGGTAATTTTAAATTCCACAGCTCCGTTGAGCTTGTTTGCACCAATGCTTTGGAGAGGGCGTGTGACCAGGCATTTGAATGGTTTGCGCTGTAGGGATACGCAACTTTGAGCCAAATAAGGTTTTTCAAAGATCCTTGCTTGGCAGACCTTGTGGTGTGCAGATATTTTATTAGGCTGCCCATCTGTTCAAACAACTGGTCGTGTAGTGCAAATTCCATCCGTATCTGAGCTGGTAAGGTATTACCTAGTTATTGAAATAAAGAACTGAACACTGCGCTCTGTGCCCTGTTTAAGAAAGCCCCCAGTTTTCCCGGGTAAGCCTCTGACCCGCATGAAAATGTTGGCGCAAATTTGACAGAGACTATTTTCAGCAGTGCCTCAAAAGAGAACTTGTTGGTGCTCTTAAAAATTGTTCGAAAGGCACATTGCAACAAAGCTAGTTTTGGTTTTACTAAGTTCAGATGCATTAAGTGGCCTCCTTTGTTGTCTAACAAGCAACCCAAATATTTGTATTTGTTCGCGATGGTCTGGGGATGGTTGCCAAGAAGCCAATGATGTTGTTTTTTCTTTTTCCGGCCGAAGATAACAATATTGGTCTTTTCGTAATTAATTTTCATCTCATTTGCCAGGCAGTGTATATCTAAGGCATCTAGCAGTCTTTGAAGCCATACTGGCATTTGGCTGAGCAGGACGACGTCGTCCACATAAAGCAGGGAAGAGATGTGTTAGTTGGCTAGTTTAGGAGCATGACTGTTTACTTGGTTTAATGCAGGAACTAAATCGCTCATGTACAGGTTAAAAAAGGTGGGTGCTAATACGCACCCCTGTTTAACCCCTTGTTCCATGCTGATTTTTTCAGAAACCACGGTGTGTCGTCCTAGTTTTACTCTGGTCCATGTGTTGGAGTAGAGCAACCTGATGCCTTGAAGTAATGACTCTGGGATTTTCCAAGCTGTAAGTTTGAACCACAGAAAGCGGCGGTTGACTTGGTCAAAAGCTTTATTGTAGTCTATAAAACAGCAGTACAGCTCTTCTTTTTTCTGTATTTGTCTGGTAACAAGCATCCATATGGCTACCAGGTGTTCTATGGTGCCGGCATGTGTTCTAAACCCAGTTTGGTCAAGAGAAAACAAGTTGTTTGTCGTTGCCCACTCTTGTAAATCCTTGAGTAATAACAAGGCAAAATATTTTGCCTAAATGTTCAGTAGTGCGATATGTCTGTAACTGTCTGGAAGCGAGGTGGAGCCTTTTTTGTAAATAGGATGAAGGATCGAGCCTTGCCAGGATGTGTGCTGAACTATGCATCTCGTGAATACATTTTCAAGTATGCCCGACCAAAAGACGATGTCAAGTTTGTAGACTGATGCTGGGATGCCGTTGGTGCCTGGTGCACTGTCTCCTCTACTTTTTCGAATTAATGTTGCTATTCTGCTAGCGTAGAAGGTTTCTGCATATTGAGGATTTGTGTCCACAGTTGGTATTGACAACAGCTGTGCAGGTTGTTGTTTGCTTATGGCTGGCACTTCATTGGGCTTTATGGGTGTAGCTTTGTATAACGTGATAACATGCTTTTTACATTTTTCTGTGTTGACGTTGTTCCCATTTGTAGCAATGAAGGATGAGCCACTGCTCAGCCTATTTATCCAGAAATGCCTTGCTTTTTTGTACCTACATGCCATAAACAGTTTGGTTTGGAGCAGTTCCTCATAGTCTCGTTTGGCTTGCCAGATTTGTTTTTTGTACTGGCTGCGCAGGGATTCGACCTCAGCAAGCAAGTTGAGATTTGCTTGTGTTTCAAGCAAACAACCCTCCTTATTCAGTGTTCTTTTTAACATCCTCAGCTTTTTTGTGTCCCACGGTTTAGTGTCTGTGAGATTTAAGGGAGCAGACCCTTGTTGGTTGCTGGCCAAAGAGGTGAGTAACGTTTGTGCTAGCCTTTCCCATTCACTGATGGTATTGATTAACGACCTCCCCTGGTCAGCTAATGGTGTTTTCCAATTGTCGTACTTTATAGTGGCTTCCATGCTCCATTTAATCTGTCTCCAGTTCTGTTTAATTCTTTTGACCCTATCACTGTTAATGATGAGTTAGTATTGATTGATGTACAAAATCCCCAAACCTGTGGCTTGTGATCACTTTCACAGCGCAGCTGGATGGAATAAGTTTGGATGCTGTTGAAAAGGGTAACGGAGATAAAAATGTAATCCAGCACTGCTGACCTCTTAGAGCAGTAATGCGTAGGGCGCAGGGTTGGTCTTCTGTAGAGCAATTATGCATAGGGCGTAGGGTTGGTCTTCTGTGGAGCAACCATTCAGTGCTCGCATTGATAATGCCCCTAAGGCTGCAAGTAGGGTACACCCCAAGGTGTCTATTCTTTGCAGTTGTAAGACTTGTGTGGAAATCCGCCATTGGGTATCAGTAATATTTTCTGCCATGCTTTGATAAGGATTTTGTAATAAGTTTAAATTAAAGTCTCCAGTTAGCACAAAATGGGCCTTCGTGTGTTTGTGCTTAATGTCCATAACCAGTTGTTCTATTTTCTTCACACACTGTTGTTTCTCTGCATCTGATGGGTGTATGTAGACATTTATTAAAAATAAACTGCAAATTATATGCTTGTGTTGCCAATTTTTGATTTCCACACATTGTAGATATTTATGGCCCATGACGTGCTTCCTGGCTTTAAAATCCCAATGGGCATAGAGGAAGATTGATAGGCCCCCCGTTGTGTGGCCCTTTGTGATTACTCTGGTTGCTGGGGAATAGAACTCGCAGAATCCTTCTATTATTGTCTCCGTCTCTCGCCACGATTCCTGGATGCATATAATGTCATGCGAGGTTAAAAAGGTCATTGTCTCTTGGTCGATTAATACGTTTTCGAGGCCTGCAACATTCCAGGAGACTGCAGATATTGTTGAGTTATTTGTCTCATTTCCTTTATTTGTTTGTTTTGGGCGCACCTTGAATGTCAATGATTTTTTGGGCTGTACATGCAAGCCAGCCCAGTTCTCCTGTGGTATTTCTGCCAGTGGAGCGGCTAAAATGCATGGTCTTACCAGCTTATTCGTCTTAGAGATGGTTAATGATTGTTGATGTATTAGTGACATTGATCGTAGTGAACCAGTTGCGTTTATTAGAACTGAGTCCCGTTTCTGGTTAGTTTCCCTATCTTGCCGTTGGTGGATATTTTCTTGTTTAAAAAATGTCATACTGAACTCAACGTTGTGTTGTTTGTTTGCTAAGACTGCTGGGTAGCGGACTTTTTTTGGGCGCAAGATCAGAATTACACATTCTTCAAGTATCTTTTGATTTTTGCAGGTGGTATGCACTGCTGCACAGGAGGTCCTTGTTACTGCTGTTGCTTCTTTGTTAACTAAGATGTCCGACGGGACAAAGCGAATCGATGCAATATCTTTGGACTCTGATTTGCAAGAAAGTGAGCATTTCGTGATGCGCTTTTCATGTGGCCTAAGTGTAAAGAAGTCCCAGAATAGGGAAGACAGCTTTCTTATCAAACCAGTGCCTGTAGAACTTGTTGAGGTGGAACTAGGCGGTTTTTTTTTGCCTTTTCCTAAGGGGAGTTGTGACAGCGGTAGGGGTTGTGGTTGCTGCAGGCTTTTGGCTTCTCGAAAAAATGGAACAGATGGTGTTGGTGGATGCTTGGAGTTGGGGAGGGTCCAGACAGGCTCATGTGAAATTAAGAGATATTAAACACTTTTGGATGGTGAAGATCTGAGGCTAAAACCCTTTCCTAATTTTCATTGTGATTTAGTAAATTGTGTCCAGATTTGTCTTCATACTGTGGTGCTTTTTACTTGTTGGGTCATAGTTCATTATAGATGTATTTTTATATATTTTTACATTTTCACTGCTTAAGTGCTGGAGATATCTTGCATTATTCTAGCAGCTTGTGGATGGCCTTGTAGACATGCCAAATTTAATTTTTGTTGTCTCCTTGTACATGTTGGTCGCTACAGTTGGATGACTACAGGAGTCCATTTCCCTGTAGCCAGACATATTCATTTGTTCTTCCCCATGAGATTGTCAACCATTTTTGTGTGTGTGTTTGGGTGAAATGGTTGATTCATTGTTTTTCTTTATCTTTAAACATGTTCTGCAGATGTAATTATTGCCTTGTGATATTCGTGTTTTAAGCATTTGTAAAGGTTTGTTTTTTTTACATTTCTCACCGTTTCCATTTTGCTGTGCTGTTGCATATATTTTTGCTGCCTTACTGGTGGGTTACTAAGTCCAAAGATAGGCCCAGTCATATTTAGGGTGTACGTTTGTGAACCCCTTTCCCTACAAGTCTGCACATTGTGTAGAGGGTCCTTTCAAATTAGGGCAGCCGTGTTATCTTTGTTTTTCCATGCCTCCATGTAGTAACAGAAAAATTGTGGACCCAGAGTTTGTGTGTGTGGGTGTGTGTGTGTGAGTGTGTGTGTGTTATAGCCAGCCATTTTGTCTTTGTTCTCCATACCTCTTTCATTGATGGCTACGTTGTGACAGCCATTGTGTGTGTGTGTATGTGTGTGTGCGTGTGTGTGCATGCATGAGTCATAAGTGGCAATTTTGTCTTTGTTTTCCATCCCTACTTCCTTGTTTTTGATGCTTAATGTGGTGACAGCCACTTTGTGGGCTCATTGTGTCTGTATGTGTCATAGGTGGCCATTTTTTCTCTGTTCTCAACACCTTCTTTGCTCGGCACGCAGTGCCAGTCTTTTTGTGGAACCAGTGAATTTGTCATAGTTGGCTGTTTTGGCTTTGCTCTCAATGCCTCCTTCCTTGCTGGCCCATGCCAATTAGAGGGTGGTCACCATTTTGTCGAGCCAGTGGGTTTTTCAGATTATTTGTAGCCTAATTTATTTCATTTTAACCTGTCCCCGCTCCCCATTAGGGTTCCATGAGTCCTGCCGGACACCATGGGGTCCATTAGGATGTTGGGCGGAAGCACTACCGCCGTGCTGTCGGAGGCAAAAACCGCTAGTTACCGTCGGACATCAACGGCCCACACACCCGCCAAATTAGGATGTGAAAAGTCAGCCAAACACCGCCCGTAAGCCTGCGACGCCGCCCGCCATCAAAGTGCGCCCGTCTACGTAGCAGCGCGAGCCAATGGAGACACACCGTCCGACGAAATGACGTTCCGCCCGGCGTACAAATTACGATGCCACAACCAAACCTCCTCACCGGCAAAGAGACACTGCACAAGATACCAAGGCGGAAACCCGACTGTTGAGTACGGAGACCAAAAAGGCGGCCCACCCCGAAATGAATCCTGCACTCCAGGCCATCCCCATGCTGTACCTGATGCACCACCTAGGAGTGAACGCGCCACGACGACGCAGGTAGGCAGACACACAAAAAGGGCACGCAAACACTGCACACAATGCAAGGGCGGAAAAACTGGACATGGCCCCCCCCAGACACCTCTGTGTGGACAGGACACATCCACCACTGTACCCACACATGTCCCACCTGTTAAAATAAAACAACTCGCAACATCCTGGGCACCCACTACCCGGGACCAGGAAGTGACGTCCCCGTCACGGCACCGCAGCGCAGCGGCGATGACGCAGGTACACATGCGCACAACGCAGAGGCCAACGACAGTGCCACACATGGGCTGCACACAAACACCACAGGGTCACAACTACACACCCCACACACCAGTCCCACCCTGAAGTCACATGTCACGTGGCCTTCCTGCATCAATCATGTCCCCAACCGACAACTCACAGTTGTCAACTGGATGTCACACAAGTGTCCCGAACAGGGGAGTAATGTGATGGCAAAATAGGACACACCCATGTATGCAAAACATGGAGAAGCACACGGCAGCTGCTACATAACATCGCAGAATATGGACACTGTCCGTAAAAGGCACGCCAGTCTCATCCAAAAATACCTATACCATCCTGCTCGCAATATCAAGCCATGCAATGTACAAAATAGAAAAACCCTGCTGCCTGAGAACAGGTGTTTCCAATTAGTACACCCACACAGAAGCCTCAATGTACAGCGGAAACGTAGTGTCCCGCCCACACACGGGAGAGCAGATAGCACTGAATGGCCTTCCATTCCTACTCTGAAATCACATTGCAACAAATTATGCAGGAGAATGGAGCCATTGTACCAACAAGAAGCCAAACATAGCCATGCAGAGGAAACCTTTCACTGGCAGAAAGATAATACTACAAAATACAATTATACCACTCCCCCATGTTGGCCAAATGCAAGTAATCTGGAAAGAGTCAGACACCACTGGCCTTGACCATTCATTGAAGCATGTGGGATGAGGGCCTGTCTCCTCTGCCCAAGCTATAGCCCAAGTCCATATAGTGGGCTGTTCAAATCTGGCTATGCTGAATGTAAGTTACCGAGTAACTTACCGCATTGCAATGTTCAGCTGCGTCATCCCCGTTTTCTACTGTCGGAGGTGTCCGTTCCACTGTCCTGTGGATTTATGTCTCTCCAACCCGGCATGTCCAAAGGCGGACTTGGTACACTTGTTTGCACCCCTGGACGCCCACAACATGATCTGTTCAGTGTATAGGGGCATGGCGTATGTGGCGTATGTGGCTGCAATCAGGGACACACTGCAATGGGACCAGTGTGCCTCCACACAACGTCTTCTGGAGCACAGTTTCATCGAATGTCATCCAACATGTCCCATCAGGCTTCTACAAGGGACAACTTACGATGAACACGTTGCTACCCACCATCTGCTTCATTGGATGTCATCCATGTTTACCATCAATGGGATGGATGCCCTGCTGGAAGGTATTGCATACATGACAACTTGTCAATTCATGGGTCCCCGACTCAATACCCCCAAATGAACATTGATGTTCAACACCGTACCTATGCTTGGCTTTCGCACGGAGTGGGCAGTTAGCTGTACAACAACTATACCATACAATCTGCAACTAACACCTTACCATCAACTCCACTGCCATGACATCTGACATTTTCGGGACATGCACTCTGTTCCTCACCATATCCCGTGTCTCTGCATGAACAGGGGGAGGCAGAGGTATGGGACTTGTGTACAGTAACCACATGGCCAATACTGCATGAACAACTATGCTATAATATGTATTCTGCGCACCTGAACACATGCACCTGTCAGTGCACACTTATCTGTCTGCTGTATTATGTGAGAACTGTCACCTCACCTTTATCTGTACTTCTGTGCCAGGACTTTTGCATGGACAACAAATGCAACCCCCTACAACATGGCCCTAGTTATTGTGTCATGTTCAGTAGCCACCACATTGCAACAACTTGTGAGACGCTGCTGCATGCATGTAGGCTCATGCTCTGATGTCACCTCTGACGCAGGTGTGTCGGAGTCACTATTGTAGTAATCTTGTACCATGGAACTGAGATGTACTATGCTTATGATGTCAAGCTGTCTGGGAGGCAAAATGAATACTGTCTGTGTCAAAGTCTAGAGCTCCTCAGTAATAAGCAAATGTACTTTAGCATAGCAAGGGCAAGGCAGTTGTAACTCTGAAGCCTTTATTCCCCAGTCAACAACTAATCACATCTGCCTGTACCCCCTTTTGTATGTGTAATCATGCTAAGTATATCCTCCACATGCATTTTGCTGCCAGTAGTGTCCACTATACTGCATCACAGAGGAAGTAAGTCCAAATACATGCCTTAAAGCAAATATGTGACTCTGTAGAATTATTCATCGAAGACAAGTACGAATGAGAGAGGATGAGAGTGTGTGAAGTACACATGAGTCGTGAGATGACCATGTAGTCTAGTGTCATTGGATGTCAATGCATATGAGTTGCCGCCACAGTGGACCTAGTGAAATACCACAGGTCGTGGGCCTTGGCTTGTCAGACTCTGACGTGGCCCAACAGAACATCACATTAACACTGACGGCCTGGTCACTACAAAGCACAGTCCTACATATGTGTACAATTACCTTCACAGTCTGACATCACACTCATCAAGCAAAATTAGGAGCCACGCAAGAAGCATGCTACAGCAATGCATGACAAAACACACACATGATATCAGTGTGGGTGGGCAGGTCTGCACAGTGAGTACGAACTGCAGAAATTCACATACATGCTCAAGTAAACAAGGCACAAACTTGACAGTCACACACCCTGCAGACCCACAATGTCAAAAACATATCAAGTAGGAGTCATCCTGAACTGCAAGGACACACCCACACACTGCACACTGTGCAACATACAATACCCACATGTGCTCACATTCACAGACCTGAACACGGTTACAAACACCCACCATGGCCCTGGGTAACACATGTATGTAGTCGACATTGCCAGAGCGCACACACACACACCAGCACTACCCCAAAGTCACACCCTTCACACCACACATACCTACACCTCCCAAATGCACGCATTGAAAGTAAGCCATGTGCCCAGGCTCAATGTTCATCACAAGATTAACATACACCTACACTGCTGGCCACACAGAAAGTAAGCTCGCACACCCTGCACATGCTACTTGTCATCCTGTGGCTAGACTCACACCCTGTGCTTTGCTTGCACGCAAACATGACACGTATACATTTTCACAGAAATACCACCAAATACATGCAGACAATCCGTGTCACAAAAATACTTCTTCATCACACACACAAGTAGCAGAGTCTGAAAGAAGTGAAGTCCCTGCCACGTGTAAAACACATTGGAATGTGAGACCAGACATTGCAATTGTTGAGGTACCATACACAGCATGTGCCTCACTTAACTATGCACACACAGTAACAACTGCAATCAGCAACTACACAGACACAACCGACTACAGGAACAACAGCATCCAGTCACAGATTACATAGACAGGCGGCAATATTGTTCAACACCAGGGACAGTGGCCAGTCCGATGTGCAGAGTAGTGATACGAAAAGCTGCATATGCAATGTGTGTGAGTGTACCCTGCCATGGCCAGCAACACTGCCATGGCAGTCACAATAGCCATTACAGCCACCACTGTGTCACAAGTAGTTGTGTGAGGGTGCCTACCATTCAAACAGGATGCCAGTCCGACTCGGTGCTGTCTGTGTGCTACGGGACAGTTGGAGGTCCGCCCCTGAGAGAGAAGCACAACTCTGGAAGACACACATGTGGCATGTGAAGCGGGAGGGCTGCTTGGCCCAGGTGGGTGGGTGGCACGGGTAGGTGCACTCATGCAGTGTTGAAACAGACTGTGTGGGGAGGATTCCGGAGGGGTAGATTTCCACTGTGTTGGGTATTTGGAAAGCCTACCTGTCTGGGGATGAATGTGAACTCGTGTGGGCACAACAGGCGGGCACACGATCAATGCTGAATCAGGTGTAGACGTTAGCCCTCCCTCTGGGGACATGCTGGATACTGCTGTGCATCTGCCAGGCCCTTGCCAAGGCACTTACATCCCCTGTCCTCCAGGTGTACCCCCTACATTGTCCACCTGCACAGGCTACCCAAGGCACGGGATGGCAGTGGAGCTTGGTGGGTGGGAGGTCATGGCGCCCTTCTCCTGTTCACATCTCGCAGGCAACACATTCTCAGTGTGCAGCAGGGCACAAGTCCTAAATAAGAAGTGGGGGGACGCTGACGTCACGACAGGAAGTGACATCACGAAAGATGGCTTGCACCGTCAGACTCATTGCCGCCCCTCGCCCACCCCTTAGATGTGATTGCATCAGAGAAGCCAGCGCGTGCACCAGCAGCTCCGATCTCGCCCCAGAGAGGCCAAAGAGTGAATGTGTGGCTCCAACTGCTCCAGTTATCGAGCTCGCGGCAAAATAAGTGGGGGGACGCCGTCCACCCGCATGGTACCCCGACACGATCCCTGGACAACAGTGACAATGCATGACAGTCTCCGGAGTCCAGATACACCACATGCAACACACAGAAGCTGTAGCTTCCCTAGCGGGCCAGGCCGCAAACACCATCCCAGACGAAAGGTAGACCCACCCCGGCGCGCATAGTCATTACATCCACTGCCATTGACAAGGGACCCATGGAGTGAGATATGGGCCTCAGGGTGACGGGCCTCCGAGCCATCCCCCGTCAACGAGTGTCATGCAACTCACACATATCTCAAAGTCAATAGGACACTTTGCCTGCACAGTGCCAGGGCTCGAGTCGGGGTACCACGCGGGTGGACGGCGTCCCCCCAATTATTTTACCGCGAGCTCAACAACTGGAGCAAATGGAGCCACACATTCACTCTTCGACCTCTCTGGGGCGAGATCGGAGCTGCTGGTGCACGCGCTGGCTTCTCTGATGCAATCGCATCTAAGGGGTGGGCGAGGGGAGGCAATGAGTCTGACGGTGCAAGCCACCTTTCGTGATGCCACTTCCTGTCGTGATGTCAGCGTCCCCCCACTCCTTTTTTTTGGACTCGTGCTCTGCTGTTGTCAGTTGCGCCACTTTCCAGGGGGGTGGAGAAAGGGTCAGGAATGTCAGCCTGAGATTGGCCCAGTTGAAGGCCCACCTTGACTGGGGAGGACAACCATTGGACAGTCTGGTGTAGCCCACCCACGCGTACATGTAGGCCCTCCATGAACTATGTCACCTGCGGCAAGGTGATGTCATGGGCAATGAAGTCATTATGGAGAGCTGTCTGCCCCACACAGAGATGCCGCACAAGCCCAACAGACCCAGCACTGAGGGCAGCAGGGGTCACATGTGCAGGGGCAGCTGTGCCTGGTGTGAAGGACACTCCATCCTTCATCCTTGTGCCGACACGTGTTGCACCAGTGGAAGTAGATGGGAGGGCGGGCATTGGCCTCCGCGTGGCTGAAGAGGAGCCTGTGCTAGCAAACATGGACACATCACCTCCGTCCTCAGATGACGCAGAAGTTGGCGTCTCGGCCTGTGATTCATCCAGCACACGTCTGGCCCCTCCGACGCGCTGGTCACAGCTGTCTCACTCAGCTCCTGTGCAGCTGCTTCATCCGATGCCTCACCACTGTTGACCGTCCCCTGTCCCTCAGCACCCACGGGAGATGCTACATGAGAGAGAGCGAGGTGGCCTCACTCATTTGGCATCAATTAAACAGACATGTGCAAGGGAAGCAGCACAGAACATTCCCAAATCCACATGTTGCACGATACCTGTGCATTTGTATTCAGCCACCACAATCAAAAAGTAATGGCTGGCGTACAGAAAAAGAAGCCGCTAATAAGTGGCACATGTGTTGTGCACATAGCACAACACCCGGCCTGTGTCACCCTGCGACCATGGCCACAAATCGCTGTGTGCACACCCACTGTCCTGATGGTGGCAAGGATGACCACTACGTAATTAGGCCAAGATAATACCTGCATGGAGCAGAATGGGACACCACTCACACAGACTGCAACATGACAGTCCACAATGGTCATGAGCCCATGCCATCCACCTGTCGTTCGCACAAGCACAACTACTGTTGCACAGTGTGCCGGATGTGTAAGTACCAGTAATATGAGGTGAGGCATCGCACACATATGTCCGAACGAAATCAGAGAAGGCACAGAGCCTCAAACATACATGTGAATTGCCACTCCAGCCTACTACAGGTTGTTCCTGAGGGCTACGACTCTGAATGCATTGACAATGCAGAGTGCTCAAATTACACCTTGACCCTCAGGAATCGCATATGCATGTCAGATGCACCCAGCACAGAGTACACTTACAACCCACTGCATCACACAACAGACATCACATTACCCAGATTATGGGTAGGCTGTGGACACATGCTGCCTCTCACAGCAAAAGACACCATCCCACAATACTGTACACTTGCTTGCTGCTGATGCCCCTACAAACGTGCATCCGGCACAGGCTGTGTGACTGTCAAGTTGCAGACCATTAGTGGTGAAATGCAGCACCGTGCTAACCTGACAATACGAGGGGGCATCCCCCGATTCGTCTCCGCCACGTAGTCGCTCATCCGGCAGATGACGTCACACCCTTTGTGGAATTGGCTGCACTGTCGGTTACACATACACAGAGGCATCAACTTGGATGCAATGGCTCATCACAAGGCCTTGGGCTGGAGGACTTCCAACTGCAGGGATGGTACACAAGAGGGTTGAAATATCACTCATACACCTCTCATCATCACCCACATCCACCAATCACAGTGGCATGATGCTGACCCATCCAAAATACTCAGAGATGTGTAACAGAGCCAAGAAGTAATCGGACATGGCATGACAGCATGTGTACACCACACATGAATGCATGCTGGTGGAAGTGTGTACACAGTACCTGTCCATCCCATTCACATGCAGGATGCCAGCACATTGAGCAATGTGTAGTCTGACCACATCTACCGTCCATTGTCAGGTAGACCAACACATAAATGACAAGGCAACACATCTTTGTGGGTGGACTCACTGTGTCCAACACTGCTCAGCCCTCAACATACTCGCCCTGTGAATGGCTCACCCCGCAATGGAGGTCACATTCAGTGCCACTATCTCTCACACACATCCCTATCACAAGGCCTGGAGTGTTCAATCGACAGGGCTGAGTTTGCGCATTTCCGGAGAGTTGTGAACAAAAGACACATGTAACCCACTGTACAGTCAGTGTTGTTTCCTTCTGGGTTTGGGCGGTCAATGTGCAGCCCAGGTCTGCTGAGACTGAGAAGGCCAGCAGGGACCAAGCCAGCCATTCACACAAGCAATACCGCCCTGAGTCCTGCATTGCCAAGTGGCTGCGTCACTGGATGTCTGACATGAAAATGCCATGTACCACCACTCGGGAGGGACATGCATGGGAAAGTGCCAGAGAGCCTACATACCCCTTCCACCTGTAGTAAGCATGGTAAGCAGTGCATGTTGGAACCCCACAGGCTCTGACTCATAGTGCTGCGGATCAACGACATGTGTGTCCCCCACATGCACTCCCACACACACTGTAGTTGTCTTTCACACACAACTTTTGCAAGAAATAGCCTTGGGCAGTGTGCGTGGAGCTCGGAATCCAGGATCTCCAGCTCCTCGCTGGTGAGTGGACCTGGACATATCTTCAGAGTCGTTGACATGAAGGTGGACAGGTGGCAGCAGCAGCAGGTGTTTTTGAGGGATGCCAGGCTGCAGTCCCTGGAAGCTGTGGTAATGCCGGTCTCCCTCCCACACTCATATAGCCCCCTGGGGCTGTTTCAGTGGGTCCAAGCTGCTGCAATTGGTGTACCATGTCTGCCTACTTCAAATGCACCCAATGGCCTGCTCCGACCTGTCCCGGTACGCTTACCTCTATAGTCGAACACGCAGGGTGCAACCGCGAGGGCCATTAGAGTTGGCCTCAAGGGCCTGGTCCATGGTGGGTAGAGTCCGCTGGTGCCATGTGGAATCCACAGTTAAATGTGCGCCATGCATTTGCAGGTGTGGCCATGATTTCTGTGTGGGAGCATGTCCACACTAGGCAGGGCCACTTCATGCTGTGTGCATAGGCATTGACGGACAGTGCTCAGCCTCCACATGTCTGTTGGCACATCATCATGTACACATTAGCATGGGAGCATGCGATGTGCATATGCACACACATGCAATATTTCTCAATGTACATCTCCCACTTGGCACGTGCAACGTTACGTGTCACTTTTGATGTGTATTTGCATTCACACAGCTGTGTTGTCATGAAGTTGTCAATGTGTACAACTGTCAATGTGTGTTCGAGGTGTGATACGTACAGTGCTGTACATTGGGTGAACTAGGGACATCATTGACTGTCTCATATCCCGTTGTGCAACAGGACCCACTTGTTTGGGCCGCTCAGCCTGTGTACATTGTGTTGTTGGTGTGTGCCATACTCACCCAGCCTCAGAAGCTGTGTCAGGCACAGCAGCTAGGTATATTGCCGTGGTGTTGCCGCTTCCCACATATGCAGTCTGAAATCATCATCATGCCTTACAAGCTATTATGGCCTAAATCCCCATGTGCATGCTCATAGCAATGGTTTGTGTCAGTGGTCCTAGCTATTGGTAAGGGGACCTGTGTAAGAGTATTGTAGCTGTGCTGTCCCTACTTGTCAGCTGTTCTGTGATTCTATTGCTTTGTCAGTAATTTTAGTTTTGTGTATGTGAAAATGCCATGTGGTGTGTTGCATTGACATGTGTCCACTTCCATCTGTCCTAGGAGGAGACCAAACATACATCGCCCCTACCAATTGCTGGCAGACATGGAGGATGTGGAGGTTATACGGAAATTCCATCTGGACCGACCCACCCTGCATCACCTATGTGCAATGTTGGAACCCCACCTTCGTCCTCGCAGGGTGTATCCTACAGCATTCACCCCCACGGCTAAGGTGATGGCTGCACTGCATTTCTTCGCAACCAGATCTTTCCAACACATGGTGGGCAGTGGAGGTGGGATGTCCCAGCCCATGTTCAGCATGGTGCTATGGGATGTCCTGTCAGCTATGATGCTCTACAGGAACCGGTACATCCGATTCCCCGGGGCTCGTGATTTGGCGGCAGTGAAGGGTGCTTTCTATGCCCTTGGACGCATTCCCCATGTTGTTGGTGCAATTGATTGCACCCATGTTGGCCTTGTTGCACCATAGGCCATGGAGCACATCTATAGGAACCGCAAACATTTCCACTCCCTGAATGTGCAAGTGGTGTGCCTGGCGGACATGATTATCACACACGTGTGTGCGAAGTTTCCTGGATCCGCCCATGACTCGCACATCATGCGCCACAGCAGCCTCCCATGAATGATGACCAATCTTCAACCGGACCGTGCATGGATTGTTGGTGAGTATGCATACTCGTGTAGCGTGCTGGGTGTGACATATTGTCTTGTATCCTGTTGGAATTGCAATGATTGTCTGTGTTTCTCACACCCAGGTGACTCTGCATATCCTAACAGGCCTTGGCTGCTGAGCCCACTACGTAATCCTAGGACACCAGCTGATGTCAGATACAATGAGACACATGGGATGACCAGACGTGTGGTTGAGCGGACTTTTGGACTCCTGAAGTCCAGATTCAGATGCCTAGACCGCACCGGGGGTGCACTGGCATACTCCCCACAGAAGGTGTGCCAGATAGTTGTGGCATGCTGCATGCTGCACAATCTTGCGATTCACAGGCAGATACCCCTGATAGTGGATGACGGTGATCAGCCAGGGCCCCCGCCTGCAGACCAAGCCGTGTCCAGTGACGAGGACAGTGGAGAGGAGGAAGCAGTGAATGAGCATCAGCAGCTCATCGCCCGCTACTTCACTTGACGGTGAGTGACCATGTACGACGGCTGATGTTGCTGTAGTTGTGTAGGTGTATGTGTGCATTGTCATGGCAGCCTATTGTTCACTGAGTGCTGTGTGGCAATGGTCCATGTCCAGGGTAGTATGCCACTGACAGTGACTGTAGCATTGTGCCCTGCTGCTCTGTGAGATGTGTGTACATTCCTTAAACCTGATGACAAGTACTGTGTGATGAGTGTGTGACACACACATTCAATGGACTCTTGTTCTGTTTTTCACCCCTAGGTCCCTACAGCCTCTCCTGGCCTATCGACATACCACACTCCAGATGCATTTCTGATCATGGTGACGGTTGCACATCCTTGATTAAACACAGAGCAGATACAACATAATGTGATCCAGGTGTATTTATTTTAAGCGGTGGCATGTGATTGTGGGCAAGGTGATCACAAAAGTGGTGCATGCTAAAACAATGAGTTGACGGTCATGTCCGCGTGATGGTCAAGGTGTACCCATGTTGTTCTGGATCCACAGTCCGACAGGCACATGCCATTCACATGGCAGTGTGGGGTAGGATAGTAGTCCAAGTGAATGCAGTAGATGGCCACCGTGGCTGGTTGACTCACTGGCGTTTGGAGCGTGCGAAGTCATCTCTGGACAACTGTTTCCTCTTCAGACGACCCCTTCCACGTTTGAGAGGGGGGGGTTGTGTTTGTGGGCTGCTGGTGGTGGCTGAGGATTGGCCACTCGCTGTGGACGCAGGGGAACTTGATGTTGCACGACCCTGCGCCCCAGCAGGTGGTGGCGGAGGTGGTGTGGTTGGCCTTGATTGGGCCCTCACCACCACCACTAGCTGGCCCATGAGGTTGACAAGTTGGCCCATACAGGTCACGAGTTGGCCCATATGGGCGTCCATGGACCTCAACACCCCAAGGACTTCCCGCGTATCGGCAGCTGACCGGGCCCATTGTCCCTGGGCCTCTTCATAGGCCCCAAGGACTCTGGCGATTTGCGGCAGGGCTTGGCTCCCAGGCTCTGATGGTGTTGGCCTGACCCTGCTCCTCCCACCTGAACTGCTGCCACTGACCTGCCCACTCGCCACATTGGTCACCCGGGGCCTCGTTCTGGCTCCCAGGGTGGATGTCGATGTGCGTACCACCCCTTGCGCAGGGTGAGTGGTCAGGGAGGCCCTGGTGGTGGTGGTGGTGGTGCTGGTTGCGGCGGTGGTGGTGGCCGCAATGACCATAGCAGCAGGGGCCTGGGACTGGTCACCAGCCCTGGGAGATGGGTTGGTGGGTAGGAGGGGTCCTGGGGAGCGGTTACGCCCTGCCACACCAGATGTGCCTGGTCGGGAGTCCTCGTCCGAAGAGGTGTCCAGGTCTTCCACATCCGTGAGTCCGGGTGGAGGGCTTGTGGACTGGCTGTGATGGCTGCTGTCTCCCTCTCCAGCATCATGCTGTTCGTCACCTGTGGGGCAAAGACGAAAGGTTATTGTGTTGCACCTTGCAAGGTTTGTGTTAGATGTCTGACATTCACAGTTTGTGCACAGTTGTGCACTGATTTCCCAGATGCGTGTGTATGGCTCTACAATGTGTGTGCGTGATCAAGGCAATGGAATAGTGTGATGGGTGCATGTGGCATGGGACGGATTTGGGATGCCAATCGGTGTGTGTTGCAGTACCCCTACATTTTGTGGCTTTGGTGGGAACGGGGTACAGCCCCATGAACGCTTTTGAGATGAAATATGTTTTGGGTGTTCAAATGAACCGCTTAGAAACGCAGATGGGAAAAGGAGTACAGCTCCATCAACGCTTTTGATATGAAATGAGGTTTTGTGGTCCATACTGTGACATATGGGTGCAGAAGGGGACATGTGTTTTGGCCACACGACACTACAGAGACAAAGGTGTGTGTATGTCTGACATACCCAGCATATCTGCTCACTGTTGTCATTTAGGGACATTACACTGCAAGCATTGTAGTGAGTGAGTAATGGTTGTGTGCCACACAACGTATTGCAGATGAGACAATTCCTTGGTGTGCGTGCTCCCCTCAGCCATGTGCAGCAATGCAGTGCCCTTGGGGTGTTGACTATATTAGGTATGTTGTAAATCACAGTGTGACGTGCGCTTCAGACACTGCAGACACATTTTTGGTCATCGGCAGGAATCTTTGCTGAACTACTGTATATGGGACAACTGTTTAGATGAGATACCTTTCATGACACTGGGGCTGAAAGATGAGATGGCTGAGATTTTGAATGTGCATTGTGTAGCTGTGTGGTTCATGGGTCCAGTGGTGTATGTGACATTACTGGGGTTCCACTCTGTTACATTGAGACAAGATAGACTTACATGGGTGATGTTGTACAATGTCAACGGAACAAGCAGACACGACTACACGGACAAGACTTCGATGGTGTTGCTGATGTGTGTGATGAGTGGCACAGTGCACGCCATGTGGGTCAGTACTCCAGTGAGACTTGTGCATGCAGACGTGACTCCTTACGTGTTACTGTATTTGAGATGGCTCATGTGGGCTATGACTCTGTAATTCATGTCCGTGTGCACATTAGTCACATGATTATGACAGGGAGCAGTGCTACCTGTTCCTCTGCTACGTGACATGTCCCAAATGTTAGTCGTAGTACAGTCCTCATGCCTACAGACACCCCGCCCTGTACAGGGGTCTACCTACTTGTTGGTTTGGAGGGAGCAATGCAATGGCTACCACATGGTTATGAGAGGGAGGGGTGCTCCATCTTGCTGGTCTGTGGGAGTGGGGGCCGTGTTGTGAGTTGTGTTGATGGCTTACCACCCACAGACACCCCTCCATGTAGGGAAACATATCTACCTGTTGGGTGTAGGTGTGCACTGCAATGGCTGATACATGGGTGTGGGGAGTGCTCCATCTTGCTGCGCTGTAGGACTAGGGGCCTGGTGGGGGTTGTACTTCTGCAGTCCCCCCTCCGATACACGGACTTTGTGGTAAGGCTACTTACCTGTTACTTGTTGGTTAGTGCAGCTATGGCTGACACATGTGTGTGGGTGTGGGGAGTGCTCCTTCCGGCGCATCTGGGGTACAAGTCGACCTGGTGTGAGTTGTGGTGCTGGCTGACTGTACACATGGCCCCATGGTTTTGTTTGTTGGTACCTTTGGGCTGAGTGTGTGGGAGTGTCTGTTGCATGTGTGTGAGATGTCTTGTGGATTGTGTACTGGACATGGGGGTGTTTGTCCCTCGGAGCTATGGCATTGTGGTAGTGCATGACAGTACATAGCGGTGTGCTGGTATACATTTGTTTGTACTTACCAGCCTCCACTCCCCCTGGTATTCCGGTGAGACTCTCCGGATGTAGAATGCCTCGCACCTTCTCCTCCCACGCCTTGAAGGTCTTGAATGGTGCGGGATTTCCGCCGCCAGTCCTGTCAGCCAGCTCACGATTCTTGGCCTCCTTCTTCCTGACCACGCTTTTCAGGTCGTGCCACCTCTTTGTAATTTCACCCCAGTTGCGTGGCACGTTCCCAACTGCATTCACCTGGTCTACGATCCTGCTCCACATTCTGTTTCTGGTGGCTACTGGTGTCTGTTGGACCTGGTTCCCATAGATTTGTGGGTGCACCTTGATGATCTCGTCGACCATGACCGTCAACTCAGTGGCAGTGTACTTAGGCATTCTTTGTGTTGCCATGGTGTGTGGTTTGGTATTTGTGGTGCTGGTGCGGTGGGTGTGTGGTGTGTGGTGTGTGATGTGCAGGGGGTTAGTGGTGCCGGTGTTTCGGTGGTGATGGTGGTGGTGTTGTTGGTGATGGGTGTGATGTGTGCGTGCGTGTGGTGTGCTGCTTTCCTTTGTGGCTCTCTGGGTTCTCTGCTGTCGTCTTCGCTTTGTAGTAGTGCAAGGGATTGTGGTCTGTGAAGGGGCTGCTTTTGTACTTACCTATGTGGGTGTGTCATGATGTGCTGCCGTTTTCAGGTGTGTTGTGCCTGGTGTTCTGGGATTTGTAGTTTTTCTTTTTTTTTCCAGGGGGGATGTGTCTTTGGGATGTGTTCTGTGTTTGGGTATTTGGGCGTAGTTTGCTGTGTGGACTTGTTGGCCATGTTGTGTGTGTTTCTTTGGTCCGCCAATGATTTCCGTGCACGGACGTGGCCGCCAGGGCTTCCGCCGTGTCAGTTTTCATCACTGTTGTTAACCGTGGCGGGCGGGGAATATGTGGATTTTCCGCGCTCATGTCGGGGAGATCATAATTTCAAGGCCGGTGTCTCGGTCGTCAGAGCGGGCGGATTTGGGTTGTCGGACGGGATTGCGTCCGTGGCGGACGGATTATCTTCTACTCTGACATGGACAGGTGGAATTTTGTGTGTTTTTACCGCCGCGGGCGGTGGTTGCTTCGCGACTTCATAATTGCTCGGTCTGTATTCCCATGGTGCAGGCGGGCGGTTTTTTCAGGCTATAGTAGATGGCGGATTTTTTAACGCCGGTTATCGCAAAGGGCCCCTATGTTTTTATAATAATTTTCAATTTTTGCCTGCCTCCTATAGGGGCCCCATATGCCCTGCAGGGATAGCAACTATTTATGAATTCATTTATTCAATTTTTGCCTGTCCACCTTGCCTCTCATAGGGGCTCCTTGGGGCCTCTAGGGGCACCAGGTATTTATTATAGTTTTTATTTTGACAACCTCCATCTGCTTTCCCTTTAATAGGTACTCAAGGACCCTGGAGAGACACCAACTATTTAACAATTAATTTGTTCAATGTATGCCTGCTCCGACAGGGGCCGTCTGGGCCCTTCAGGAACACAAAATATTATTATTTTTTTATTTTTGCCTGCACTACCCTGATTCTAATAGGGGCCCCATGGGGTAAGGAGTGACATTTGGTAATTTGAAATTAATTTATTTGATTATTTATATTAGTTCAATGATGATGTAAGTGGTTATATCTATGGCACTGACAGGAATTGCCAAGTTTATCTCTCCCTCTCATTCTTATTTTTTTATGCCTGCTACTGGATACTTACTGACTGATATAGAGAGAAGTCTGTGACCTGCTTTCCAGAGGATGCATCATCGGCGAGAACAAGATGCATTCGTTGCTATTCATGAAGGTGGGTCTATGAGTCGTTGATGAACCCCTTTGTGATGGATGCGATGTATCATCATCAAACCTCACAGTCAGGTCTGAGTGGTTGTCAAGCCCCTTACTATGAAGGCGATGCATCATAGTCAAACTTCACAGTTGGGTTCCATGTCTGTTGAGTGGGACAGTGATGTCCTCGTAGCAGTGCAGCATCAACATCAAAGGAAATACACCGGTCCCTATCAGCGCAAAATCGATGATGTGTGGGTTTTGGTGAAAAACAGATGCAGAATACACTTTGCAGGCCCAGAAGTGGATTGGCACCTCTTGGCAGGGCAGGACATACAGTTGGAAGAGTCCAGCATCTAAAGCAGAGTTGCGGGAAGTCTTTTATTGCCCTGAGACTTCAAAACAGGAAGCAAGCCCTTGGAGAACTTAGATTCAAGGATTTAGAGAGACGTTCTAGTCCTTCTTACGCCCAGGCAAGAGGCAGTAGGCAGAAGGCCAACACAGCAAAGCAAGTTAGCAAAGTAACAGTCCCTCCTACAGCACAGCATTCAGCAGGCCAACACAGCATAGCAAATTAGCAGCGTGGCAGACCCTCCTACATCACAGCAGCTTGTCTTCCCGGCAGAAGATCCAGTACTTATACTCATTTTGGCCTTTGAAGTAGAGAGACTTCAAAGAGATGCTTTGAAGTGACAGGCCCTGCCTTTCATGCCCTGGCTCCAGACTCACTACAGGGGGGTATGCAATCACTTATGTGGGTAAAGGCACAGTCCTATTCAGGTGCAAGTGTCAGCTCTCTTCCCTCTCAACCTGCCTCAAGATGACCCATCAACTGTAGATGGCTGCTCAGCCACACCAACACTGCCTTTGTTTGTGGCTATTTAGAGGGGATGCAGGAAGCCAGATGTCACCTGCCCCAGACGTGTATTCCAGGACCAGGCAAAAGTCACTAAATGGCTTTTGTAAGAAAATGCCAACTTTCTAAAAGATAGATAACACATTTTATCTAGCTGTCACGTTAAATGCTGTTTTTACTTAAACAGACTCAGACCAATCACTGATTGCATTGGTCTGTGATATTTATGTGATCATCATTCATATTTTTTATAGACCATTTAATTTTTGTCTTTTATGTCAGAACCAGGGAAAACACCGTTTGTTTTCACAATAAACATACATTCGAGTTTAAATCATAATCCATCGCAAAACACGTTACAAACAATACATATACAAAATAATTTGGTAAACAAATGAATGACAGTTTTAAACCAGTCGTCAATTTCTAAAATGCCGCAACAATAATCATGATTTGTTTTTCTGTTAGTCAGTTCTTTTTTAATACTGCTGCACACTGGGAACTATTATTCCGGCTCCTAAGGTTAGGAATTTTCAAACCGTCCCCTAGAGTGGATTGTAACCGGCTACATATCTTCCCCAGGTGGTGAATAATGCTGATGCGTTTCAAGCCCCAATATTATTCTTGGTGTTCTCCTCAGGGCTTTGACTGGGTACAATCTGTATCTGAAAATTGGAAAGAAATATTTTATAATTAATTAATCACCTTCTATACTCGCTTTAACATTTTCTTTAATTCTTATATTAATTTTTTAGTTCATAGTACCTACTGAATCTTCTGTCTTTTATTCTTTTGTGCCTTTGCATTTACTTGGAAAACGCCTTGGTTACAGCGCTACACTTATGTAATTCTTCTCAATGTAGCACAATATCTTTTAAACCATCCAGTCTGCAATATGAGAATTAAAGAGAAATAATTGGTGTCAAACTTGTTTCACAATTTAGGTCTGACAGATACTTCATATCAAAGTGTTCGTTAACGCGACTTACTTTGTAGTCCTTCAAAAGCAATATGATTTACAGGGGCTCCTCGTCTTGTTCAATAGACGCAAGCTTATGTTCAAGGTCCACTCAAATTGAGTCACAGTTCTGTTTCCAATCTGAAGTGAACAAGACACACAGCAAGGATATTCTGTGATGAATTGCCATTTCGATTTGTGTATTGCAGTTTTACGTTTTACGGTCGAGCAAATGACAAACGTTCCATACACTTACTTTTGATCATTCAGCATTGTTCGAGTGTTTCCTCAAGCCAGCTGAATCTATGACTTTCGGTTTCCCATTTATTTATAGTCGGTAGTTCTGTGTTACTCACAGTGCATTTTGGGTATTGTAGTGCATTAATCCTGATGCGATTTTTCGCCGACCCTTCATTGGCTCAGATTATGATATAATGTTTGAGATTTAGGCTTTACCTGCAACCCTTTGCTTTTCTTCATCTTTCTTCTGCCGCTTATATTCAATTCATTTAGCGTGCTGTCATATAACAGGGACTCCCGTGTGTCTCCTGCTTCTGATTTGATTGGGCCCATGACCAGATGTTGTGAACTGGAATTCCTATGAAAGCTGAAGCCGCTTGTCATCCATGCTTACAAATCAATTCCCGTTTCTAGGCCATTAAGTTCTGCCAACTTCAGATATTTCATTAAGGCCACTGACAGTACTGTTGAACTTCAATATTAAATAAGCTTCCTTTTGCAGCAGTACTGCCTCAGTGTCTTCCCCTCTTGGATTCGGTTTAATTACACATACTATGGTCCATTTTAGCTCTTTCTCACTATGGTTCTTTTCCACAAAATGGCTGACCATCAGTGCAGTAGTTACCTTTGTTTTGATTCTTGAACGGTGTTCTACAATGCATTGTTTTGCCTCTTGATTTGCCTTCCCAATATATATTTGTTGGCATAGACATATGATGGCATACACAATAGTTTTTGTTTTACACTTTAAAACATCTTTAGGAGTCAATTTACGGTTATTATGAGCAAACTCCATTCCCTCAATTGTTGATTCATAGACTGAGCAATTGCCGCACTTATGGTGGCCCTCGGGCGGTTTTAAGTCCTATTGTGATCTTAGATCCTTTTTTCTTGTTGAAGGGGCAATCTCTGCCCGCACAATTTGTTGTCCAATACTGCCGTTTTTTTCCATTGGTTGTAATGCGTATTCCAAGTCCTGTATGAGATGCCAATTCTTAAGGATATTTTGCCAGAATTTGTTTGTGTGTGGGCCATAAGTGGATACACAAACCAGTTTATCAAATCACTGTTTCACTTTTTTTGTCAAGAGACAATCCCTGGGTGTATACCACGCTCTTTTCATCACATGTTTGAGTAGTTTTTTGGGGTACCCTCGATATTTCAGTTGGTTGTATAAGGCCCCAGCATGTACTTCATAATCTTCTTTGCTGGAGCATTGTTCCCTGATTCTTAATAGTTGCCCATAAGGCAAATTATCCCTCAAATTTCTGTGATGAAAGCTCCTATAATGAAGTATAGTATTC
Source organism: Calotriton arnoldi (assembly GCA_963921515.1). NCBI lineage: Eukaryota > Metazoa > Chordata > Amphibia > Caudata > Salamandridae > Calotriton > Calotriton arnoldi. The sequence continues at coordinate 454,272 of CAWUFW010013004.1, read as the reverse complement.
TTATCTGTTGGCTTCCTATGCAAGGTAGTTGTCAATTCATTTTTAATGGGTTTAACTTCCACGTCTAGGAATGTTAGACTTGTCTTGCTTTTAGTGAGGCTGAATTGGATATCAGAATGTCTACAATTTAACCAACCGTGGAACCTTGCTAGGTCTTCTTCTGACCCACTCCATAGACATCAAATATCATCGATGTAGCAGAATCACTGTGTCAGATGTTGCAAATAGGGATTATCATTAAAGATGAATTTATCTTCAAATGTAGCCAAATACAGTATTGCCATCTCTGGGGCAAAGAGACATTCCATCGCAGTCTCTTTTCTTTGGAAATAAAATGTATCTTCAAACACAAAATAGTTCTTCTTCAATGCTACAGATCCTAGTAGTACAATAAACTCTGTTGGAACTCGGTGAGGATGTGTTCTAGTTTCCAAATAGAATTCCATTGCTTGTAATGCCCCATCCTGAGGAATCTGTGTATACAGTGAGACCACATCAAAGGATACCAACCATTGCTGTGAAGGATCGAATTGTCAACCTTCTGTTTTATTAAAAAAATCCATTGCATCCCTCAAGTATGAGGGAACTTCTTGTAAAAATGGTTTTAAGAAGATGTCAATGTATTTTGAAATTGTTTCTATTAGTGAATCACATCCAGACACAATAGGTCATCCTGGTGGCTCCATTAGTTGTTTATGAATTTTGGGTAAGAAGTAGATCACTGGAATCTTGTGGTGTTTTTTGTTTAGATATTCAAATTCTTTAGTTCCCAATATTCCTAGTTCAAGTCCATCCATAAGAATCCTCGTTATTGCCTCTTGTATCTGTCATGCTGCATCATCCTTCATTTGTCTATACCAGACTGGATTGTGTATCTGGTTTCTTCCTTCTTTCAAATACATATCTCTCGGCCAAACTGTAGTGTAGCTCCTATTTCCCTAATAGGCTCTGCGCATTGGAATAATATACCCTATAGGTTTGACATAGGACTAAGGTCGGTATGTCCCTATCGAGTATATTAAACTTAATTACTTTGTGCCAGCTAGCTCAGAGGCCACTAGAAACTCCTTGCGAACAAGAAGGGAGTAGTTTCTGGCAACTGCATAAACATGACCACTTTGTTTCCCTTTAGAATCGGAACAAGTCTCAGAATCGTGGAAACAATAGATAACAGTTTCCCTCAGTCAATCGTGCATGCTTAGTTTCCACAGAGTTACACAGAAAGGAAAGACGGGCGTTTTCAATAAAAGGATTTATTGAACAGTCTTGTTTCTCGTGTAAGAGATATGTGCTGTTATGATCACAAGACAGTATGCAAGATATATAATGTACAGCGTAAGCAGTAGAAATAAATAATACTGCGGTAGCATTATCTTTTAGCATATATTCACGTACATAAATAACATGAGCTAAAAATGCGAGTACTCAAACGATGCGTCTCTAAGCTAGTTCTACCCCAGTGTACCTAACCTGATCTAGGTGTAGGGAAAGGTAAGAAGTAGGTGAAGTATTCTCTAGTATGGTATACTAAGAGTATGTTAAGTTTAGTATGCCAAGAGTCCCTCCAGGTTCTAGTCAGCTCCATACCTTGAGAATGAGAGAGGTGGGAATCTCCTTCCGGATCTTGGAACTCTAACACCCCGCGAAGGGAGTCAGAACACTGGAAGCGGGAAGCTGGATTCTCTGCGTGCAGGGATGACAGCGTCTTCTCGGTGCGTCAGGCCAGGATACGGGCTCCTCTGAAGTCGAGGTCTCCTCTAACTTGCTTGGGCAGGGAAAGGTATATTTATACCTGGTAGGTGCCTTTGGAATGTTAGCATTGACGTGAAGTCAGACAGAGGAAGACGTCAGGAATGAACCCTTAAGGTATAATGGTTCATACATAATAGATGAGTTCTTGGAGAAATCAATAGTCCTGTGCTAGGGGAACTCCCGAAGCTTAAGGGTCTGGTTTCTAAGAACTCGTTGTGACGTTAGGGTGGACGGATGTCAGTGACCATGCCTGTATTTGGAGTGCACGGCTAATGCCTAAATAAGGACTGGGATTCTATGCCTATATAAGGGCAATGCGAATTGTGCCTATATAAGGACATGTTTCAGGAAAACCTAGGCATATATTGGAAATAAAATGCAACATGAATGAATATACTGAAATACATACATATGATAAAATGGTTGACAAGTCTAAAAAATCAAAGCCATTGCATATCATGGTATTAAATGAAATTTGTAGACAAATAAGGTGATATTGTGTCACTAGAAGTACTCAGAGAAGTCCGTTTTATAAGACTAGTTCTACTGTAAGCAGAGTATTTTGCCATGTCTTTGGAAAAAATAAAGAAAGAAAGTCTATCTTAGGAATAGTTCCAAGTTTTGAAAATATGAAAGCCAAATTCATTCTATATCCGGTACACTGTGAGCCGAATCAAAGTCAGTGCACAGGTCTGGTGAAGACATGAAATCATCTATTTCTGTAGACAAAAGATCGTCTACCAAAGTCGGTGACAGTTGGAACACCTCGTGTAGAAGATTAATTCAACAAAGATGTGAAGCATTGCCGTCAACATTGGATGCCGCAGCAATGTTCGTGTCCGTTGTTACCTGTGTGCCCGTTGATCCATCTCGTACCTCAGCAGCAGCAGGAAGCGTCTGTGAGATCTCAATGAATGCCGTCATCAGGATTGGTAGCCTCTGGGGACAACACAGAGCATGGGCCGTTATCGGGTCCAGCAGACTATCGATATCCGTTGGCATGACTGATGGAAGTGTTAGACAGGTGTCTAGCACGCATTCTTCACCGCAAAACAGGCAGCGTAGAACAGGTAAGATGCAATCTTGCCAGATTGGTCTAAACAACAGGAACCACGTTGTATTAAGTTCCCGTAGACGAGGTATGCCAAAAAGTTGGACTATGCGCTCACGGCAACTCTGTTCTAGGAGAGCTTTCTCCATATCACTCGGAGTGACGTCGGTGAACAGGCTTGCCATAGCGTAGAAGAAGGAATAAAAACAGGATTCCTGCAACAAGTGCTAGAATTAATGGCACGCCACCAAACACCGATTGGGCGAAGTCCGGGATGATTCCGAGGACTGCCTAGAAAGGTGCTAATAGTCCAGAACAGATGGTCTTAAATACATGTACAATTCCGCTCGTATCAGACAAATTAAAGATACGTCCCATCATTTCTACGAAATGTATAGGGCAGTTTGTACGAATTAAAGCCTGTATCTCAGCCGAAGTCCTTGCAACTTGCAAATCATAGATTTCTTTGGCCGAGGTCAAAGGCACTGGTTGTTGAATAAGCATGGCTTTCATTCTGCTTAAAGTATCAAATCGAATAAAAGAGACATTCAACGAAGGCCATAAAGGCGACTCCCTGACTGTGTCTATTGGGGGAAACAATACTTGCATACAGCAAGTGACCTTGGAGTCGACCGTTACCAGATATGGGATTACTGGCAACATGCCACAGCAACTCTGATCATTCAACATGAGGTAACTCCCTTTAGAAAGTTGGCCAAACATTGGATTAATCACAGCAGCTGGTGTACCTTGCTGGTAGCAGGACAAATTTGCCACAGAACCATTACAAGCCCCGTGTAAAGAAATGTCCTGACATATGAGCGAACCGCTTAATGCCTTCTCACAGTGTGTACTGCTTAAAAACACTTCACGATCCCCACTCCAACATCTGAAGTTGTAAGGTAAATTCCAGGATGTCTTAATGTATTCTTCACCCAACCTTTCATATTTGCCTGCTTGCATTTGTATGAGGCAATACTGAAACTGAAAAGTATTGACAGGCAGAGTGATTTTGCCATGAATAAGCCATTCTGTAGCTGGTTTTTCTTCCACCGTAAATGGTAATTTTTCCAGTTTTTCAATGCTTAGCACTGTATAGTTTGCTCCCCTTTGTGCCAGTTTGATCTGTTTATCAGTTAGATTGTATTCTGCAAACAGAGCCGACGTGTTGATAAAACGCCAAGACACATAGCCCGCACGCAAAGATTGCAGCGTCCAGCTTAATAACATAATAGAACGCAATTGTGATTGGCCTTGTTGTAACATGGCTAAATCTTGTTCCAGTATGTCTATAGCAGAGGATACAATGTTGTCCAATGAATAAATTCTGGATGACAAAGTTGTTAACCCATTGTCGACCACAGTGAGAGTTTTCTCCACATTAATACGATCAAGTTCACGTATTCTTTCTGCGGCCTCTACCTGTGAAACCTTCCATGCTTCATTATAAACAGCATAGATGCCGGCATATATGAAATGTTTTTGACGCGGTTTACTTGGTCCAAGCAAGAATTCCATAAGGTCTGCGTCTTCTTTAAGCAAAGATAAGTGTTGTTTCACATCCTTAAGTGTAGATTTTTGTAGCCAATCGAGGCATAATTTTCCTACACTGTATGTTGTTACTAACCCCGGATGTTGTCTTTGGACGTATCGTGGGTCTGGCCTATGGATAGTAAACCCCTGTGTTTTATTCAGGAATCTCGCTTGACAGATGTTTGTGTCTGTGGGCCAGATCAACCATTTTCTCCAATCAGGATTTGTTCTGTTGAGTTGTAGTATTGTGTCAACTGTAACCGCTGCCTGTGTATTGTTATTACTGGCAGGTGTAGGTACAGAAGGTGTTTTCATGTCTTTGATCTTGGCTAAACCAAGGCAAGACGTTTGTTGAACAGTGTCATTTAAAAACATAATTTGTTGTGGGATGATACAGGCTCTAAACAAAGCTTCTATCCCCTGTACTTGCCAATCTTTGGTACCCCAGACAGATTTTGTGTCTATTGTGTCTTTCCACAAGTCGAAACCATGTCTAGACAGTTGGGCAATAAATGCTGCAGAGTAAATCTGTTTTGTATTAGTTAACATAATTTTCAGACCTGTTTTGTTTACAGTTTTATAGTAAAATGTTTCTGGATCAGATGTATTGTATCCTGTAAAATATGGAAACTTTTTAGCAAATGTTTTGGAACTACCTTTTGGTGGTGTACGACAATGCTCCCATTGGTTAAACATAAACACATTTCTAGGTGTTGCAGATTTATGCAAGAAGTGATGACCATAATGATTATAGCAATACAGCTGTTCATAGTCTGATGAACCCTCTAAATATTCATTATTAGAAAATGCAGCAGACCTCTCTAGATCAAACATTAAATCATTTACAGTTTCAAAGTCCCAATCATCTGAATAGGTACTGGATGAAATAAAATCACTTAATGAAATTTTAAATAAATGTGGAATGTTCAACAGTTCAGTAGGGCCGAAGATATCGAAATCTGTCTTGTCCCACACTATACCATCCTGTATAGGAACGGCTGTGATGTTCACTGCTGACAAGTCTCTTGCTTCACGATGGGATGATTTGTGTGGTTTCAAAAGTAAGTTCACTTCTTTACTTTCAGTGTCCAAATGGATGTATCCGCCATTTATAAGCATGCTCATAGTCATAACCAAAGCTAGCCAAAGCAGAAAGAAAAATATTCCAGAAATTATCCACAATTCAATCCATGGTGAAACCAGATAAGTCTTTCTCAGAAAATGAAAAAGGTCTTGTAATTTTTATTTGAAAGTTTTTGATGCTGGCGTCGTTTCAGGCTCTCTCGGATTCTCAGAAAACGTATCCAAGTTAATAAAATAGCCAGAAGCAGTTCTGTCAATTGTTGGAATTGCATCAGGATTTGTTGAAATCGATGGAACCAGTTGATCACTTGCTACGTTGGTGTAAACAGGTGTATTTGGACGAACTGTTACTCGTGTTTCAAGAGGGATGAGTTCCATAGCATGGTTGCTTAGTCCTTCATCTGTTACTGCTGAATCCCCAATGGTTATGAGTCTTTCAGTCTGAACCTCTTGGATAGTAGCGAGAGGAGTGCGTCTGCTACTAGGTCAGAGTCCACGAGGCCTACTACTTAGTATTGGCCACATACTGTGGTTTGATGAGGTCGATGGACACAAATCTTTTCTCCTTTTTTCCAGCAAGGGGTGGCAGAAGTACTGTTCTTGTTCCGTGTATGGCTAGGACAAGTACTGGTTGTCTGTAAGAAGGTCCAAATTCCTTCTTGTCCGCAATCTTCTCTCTGACTAGATCCCCAACTTTTGGGATCCAGACAGGCCTTGCTGGGACTGCCGGTTTTTCCCCAGTGGTGGTTGGCTGCAGGAACACCTTGCTTTGTTTCGATCTTAGTTCATTTAGGTCCTGTAAAACAGCCAAACGATCTTTGATATCAAAGGGTTTATTTTCCACCACTGTGCCTTTACATTCCAGATCGGGTACTCACATTCTTGTCCCAAATAGGACCTCATATGGAGTGACCCCCCCTAGAGAACTTCTTGGCAAATTATTTATTGAGCGTTGGACCCCATATAGATGTTTGACCCACCCATCACCCGAACCTAATACCCTAGCTGTTATAGACTGCTTAATGTCCCGGTTTTTCCTTTCCACTACAGAATTTCCCTCAGGATGAAACGGAGAGGAGTACTTCAATGCAACGCCCAGGCTGGCCATGGCTTCTTTGTAAGCCCGAGAGCTAAACGTATGTGCCGATAAAGACTCGCAAATCTTTTATAACAGTTCGAGCGTCAGCTGAGCGCTGAGGCCATATCCATAGGAACCTTGATTTAGTATTTGTGGGATTACATTTGTCCAATAGGACGCCTGCGCGTAGATAGTCTAATGCTGTCTAACAATGGTGTCTGTACTGGTGGCATTCTGCATCACGCTGTACCTTGCAGTCTATGCAGTCCTTAATGAAGATGTGAATATGTGATTTCATTCCAGGCCACCAGTACATCTCTTTTAATGTTAATATTGTTTTAGAGATCCATTGAAGTGACAGACCCTCCCCCAGATGTGCTTCGTAAATCAAAGCTGCTCTACGTTCCATGTTTGGAATTACCCTATCCCCCACTCCAGGGATTCGAGCAAAAGGAACGTTGTTTGCATCAATTACATAAGAGTACTTGATTGGAAAGTTTTTGGTAACGCTGCACCGCTGCCTTTGCTTGTAGCATTGACAGCTAACATTATCTCACTGTCTATTTTCGTTTTTGAACGAGTGATCGCAGCTACGGAAGCCGTCTGAACAGCCCCCTTTGCGGCTTCATCAGCCAATGAATTCCCTGCAACGTGAACGCCATCACGCTGATGACTCAGTGTGTGTATCACGTGAGCCTTTGGTAGTTCGTTTTTTAACTGAACTACTTGTTCCCAAAGCAGTTTATGCTTTATTGTGCCACCTTTGCATCTTTGAACCCGTTTTCAAGCCAATTTTTTTATATATTCATTATACGACTGCACACAGTAGAAAGAATCGCACACTATGAGTGTGGGGATTCCGCGATCTGTACTTTCAAGTGCCAGTTTGAATGCTTGTAGTTCAGCTCGCTGAGCTGTACAATTTCATAGAGATTGAGTTTTAGTGGCCATTGGTCTGAAGATACCATCGCGCATGCGACCTTTAACGATTGCACATGCTGCACTGTAAGCTTGCTTACTCCCTGTAGCGGGTTGTGCGGATCCATCAGTGTAAATTATGAATTCATAGTGATCGAGAGGCAGAATTTCAGTGGGCAGAGGACATTCTTGTTCGTATTGCAGGAACGCTTGTGCTTTTAAATCTGGATCAAAAACATATTCAACATCTGTTGCAGCAAGAGAATTAACCCATTGTATCCATCTAGGATGTAAAGCTTTTGCATTTGGAATGCTCGCTTTTGTGACCGCCTCTAAGGCCGGTACCGGAGTTACGACAATAGTGCGTTTCCCTTGGGCTAGAGCTCTTTCTTTTGCTACAGCGGTTTGAACTGCTGTCAGTATTTTTTCAGTTGAAGTGAAGCGCATTTCTGCTTGTGTATACAAATGTGATTTGTATGCAATTGTACTTTTTCACCCTCATTAGATGTTAAATAGGTGAAACCGTACTGACCCGAAATTATTCGGATCACCAAATTACGTTGACTTATGCGTGTTTGTAAGTGATTTGTTGCTAACATGTTAGCTTGGAGTGAACCCAGGATCTCTGTGTGTTCCTGTGTCCAATTTTTGATTGAAAAATCAGGTTTGATTAGTGCGCAGAGAGGTTTAGCCCTTTCTGCGTAATTTAGAATGTATGTTCTTCCAAAATTCAGGAAACCCAAGATGGATTGTAAGTTTTTCAGCGTTTTTGGAGGTTGGAGCAGCGCACACCTTTCTAAAAAGTTAGCTGCCAAGCTCTTGCCTTCACTTGAAAGCTCATATCCTAAGAATAGGACATTGAGATGGGCAATTCTGGTTTTTTTAAAGTTGAATTTATAGCCCTCAGAGGTGAAGCCCAATATAATGGTGTTCACCCTGTTCAAGTGCTTATCCAGGTCATCGTCTGTCAGATAGATGTCATCGACATATGACAATGCGCCATTATCATAGATTTGTAGTAACTCTGTTACCCTCGCTGAGAATAACCCCGGGCTGTTCTTGAACCCTGGTGGGAGTCTACAAAATTGACGCTGAGTCCCCATTATTGAGAAAGCTGTCAAGTACCTGCTTTCAGGTGCTATGTTTTGACAAAAGAAACCATTTGAAATGTCCAATGTGGTTTTATATTTTTTACGCACAATGTTATTCATTAATGCTGTACTATGTGCATTTTGCACTGCAAATGTTTTAGAACAAGTGTTCAAGTGTTTGTAGTCCAAAACTAGACGATATGAATTGTCTGGTTTGGAGACAGGAAACAAAGGATTGTTCATTGAGGAGATGCATGTTTCAATCACCCCTTGGTATTCAAGTTGATCTAAGATCTCCCTGACCAGTTTTTTAGCTTCTTGCTTTATTGGGTACTGCCTTTGTGCAGTAGGTTCATTTTTCAGATGTATTTTGTGGTGAGGTGAGTCCTCATCCCATCCTACATGATTTTTGTATAATGCTGGGGCCTGGGCAACTGCCCATTTCCTGGCATATGTATATTTAAAGTGAATTGGAATATGGTTGGAGAAGGCAGGCATAATAATGTCCTCGCCGTGTGGGCACTCCCTGACAAATTGTGGTGGCCAGTCTTTTTCTGCTAGAAGTATGTCATAGCCCCTTGATAGTCTTTCCCAAAAAAGTAGCTTCACTTTTCTTGGTATGTCTCCCTCCATTTGGAGTGTTATTTCATATAACTTTTGTGGAGCACTAACCCTGGTGTCCACAGTTTCAACTGTGATGTACTTATTCAAGTCCACTATCTCCAGAAGTTCCTTCAGGTTCTGGCGAGCTATTGTGACTTCTGCTGCACTGTCCAGCATTGTCTGAGCCCATTCTCCGTTCCTGAGTTGTGTTCTCAGTATCTTCGGCATGTCTGATCTTCAGACCTGCTACCTTCTTCTTTGAGAATTGAGGTTTTGATTTATTTTTCTGAACGTGTTTGTCGTCTTTCGATTTGACGCGTTCTTCTCTGTGTTCTGACCGTCCTCTTCTTTCCGATGTCTGTGACGATATCTGAAAGGTACGAGAGGAACGTGTATCAGTATCTTGATACCTGTCAGGTTTTTTCAAATTATCCCTATTCCTGAGGTTATACCTCCTTTCAGAGGGCTCTTTTTGAGGAGACCTACCTCGGGATTGAGAACGTTTCTCTTTTGAATTTTGTTTGTTAGTCTCCCACTTCTTTTTAGAAGATGTAGGAGTTTGTTTAATGGAGTCCTTCTCAGGACTTTCAGATAGTTTTGGTTTCAATGGTCTTCTACCCAAACTATCTCTGCCTAATTCTGCATAAGATTGTTCTATTATTCTGGGTAGTTCAGTTTGATGTTCTGTAAAATCAAATTCCCTTAATCGTTGGCGGATCGCCACTGCTGCTGCCTCTCCTTTAATATTAGATAATATTATTGTTGAGACCTGGTCGAAATTTTTCAGTAATTTCATACCTGAATTCAGAGCAGGCTCTGCCCCGTATTCGTTTTGAATTTGTTTCAGGACATCTGGTATTACTGCGATTGACGGAACACCATGTGTTTTTGTATAGATGGCAGCAAAGACTGCGCGCCAAGTGGTGCAATCTTCCAGTTGTGGTGTGATCCCCATTGGTAAACAGATTGTTAGGATTCTGTGTTTCTCATAAGGGCTAGTATTTGGAAATACTGCTTCTATTTGAGTAATTTTTTGAGCTTTCCAGAAAGGAATTTGCTCACGTTTTGTGGGCATTTTACCCATGACTGCGTATAAAGTCTGTGGAGTAATTTTTAGTGTATTCCCCAGGTGAGGGGTTTGATTTGGAATGGTCAATGGTGGTTAGACTGTAAAAGTCTGCATGACATATTGGACTAGTTGTCTGTATATTTTTATTAACTCTGTAATTTGAGTAAGTAATTCCTCGTCTGATATTATTTCGAGGTCAGGATGAGGAGTGTAGCCGGCTAGAATCGGCCATGTTGCTCCTGGTCTACCTAGTGGACAGAGCCTGGTAATGTTTTTGTGATGTTTTAGGGCGCCTTTAAACCAGAGCTGATGCTCCTGGTATGTTAGTGGAATTTCAATATCCTCGAAAGGAATATATTCCTCTGGTGGATCATCTTCTTTGTAGAAGTGAAACATTTTTGTTACTGAATTTGATTCAGGGAATATTATCCATGAATAGAATACCTCTGTCTGAAATGATTCGTGTGCCTCTATCACGAAAACTGCTCTACCACCTCTTGGTGGCAGGCCGTGTTTCATAAGTTTTAAAGTGATGGCTCTTCTTAAGTTTGGATGGATGTTTATAACACCCTCCTCGGTTTCATTTAAACTTGTAAAGTTAAAAACTGCTACGACTGGGTCTGCCGTAGCTCCACCGGTTTCGGTGGCATTGTCCCCGCGATCGGACATTTGTTTTTTGAAAAATGTAGAACAAGTTTCAAGGAAACAAAAAGATAAGGTGCACAATATTTTGGAACACTGTATCCTTCAACGTTGAACAAACCAAAATAGCTAATCTATAGGGTTTTTTGTCCTATTTAGCTTTGGCGGATATTTAACCCTACCCACTCCAGACGTCTTATGGAGTATGTGAGTAGGGGTCTCTGGGAAAAGCACGACTGAGTTACTCAGTATCTAGCGTTAAATTACTGCCTAACCAAATGTTTGGGCGCCATGTAGTGTAGTTCCTATTTCCCTAATAGGCTCTGCGCATTGGAATAATATACCCTATAGTTTTGACATAGGACTGAGGTCGGTATGTCCCTATCGAGTATATTAAACTTAATTACTTTGTGCCAGCTAGCTCAGAGGCCACTAGAAACTCCTTGCGAACAAGAAGGGAGTAGTTTCTGGCAACCGCATAAACATGACCACTTTGTTTCTCTTTAGAATCGGAACACGTCTCAGAATCGTGGAAACAATAGATAACAGTTTCACTCAGTCAATCGTGCATACTTAGTTTCCGCAGAGTTACACAGAAAGGAAAGTCGGGCGTTTTCAATAAAAGGATTTATTGAACAGTCTTGTTTCTCATGTAAGAGATATGTGCTGTTATGATCACAAGACAGTATGCAAGATATATAATGTACAGCGTAAGCAGTAGAAATAAATAATACTGCGCTAGCATTATCTTTTAGCATATATTCACGTACATAAATAACGTGAGCTAAAAATGCGAGTACTCATACGATGCGTCTCTAAGCTAGTTCTACACCAGTGTACCTAACCTGATCTAGGTGTAGGGAAAGGTAAGAAGTAGGTGAAGTATTCTCTAGTATGGTATACTAAGAGTATGTTAAGTTTAGTATGCCAAGAGTACCTCTAGGTTCTAGACAGCTCCATACCTTGAGAATGAGAGAGGTGGGAATCTTCTTCCGGATCTTGGAACTCTAACACCCCGCGAAGGGAGTCAGAACACTGGAAGCGGGAAGCTGGATTCTCTGCGTGCAGGGATGACAGTGTCTTCTCAGTGCGTCAGGCCGGGATACGGGCTCCTCTGAAGTCGAGGTCTCCTCTAACTTGCTTGGGCAGGGAAAGGTATATTTATACCTGGAAGGTGCCTTTGGAATGTTAGCACTGACGTGAAGTCGGACAGAGGAAGACGTCAGGAATGAACCCTTAAGGTATAATGGTTCATACATAATAGATGAGTTCTTGGAGAAATCAATAGTCCTGTGCTAGGGGAACTCCCGAAGCTTAAGGGTCTGGTTTCTAAGAACTCGTTGTGACGTTAGGGTGGACGGATGTCGGTGACCATGCCTGTATTTGGAGTGCACGGCTAATGCCTAAATAAGGACTGGGATTCTATGCCTATATAAGGGCAATGCGAATTGTGCCTATATAAGGACATGTTTCAGGAAAACCTTTATACGGACACCTAAAGCGGAATACAACAAAACCACTACCACACCGCCTTTATCGGCCAACTTGATGACTATCGAATCGTCTTTCTTAAGATCTTCAATAGCTTTTTGTTGTCATGACGTAAATGTTTTTGTACTGTACGACTTCTTTCTTTCTAGTTGGTGTATTGATAAAAGCACGACTTGTTCAAAAGCAAAAATTTCCTTCGGTATGGTGTGTTCCGGGAGAATGAATTTTGACATGTTTGAGCCCTGAAGGTTCATTGGACATAGTGTTCTCTTTAGGAAAAAAGGGTTTCAATCCAATTTTACGAAAAACTCAAAGGCTTCTATCTTCAATCGTGCGAAGTCAGAACGTTTGCTGAGTACAAACTTGAGTCTTAACTCTAGGACAGAATCTGGATGGTTTGAAAGATACGTGCTACATTGAGAAGACTCACATAAGTGTGGCGCTGTAACCATGGCGTTTAAGTGCCTGATGGGGACTGGCCCTGAAGACCTACAAAAGCGCATTCAATGGTATGTCCCCGGGAGAACGTTGCGCTCAATGGAAGCAAAGCGGGTGGTCGTTCCTAGAGCGAAAAAGGCTAACTGGGGTGGGAAGAGCTTTGTCCTTAGAGCCACCAATGCCTGGAATGATCTTCCATTATATCTAAGGACTGGTACGGAATTCCTCTCGTTCAGGAAAGGTCTGAAAACCTGGTTGTTTTCAGCTTACTCTCAGTTGGGCTCAGGGGTGGAGGTTACCAGGTATACATTGCTCCAGGTATACAGTGCTCAGCGCCAGGACACCCTTGGGTAACAGTGTGCTTTACAAACCTATATAACATAACATAACATAACAAGTAAAAAAAAGGCGCTAAGAATAAAAGACAGAAGATTCAGTAGGTACTATGAACTAAATAATTAATATAAGAATTAAAGGAAATGTTAAAGCGAGTGTAGAAGATGATAGAAATTAATTATAAAACATTTCTTTCCAATTTTCAATTACAGATTGCACGCAGTCATAGCCCTGAGGAGAACCCCAAGAATAATATTGGGGCTTGAAACACGTCTGCATTATTCCCCACTTGGGGAACGTATGTAGCTGAATAGAATCCACTCTAGGGGAATTCCTAATGTTAGGAGCCGGAATAATAGTTACCAGTGGGCAGCAGCATTAAAAAAGAACTGACTAATTGAAAAACAAATCATGATTATTGTTGCTGCATTTTAGAAATTGATGACTGCATTTGCTAGACTAAAAAGTATGATACAAGAATTTAATTTGGTGGATATCTGGCGTAATAAGAACAAGGGAATAAGGGATTTCACTTATTATAGCAAAAAATATAGACATCATTCCCGTATAGATTATTTTCTTGTACACCAGGCTCTATATGCGGACATAGAAATAGTATCACACATTCCAGCAATTTTATCAGACCACTCTGCAGTGGTAATGTCTGTGAATCTCCACCAAAAGCAGGGGCAAAGGAGGTGGACGTTAGATAGGACTATATTACTGGATGATTAGAGATTTGGGAAAAAAAACAGAGGAATATTTCCAGATAAATGTAGGTTCGACAAACGAGTAACTGGTCTGGGATGCCTTTAAGGCTTTTTTAAGGGGAATTCTGAAGTCCATAACAGGGGGGAAAAGAAAGACAGTAAAACAGGACGAGGAGAGTAGAATAAGGGAGATCAAGATGAAAGAGAGAGATTTACAGAAGGACTCCTTAGACGGTGCAAGTAATCTATCTCTTTTGGCTAAAGACTTAGAGAATTTGCAGGCTAAATTTCAGGCATGAATGGATAAAAAACTACTTGATAGGTGGAAGGCGAGTAAGCTCCAACATTTTGCCTATGGAGAAAAATGTAGCTCTCTGCTAGCTTGGAAGGTGAAAGCAGACAGAGCTAGGAACACAATAAAATGCTTGAAAAGTAGAGAGTCAGGGGAAGTGTTATGTGCAAATGAAGATATATGCCGGGAGGCCAGAGAGTTTATGAGTGAGCTGTACAAAGAAACTGTATTGCCTGACCAAGAGAGGATAGATGGGTGGTTAAGACAGACAAGGCTCCAACAGTTGACCGAAGAGCAGAGGGGAGACTTGGGAAAGGAGATAAAGGAAGAGGAGGTCAGGATCCAGTGCAGAAACATGGATAAGGGAAAAGCAGCCGGACCGGATGGCCTTCCAGTGGAGGTACACCTATTCATCTTAGACAATGTGGTGCCTGCTTTAACGTCTATGTGTAACAGACTGTATAGTGTGGGAGAAAGCATTCCTAGCTCCTGGTCAGAAGCTACGGTCACGTTAATTAAGGTCGATTCTTACAGACCTATATCCCTTTTAAACGCCAATTATAAGATTTACTCGGGAGTTGTGGCATCACAAGTAGCTAAGGTGATAAAAGGGGTTGTGTACTCGGATCAAAGAGGTTTTATTCCTGGGCGGCAATTGAATGAGTTAACTTTCCAGATGATAGGAGTTGTGGATATGGCGGAAGTACGAAATATCCCCCTGACTGTAGTGGCAGTAGATGCTGCTAAAGCATTTGATCAAGTGAATTGGCAGTATCTTTGGGAGGTTCTAATCAGTTTTAACTTTCCAATGAATATGGTGAAGGCGGTGAAAAATTTGTATCAGAACCCTAGAGCCAAAGTGTTGATCAATGGAGAGTTATCAAATTGGTTTAGTATAACAAGAGGCACAAGACAAGGATGTCCCCTGTCTCCGCTCTTATTTAACCTATATATAGAGCCTTTTGCTAACTCAATTAGGGCAGATACTACGATTTCTCCATTTAATTCTAACGGGTTTGAGGTAAAACTGGGACTATACGCAGATGATCTGATTATATATACAGTTAACCCCCAAGAGGCAATACCCATTTTGATGAGAAAGGCGGAAGACTTCGGTTCAATCTCAGGTTACAAGGTCAACGTAGATAAAACAGAGATTATGCAATGGAACCAGAGAATAAACATTCAAGGAGCCAAAACTCAAATGCGATACTTGGGGGTGATAATCACGCAAAAGCTGGAGGATATCCCAAGAGTAAATTGGAAGAAAGTGAGTCAGGAGATATCGTGTTTATTGCTAAAGTGGGCGAATTTACCATTAAATATCTATGGCAGGGTAAATCTCATTAAGATGGTTATACTCCCGAAAGTCACTTTTCTTTTTAATTCCATCCCTCTAACTTTTAGGAAAGAGGATATAGCTAAGCTACAGGGGAAAATTTGTAGTTTTATATGGGCATCAAAGGGCCCAAGGATAGCTTGGAGGAAGTTGAGGAGGAAATTTGGGGCAGGGGGATTGGCATTACCAGACCTGCTTGCTTATTGTCATGCTTTCCATTTCAAAAATTTCCGTATGCTAGCAAATAAGCCAGACAGGTCATCATTGGGCTTATTGTTTTCAGCAATGCTTGGGGAGGTTAGTCAAGGCCAGCATTATTTCTTGTTTAAGTACGGAGACCCGAAGTTTTTTAAAAAGGTCAGATTGAAGATTTTAAGTACTGCATTAAGAACTTGGATGTATGTCCGGAAACAACTGCGAATAACATATTTTTCCGCACGGGCACCGATTTGGGAATCCCTGGGCACCCCCGAATGTCTGAAAGACCAATTGAGCCAACCGTTAAAAGCAGGAAGCATATTTTATTGGGCAGACCTTATGAAGGATAGTAGTTTGGTGAGTTGGGAAACACTTAGCAACCTGACCAGGGGAAAACTGACAAGGTTCAAATATTATCAATTGGGCTCCTGGTGGGCAACTCAGGATTGGACACAGGAGGAAGAAGACCCCAAGTTAGATCAGCTAACAAGAACAGATAACTGGAAGAAGGAAATCTCTTTTTGGTATTGGTCCTTTGTAGAGGCAGAGGACAATATAGAAACCGATATCAGAAACTTATGGGGTAAAGAGTTTGGAGAGGAGGAAGCCAAGACTCTGTGGATGGATTCTTTTGATATGTTACGAGTAGTTGTAAAACCAGCTTCACTAAAGCGTAACCATTTATTTACTGCTCACAGAGTTTATTGGTCTCCGCGGAAGTTGTCAAAGGTTACAGTCAACAAGTACTGCTGCCCAAGATGTAAGCACGAAGAAGCAGATGATCTGCATATGTTTCTGGAATGCCCAAAAATTACTCAATATTGGTTGGAGGTATGCAATTTTTTAGGAGAGGTCCGGGGAAAACAGATTATGGTAAGCCCGCATTTAATATTCTTTGGGCTCTCACAAGATGAAGAGTTGGGGAAGGAGATTGGTTCTATGTTTACATTTTATGTGGTAGTACTGGTAAGACGTGAGATCTGTATGAAATGGAAATCAGAAAATCCGCCATCTTTTGCTGAGTGCCTAAAGAGTGTTATATTAATAAGTGAATCTGATATGGCCTGTGACTTAGGAAGTAGAGATAAGATCTGGACTTTATTGTTGGAATGGAGAGAAAAAACAAGTGGGTCCAATGATTAAGTCAAAAGTGCTGGCGGCTCTGGCGTCTCCAGAAATCTTCAGCAGGGGCGCACAGATAGAAGTGGAGAGGGGATCAGTAACAGCACTTCTCTTAAGGAGTACTCCTTCCTCTCTTTGATGGCCTTCGCACCCAATATAGAGAGATAGGAAGAGAGACTTAATATGAGAGTTGGCAAAATGAGGTAAAAAAAAGAAGAAAAAAAAAGAAATTGATGACTGGTTTCAAACAGTAATTCATATGTTTACTAAATTATTGTGTATATGTATTGTTTGTAACGTGTTATACGTTGGATTATGATTTAAACTCAAATGAATGTTTATTGTGAAAACAAACAGTGTTTTGCCTGGTTATGACACAAAAGATAAAAAAGTAAATGGTCTATAAAAAATATGAACGATGATCCAATAAATATCACAGACCAATATAATCAGTGATTGGTCTGAGTCTATTTAAGCAAAGAACAGCATTTAACGTGACAGCTCGATAAAATGTTTTTCTAATTTGATAGGCCCTATCTAGTTGTCTGTACTAGGGCCAACCCCTTTTCAAAGTAAAACTTTATAAAAAGTGGCATGTAGGAAATTAGGATCTGCTTTTATGGTTACCCACACTTTTTGTCTGGTGCTATGCTGTTTCTGACTAGTCTGACTGGGATCCTGCTAGTCAGGACCAAAGTCTCTCTTCTTTCACCCCTAATTTGTTATAGTTAGTACTTAGGTACATCCCAGATTGGATACTGGGGTATCCTTATAAGTCTCTAGTATATGGTACTAAGGTACCCAGGGCATAGGTACCCCAGGGGTCCCCCATAGGCTGAAGCATGTATTATGCCACCTATGGGAGACCATTCAAACTGCCACTACAAGCCTGCCATTGCAGCCTGTGTAAGCTGGTGCCAACACCACATATGACAGATATACTTTCCCTATATCTAGGGTCACTGCACTTAAAACCTATAAGTCACCCCTACAGCAGGCCTTTCAATCCTGAAGGCAAGGTGCTCAGTTCTAAGTGTGAGGGTGCCCCTGCATGAGCAGGACACCCCTACAGCCTTCAGAGACCATTCTCCCAGGTTGTAAGTGAGACAGCCATATAACATATAGAGGGGCACCGTGTCATTACGCGATGACCATCTCGAAACTAGCTGTAATGAACCCTGTCTTGTTTGGTATGGGGGTATGATTCCAAGCACTGTAAAGGCCCTCCGTTAGGACCTCAGTGCTCCCGATACCAGTCTTCTGGACCGGGACTGCACAACATGGCTGCTGCCGACCAGAGACATGATTCTGCCCTCCTGTTGCTGAGCCAAGCTTGAGCAGGGGAAGGCAGAACAATAGGTATCCTGTCACAGGGAGGTGTGACCACCTCTCAGACAGGGCTTAGTGTATTGGGGCCATGCGGGAGCACTTACCTGCGCCACTCAGACGGCTTGAAAGGCACATTTGGTGCCCTCCTTGCATAGTCCAGTTCAATCCAGCTCAGGGAGCCATTGGCTTCTGCTCTGGTGCAAAACTGGACAAAGGACATGGGAGTATCCTCCCCACTGTCCAACCCTCCCCTGAGAGAGAACCCTCAATCGTCCCAACCCTTTCCTTAGGGTACTTAAGGGCTTACCTGAGGGTGGGTCCCTAGATTCATTGTGGGACACGATTCAATTCAGACACCACTTCAACTTCGACTGTCTGGGCACTCTGGACTTCGCTCTGGGCATCAAGGTTGCAACCGGGAGGATTCCTGCTGCTCCTGATCTCTTCGCTCTGCTTGTCTGCAGCAACGTTTGTGCCTGTGCTCCATACAGGAAACCTTCCAAGGCCTGTGGGCATCCAAGACACCTGAAGGAATCTCCCATTAAGTGAAGGAGTCACTTCCATGAATCTGCAGGCACAGCAAACAAGGTGACCGGTCTGCTCATCCTGGGCTCCCATACACTCCGAAAGGCTCAGCAACACAGGTGGTGGTTCTTCACATCCCACGAGGCCTACCCTGTCCCCTCACCAAGTTTGAGGACAGTATCCCTCGTCGAAGTCGCAGGAATCGAACCCCTGTGCACCGCATCGACTTGCCGTTGCAAAGACTAGTTGGCTTTCTTCCATCAAGATCTTCAGGCTCCAAGTAGCACCAACCTCAAGCATCTCCAGTGACCAGAATCTTCAACCACAACGCATCGCTTGCACCATGGGCCTGCTTCTTTTGTGAGCTGCTCGAGGTCTTCTTACAACTCCAGGGCATCTGGCCTGTGGGTCCTGTTGAGGGTCACCTTTGAATTCTTTGGGCTCCCCTGATTGCTCAGGGCCTGCCCTGACTCACCTACTTGTGGTGAGTCCTCTGGACCGTGATAGTCCTGACACTGCACCTTTCCACGTTGTTTGTAGTTGCCAAGGATTGTTGGTGCTCCCGACTGACACCGACACCTCAACTCTCGACATCAGACGTGGGACAGCTCGAGAACGGCTCCTGTTATTCCACAGCGTCGCCTGGTCCTCACAGCTGCAGCTCCAAGTTCACCCTTATCTTTCCTGCAAAACCCGACATTGGTGGGCACTCGTCTTGTGTGCCCCCTGGTCACACCTGAGTGACCTAGACTCTGTCCCCTCTGCTTGCAGGTACTCTACACCTTGAATCCACCTTTGGGTTCCACTGGACACTTTCACCTTCTCCAGCAGTGACGTCTTCCAGAAGTCTCCCATTGAGTTTGATTCCGGTTTCCGATGCCACTTCACACCTATGCACCCGCCTTGCCTGGTGCAGGTAACCTGGTTCCAAGGGTATCCATGGGTGGGTTGGCTCTTCAACCTCTTGTCTTCCATGGGGTTTCTTCAGGGTCCACTCAGAAGAGTCCTCTTTCTTTAAAATTGCAACTGCGACTTACACGTTGATTTGTACAGAGATCGCGGTCATGTTCCTACACTGCACACGACCTCCGTGAGGCTCCTAGATACTCACCTTGGGTGGTTCCTTGGGTCCCCGGCACTTCTACGTCCTCTGAGTATCGTCTTGACTCGAGTTGTGATTCGCATACCACCATTTTAGTGGATGATTTGGTCTCCCCCTTGGGACCACTGTGTATTCTGTGCTACTTACCTGTTTCTATTACAAAGTATTGTGTGCATTGTGTATATCTCCTGCTAGGAGATATCTGTATGTGTTAGTGAGTGTCTAAATACACTGTGTGGTTCTTTTTCACTTAATCACTTAATCTAGACCTATAAGATTATGTTCTGGTAAAACAAGCTGCTTTACAGTCCTTCTGGACTAGGCCTGAAGGCTCCTCTCCACAGCTACCACTTAGAGAGCTTTCTAAGGTTGTATAGGACCATTAAAACCACCTTAAGGGTTGTCTGGATCAGTGCACAGTGTCCACTTACTGAAGTGTACATCATATACTGAGCCAGTCTGTCACATGGCATTTTCACAACTGCAATTTAATAAACTCCTTCACTATAAGTTGTGTTTTTAAATTGTGAGTTTAGAGACACCAACCTTGATTTTCATATCTTGTCGCAATGGGAAACTTCAAAAATGTTACAAGACAGTCCCCATGTTAACCTGGACATGTAAGACTTAAAAAGTACATGTTCTACTTTAACTTTAGAAATACACTGAACCCTGGCCTTAGGGCTGTCTAGGGCCTACCTTTGGTCTAACTTGCATTAAATAAAGTGGAAGGCTTGGGCCTGGCAATCAGGTTAACTTCCCAGGTCGAAATGGCAGTTCAAAACTGCACACACAGGCTCTGTAGTGGCAAGCCTGAGCCATGTTTTCAACTGCTATTTAAGTGGGTGGGAAAATCAGTCCTGCAGGCCTACTATTAGCATTTAAAATGCAGGCCCTGGGCACATGTACTGCACTTAACTGGGTAAATTAAATATGCCAATTGTGGATAAGCCAATGTTACCACATTTCAGGCAGAGAGCACATGCACTTTAGCTCTGGTTAGCAGTGGTAAAGTACCCAGAATCCTAAAGCCAGCAAAACAGGAGGTCAGAGGGCAAAAGGACTGGGATGCCAAGTCTAACACCCAGACATAAGCCATCTCTCAAACAAATCAAGGATCTGTCATGGTTCACACAGAAGGGGTGGGAGAGATGGGGATAGCTAAGAGGAGAGGGGCATAGAGGAAACTGCCAGTGGGCCTGAATTGACAGCTTGAGGCAAAGCGGCTACCGAGGCCTCCTGGGCAATGATGGTACGCTGTTTAATCTATATGTCACGCCACTAGCAAAACTCATAAAAGACCATGGCCTGATGTTAGTCTCGTATGCTGATGACACACAGCTAGTTGTGTCACTCACGCACAGCGTTGAAATAACATCAGAACGATTCCGTAACTGTCTTACTGGAGTAATGGCCTGGATGAACACCAATTTCTTAATACTTAACACCGAGAAAACGGAGGTGGTTGAGTTTGGCCAAAAACCCTCCATCTGGAATGATCTATGGTGGCCCCCAGAAGTGGGCACCTGTCCAATCCATGTGCCTAAGGCAAGGAAACTTGGCTTTCTGATAGATAAAGATCTATCGTATGGTCCCCAAATCAACCAAGTTACCTCAAATTGCTTCTTTATGATCAAGGTTCTGAGGAAAATACTCCCGTTCATACCTTTCTCCTTAAGGAAGACGGTTGTAGTAGCCTTGATCCTATCCAGAGTAGACTATTGCAACGCTCTGTACCTGGGAGCTGGTGCGAGACAATTCTCCAAACTCCAATCACTGCAGAATACTGCCGCAAGGGTACTGTGTGATCTCCCCAAGCACCACCCGACATCAGAGGCCATTAGGGACCTACACTGGCTACCCGTTCGACGAAGAGTAGACTTCAAGGCCCTGTGTTTAGTACACAAAGCCTTTTATGGAGGAGGAGCAGTTGATATTGGACCCCTCTTTCCTCGATACGTGCCAACACGTGCATCCAGGTCCAGCAACTTAGGGTTGGTATGTCTCCCCAGGATGAAAAGAGTCAGATGGGGAGGAAAGGGATTCTCATTCCAAGCCGCTAAGCTTTGGAACTCCCTTCCTATCCAGATGCGACAGCAACCCAACAGGATTCTGTTTAGGAAGGCTTTAAAAACCTGGCTATTTGATAAATCCTAGAATGGTATGGCCTTCCCACCCCATCCACGCCCCAGCGCCAAGACGCCTCAGCAATAGTGCGCTTAACAAATAATCCAGTCGGTCAGTCAGTAGCACTAGGAAGGAGTACCTCCGCTTGACTGTCACAGATTTTTCTCAGAATACTTGGAATCATATGAAATGGGGGGAAACAATACAGGAGATGTGATGACCAAGAGATCGTGAGGGCGTCTTTTATCTAAGCCTTTCAGGATGGAATAAGGGAGCAGAAAACTGAAAGAAGAACATTTTCTTCTGAATTGAGCAGTTCGATTCACTATGTCCTGAACCTCTTGACAAGTGGATGAAAGATTTGATGACTAAGACAGAGAAATTTCAAGGTTGAGAAATGGTGACTGAAGTTTGGCATTCCCATTCTCCTTCCTCGGAAGGTACATTGCCATGAGAGAATGGAGATTCTATTTGCCCCTAGGCAGATTCACTGAAAAAGGAGAAATAAGCTCAGAGTTCCTAGCCCCCTGAGGATTGATATACAACCTTAAAACCTGGTTGTCTGTCTGTATAGAAACTGCCTAAGACTGGATTAGAGGGGAGAAGAAGAGAAGAGACCTGTTTACTGCCTCCAATTCGAAGATTGGGATGCATGGGGAAAGGACCACCTTCCAAGGACAGTGTGGCCTCTTAAGACTGCATCCCAACCCTTATGGCTGGCATCTATTGAAAGGGTCAAAAGAAATGGAGAATTCAAGTTATAACCCCTGCATAATTGTGTATTATCGAGCCACCAAAGAAGCTCTTGTCTGGTCTTCTCTGTCATTGGAATTAGAGTCTCATACTCTCTGCTGTAGGCTCCCAGAATGGAAGAAGATGATGCATGAGCTGGAGACAGCTCCAAAAGAGGAGACCTAAAGTTAAAGACATTTTCCCTTGGCTCCTCAACCTAATTTGTGCAAAAGCTCAAAACCTCTCCAGAAATGATGAAAGATGGGAGACAAGATTCTGCTTCCTTTATGGCATGACCATGACCCGGCACAGATTTGTCTGAAATAAGGCTCCCATGAATTTCAGGGTCTGAGTTGGAGAGAGGTGGGTTTTTTCAGATTCAGCAGAAATGGGAAAAAATGTATTCTCAAAAATCCTTCCATTCATGAGGGACAACCTTTCGTACTGTTCCATGGAGCGAAAGAACATCATCTCCTGCAGCAGGAAAAGGAGTTATAGAACATCAGTCAATTCATTCCATTGTACTAAAGATCCCATCATGTTGTCATTATCATGGTCAACAGCAAAATCATCTATCGCAAGTCTCAGGACTTTAGGGAGAACATTAATCTCCCTATCTTTATGTTGGGTCAACATTCGAAGTAATCATTTGTTGCAGATTGTCCATGCTGAGCCAAAGCTGAGAAGGGTCTGCAGTCACATGTGAGGAAGCAGAAGCTGGAGCGTCCTGAAAGGATTTTTCCTCCATAATGAAGCATGTTTAGATGGGAATACTGCTTCCTGTTCCCATCTGATTTCTACGGAAACTAAGGGGCTCATTACGATGGCGGTCGTAGGCACATCCGCGGTGCTGGCGGTGGCGGAAAATGTCCTTTTCCGCACTCCATCGGCGGTCCTCGTTACCCCATTTTCCGTCCGCTGTTGAGTTTCGGGATCCACCAGAAATTTTCTTCCGCAACGGTGGCGGACGGAGCCAATAGAGAAAGACCGCCGTGCGAAATGACGTCCCGATCGCCGGAGAAATCACAATGCCTCAAACAGCCCATCAGAACGCAGCAGAGAAACCAGCCCCTCGTAGATGGCAGAAGCACGACTGCGGAGAGCGAAACTCGAATCCCGGTCACCTCCACGCGTTCCTGACCGCTATGGATCCAGCTCTTCAAGTCCTTCCGCTGCTGTACCTCATCCACTGCCAGCAAATAAGACGCCGCCTCGGTAAACACCGCAGGTATATAAAAACACAACTCTGCTTACAACCACAACACACAACTCCTGTGCTGAAATACGGTTCCTGTCCACATCAGACACTCTGGTGGGGACAGGAACATATCCCCCAGTGTACTCACACATGTCCTGCCTGCTAGAAATCCACACCTCCGCATCTGGGTCACCCATCAACCACGAATTCACTGCAATGTCCCGGGCAAGTCACCGCAGCGGTGAAGACGCGGGAAAACCTGCCAACAAAGTAGTAGGCAGGGCCTGCGCCAGGCATGGGCATTCTGGGCAGCTTCCCAGGGCTCCACCTTCACCCTACCCACAGTATGCTTCCCACACCCATTTCTGCACATGCTGCGTGCCCCTCCTGTGCCCCCCCTCCATGCACAATTCATCAGCCAGGTGTGGCTAGACCTCGCACCTCACACAGCAAAGGGCAAGGTAGATTGACTGGGAAGGTGCGGATGAAGATGAACACCCTGCACAGAAGGTCGGGGGCTGGACAACCCTCCTCCTCACACCTGTCTTCCACTCATGTGAATCAAACTGAGTATAATTAAGAAATGAAGACTCACACTGCATATGAACAACCACTGAACAGTTCACACTGCTTGTCAAGTCCCTCAGAAAGATCCCACACTGACACTCTGCCACATACACATACCATAGTTCAGCAGCAATGTAGGACAATAAATGGGCTAGCCCAAAGTGAAGTGCACAGTGCTGGAAAACCATGGAGCAAGCCACATAGCATGTGTACATCACATGCAAGAGGAGGAACATATCACACTACCCTTAGGCCCTCAAATCAGACATGGGTGGCACAGATTGCAATTAAATCAAAGTGACCTCTGTGCAACATCTCTGGGATACATCAATGCAAGCTATGCATAGGTACAGGAATGATAGGAAGTGTCAGAAGCCATACAGTGACCAGCCACACATCTGTGTCAACTTACTTGACATGTGTATGCCACCAGCACAACACACATGGCTCATTGTCACACTCCCTGACTGTCAAACCCAAGTAGGACCTTCACACATACCCCTCATCTACCCATCTCACACCTGCAACACTCAACACCGTTGAGAAACACATAACGGTGCAAATAAGGTCCTGTGAGTTTACTGACAACCAATCACACACCCTGGTGTGCATCTACAAATGTCAGACTCACACTCAGGGATGTCTGAACTAATGCTGACCCAAAAACAATAGCCAAACACAAATCCACAGAAGTCCAACAAGCCCAGCCATGTGCAGCCAAACAATGGAAAGGCAATGTGACCCTAGACAGAACAGGAATACACAACATTGTCACTCTGGACCAATGCACAGACACCATACCCCAATACAAACAAGAATTGCATCATCAAATGGCAATCATGAACACTAACTGGGATCAATGGGACAAATCAGCTACCACAGATATAGACACCACACAAGTCAACAAGTGAATGTGGTGTCATAGTGTACCACGAGCATGCACATGCATAATCCTGAAAAGTGACAGGTCAAAAATAGGAGGACAAACCACTATTGTGCACTCAAAACAAGCTCATGAACAAGAATCCATCTTGCTGCATGTGACATACACACAAGAAGTACACACTACACATGCAACACACATCTGAATGTATCACAATGCACAAACTACCCACACACAATGTCATGCAAATAGAACATCACACACACATTGCACCTGTCAGTAGGAAGAGCC
The DNA here is from genome assembly GCA_963921515.1 of Calotriton arnoldi. NCBI lineage: Eukaryota > Metazoa > Chordata > Amphibia > Caudata > Salamandridae > Calotriton > Calotriton arnoldi. The sequence continues at coordinate 428,772 of CAWUFW010013004.1, read as the reverse complement.
AACACAGGCCAAACACTGCATCCATCTACAACAAAAACACAACAGATGCACATATCAATCCATCACATAGCAAACTCAGCTGGACATCAGGGGAATGCACACCAGGCAAGTACAAGGCAACATACACTGACAGCACTGCATGCACACCAAGCAGTGTATGCACACCAACCAAACCAGTAGCACACATATCTGAGTGCCCCACTATGAACTCCCACAATTCAAACCATCACAGCACACAGATAACATCACACTCAGGAAGGGTAGCAGTACCTCAGCAAACACATATACAGCTTAGCCATCACTCACAGATGCACAACTCAGGGAACCCCAGATGCAAACAACATGACTAGAGGACTGTGCTGCTCAAACATATGCACTGCACATGAGCAACCATGAGTGCAAACTACTAGGAGAAAATTACACATAGCTAATTGTGAAACTGTCCTGAGTGGCACATTGGTCCTGTACACAGATCATCCTCCCACAGTATAGTGTCACACTATGAAGTGGTGGGGAGACTCACACACTGGCAAGGCATGGGGTGGAAGACATGAGCTTGAAGTGGTGTGTACATCAGTAGTGGACAGGTGAGGAGTTCACAGTCCACAAACACATAGAGGAGTAACTCACAATGTGTAGGCATCAGAAGCACCTATAGGGGATGGTATGACTCCTCATACCCCATACCATACTGGAGCCAAAAATGTGTCAAGTGACAGCAATGCATGAGAAAACTCACAAATAATGTCAGTGTGGCTGAGCAGGTCAGCCCAGTGAGCACAAACTTAAACAAGACACATGGCTGATCAACAAAACACAACACAGACTTTGCAGTGACACACTCTGCATACTCACAACTGACAGCTACAACAAGAAGGTGTCCCCCAGGAGTGCAAGGACACACCAACACACTGCACAGTGCTCAACCTACAACTCCTACATGTGCCCACAATCTGAAGCACATGTATGACAATGTAACCAAACAGGCACTCATCACCTGGATCATACATGTGTGTATTTGGCATGTGCAGGGGCACATACACATCAACACTACTGACAGTGACAGGCCAATCACACTGTATGACTCCTCAAGTGCACACATTCATATGTACACATTTGACTATGAAGACAGGCTCACACAAGATGACTACACATCAACACTGCTGTGCACATATCAGAAAAAGGGGCCACAGAAATGCCGGACCCTGGGCACCCCGCAAGTAATCCAGTGGATAGCATTCACCTCTGTTCTGGTATTGCATCCTAACATGACATGTGTACAATTTAGCAAACCTGAGCAAAGAATGTTTAGGAGAAGAGCAGATCATCACAAACAACCATCATTGCACCCTCAAGCCTCAGACTGAAGAAGAACAAAAGTGCCTGTTACCTCTGGAAACATCAGAAAAAGTAAAACAAGCAATTGGCAATGTTAAAGTGGCATACAGAGCATGTGTCACATGAACAGATATCCATACATAAAACCTTTTATTTAGCAAGGACATTGACAAAGCAGACAACAGGAGTAACAGTCTTTATTACATAATACCCAGATAGGCATCAAAAGTACAAAACAGCAAGGCCGTTGGCCAGTACAAATTCAAAGTATGCACAGTTGGTGTTCCTGGTTAGCATTATTCAATTGTAACCAATGACCGGGATTATTATTCAATTGTAACCAAACCTGCGGTGCACGCCTACCGCAGGTTTCAAAATTGTATTGCACTACCGCGATCGCGGTCCCAATTGTATTTCACTACCGCGATCGCGGTTCCCATTGGCTGCAATGGCATGGGCATTGGCTGTGGCACACCGCGGGGGCCCGGCGGTCGCTACGGCGATTTGGCATCTTTCAATTGTAACCAATGCCCAGGGCCGCGGTAGCGGAGCACGCCTACCGTGGGTTTCAAATGTGTAATTCACTACCGCTATCGCGGTTCCCATTGGCTGCAATGGTATGGGCATTGGCGGTGGCACACCGCGGGTGTCAGGCGGTCGCTACAGCGATTTGGCGTCTTACAATTGTACCCAATGACCGGGCCCGTGGTAGCGGAGCACGCATACCGCACCTATGGACACATTATGCTCTAGCAATGGCAATAGCCAATTTTCATCATTTAACACTACACCTTCACAATGTATCACAGCACCTGTTTGCAAAATTGAATGCTAGTGTGACATGCAACTCACTGATGCCTACACATGCCATGTCAGTGCACATGATTACATGCTTTGGCATGTACTTACTCACATTTCACCTATGATATTTGTGTGCATGTACACAGATTTGGTGTGTAAAGGAGTCTCATATTTGTGCACATGTCAATGTGTGAGATGGCTAATCAACACACAGTAATGATGGCCTGACCACATGATGTGCATATTTCACTGTGTACATTGCTGTGTTCATCTTTATAGTTGATCAGATTACACACACTGTGCTTATTGTGTAGAATAGTTGTGCTCTGTGTGACTTACGCAAGAATGTGTGGCAGGTACCCATTATGATATACTGGGGTAACCCATAGAAGTCAATGGACCTGGGTAATAATCGGTATAGAAAAACAATGGTCCTAGACTTGTGTTAAATCTTGGTTGACTAAAGCATTCATAAACAGCATATAGTACATATATAGTTTAAATCAAAAATGTACCATTCATTCATTTAAAAAATATATATATATCCTCAAAAAATCCAAGAAAGGCACACACTATTGCTTTACGGGTGACTCTTATTTTATTCGGTCACTTTTACTAATATAACATCATCATATTCAGTATTCAAGAAAGAAGGAAAGGTGGTTGCTCCAAAGGAAAAAGTGAAGAAAAAGGGGTGCTCGTGAAGTAAGATAGAATATGCAAAAGGGGAATCCAATCAAACAAAACAATAATTCATCATTTTATATACATTACAATTTCATTAGCAAAACTGGTCGTGATTTTATGATGACACCAGTTCTACATTAGGAGCCTGTCCAATCGGTAATTCATGATTGTTCATTTTATTCTATTGGCAAACAGCGTTTGTCTGTAAGCGGGTAGGACTGGGGTAATATCAAGTACAGGCCCCGAACAGGGGAAAATGTCGACGTTTCGACCCTAGTGCAATGAGGGCAGTTTGTATCCTCTGCAGGCGGGTCTTCCTCAGGACAGAAAGAAGGGATGGGGGAGCAACTGATCATGGGTGATGCACAGTTAAGGTGCCGCCCCTAGGCATGGATATAAAGATCCGCAAAAAGAATTGCAGCTTGATATCAGCAGGTTATTTTAAATAATGGGTGAGAAAAATCGCCCACAGCGTCTTAGTGATTCATCTTCGCACAGCCCGGGGGAATCCAGCTGGTCTGCTCGAGAAGGTACAGCAGCTACGTAGAAGTCTGCAGTGTTTCTGTTTCCAACATGTGCTATGTCACCTACACCCAGGGCTGGTGGCACAAGATGTATGAGTGTACCGTTTACCATTCACATAATCAGAATCTGTTTTGGAGGCAGTCAGTATGTACATACTGACCACATGTACAACTACATGAGATCAAGGTGTGTCTGCATGTGACTTGTGCATTAAGCTGTTGTTACAGTTCAGTCATTGTTGGCGCTGCGTCAGTCAAGATGTAAGATGTTTGACACATCTCAAAGGGGAATTAAATTGACATGTGTCCCCTTTTATAATATGTAGGAGATGACCAAATGTGCATCGTCCATTCCCAGTGCTGGCGAACATGGAGGATGAGGACATCATAAGGAAATTCCGTCTGGATCGCCTTACCCTTCAAGACCTATGCGGTCAGTTGGAGCCCCATCTGAGGCCTCACAGAACATATCCGACTGCTTTGCCGCCAACAGTTAAGGTGATGGTGGCCCTGCATTTCTTTGCAACTGATTCGTTTCGGTACACGGTGACCATCGCCGGTGGGATGTCTCAAGCTATGTTCAGCATGGTGCTACGTGATGTCCTGTCCGCTATGATGACATACAAGGACCGCTACATCCACTTCCCAAGGATACATGAATTGGCAGGCATGAAGGGTGATTTCTATGATCTTGGACACATACCTAATGTTGTTGGCACCATTGACTGCACACATGTTGGCCTAGTTCCACCACAGGCACGTGAGCATATCTACCGGAACAGGAAACATTTCCATTCCATAAATGTGCAAGTGGTATGCAAAGCGGATATGATTATCTCCCATGTCTGTGCCAAATTCCCCGGGGCTGCACATGACTCCTACATACTGCGTAACAGCATCATTCCACAATTGATGGCAAATCTGCATCCGGAGCGTGCGTGGCTTGTTGGTGAGTACGCAGAGTCAAGTAGTGTGCTGTATGTGTGACATACTGTCCTCAGCTACTTTTTATATTACTAAATTGCTCTCTGATTCTCACACCTAGGTGACTCTGCATATCCCAACCTGCCTTGGTTACTGAGCCCACTGAGGAATCCAAGGACCCCAGGTGAAGTCCGCTACAATGATGCACATGGGAGGACACAGCGTGTGGTGGAGCTTACTTTTGGGCTTCTGAAGTCTAGATTCCGGTGTCTGGACAAGAGCGGAGGTGCACTACTTTACTCTCCCCAAAAGGTGTGTCAGATCATAGTTGCATGCTGCATGCTCCACAACCTGGCCTTGCGCAAAGAGATCCCCCTGCTCTTGGACGATGATGAGCAGCAGATCCCCCCTCTGCAAACCCACACATGCCCAGTGATGACGATAGTGGAGAAGAGGAAGGGGTTGACCTGCGTCAACAGCTCATCAACAACTACTTCTCTTGAGTGTGAGTGACATTGTACACAGTGACATTGTCTGTTGTCTTTGATGGTAGTGGCAAGGCCTAGAAGACCTTTTTGACTGCTGGCTGTTGTTGGCTCTGTGCTAATGGCTGATGTGTGTGGCACAGGGTATTTTTATACAGGTACCTCATGTCTATGTTGATGTAGTTGTTCATTGTTATGTGTGCTGGTTTCTGTACCTTGATGACTAGTGGTGTGTTCTAACTGTAATGGCCTCCCCTGACAAGTAAATGTCATTCTCTTGTGTCTTTCTAGGTCCCTTCACCCTCTCAATGCCTCGTCACAGTCAGAGCTTGTGGTACATTGGATTCTGAGTTGACATTGTACATACTGTGATAAACATGGAGCTGACACAAAGACATAGGTGTGTAAAGAGAGTTTATTTACAAAACGTATTTGTGACAGAGAAGTGATTATTTACAAAATGGTGCTAAGCGTATTTATGAGTTGTCAGTGATGGTAAATGAGACAAATAGAGTAGTCACCACATTGATGTAGTCACACAGTCCAACAGACTCCTGCCATCAACATGGCAATGCGGGTAAGGATAGTCAACAAAGTCAATGTCAAGGGGAACAGAGGTGCCATCATGGCTGGCTCTGCAACTAGCGTTTGGATGGTGCATTGCCACGTGATCCTCCCCTGGTGTTTCTCGGATGGCCCCTTGTGCGTTTGGCAGGGGGGGCCTCTGCTGCGGGCTCAGTGGTGTCTGAGGAGTCATTCTATTGCAGCTCACCCCTCTCTGTGGCCGCAGCTGAGGTAGTGGGAGTATCAGCATGCGGGCCACTGGAGGGGGATTGAGCTGTCATTTGGGCCGCATGTCTGTCCCTCAGAACACCCACAAGCTGGCCCATTAGGTCCACAAGTTGGCCCATACGCGTGTCCATGGACCTCAGCAGCAGGTGGAGCTCACACACATCTTCCACAACCTGACCCATCTGTCCCTGGGTCTGCTCATATGCCCCAAGGACTCTGGCGATGGTGGCCAGGGCTTCGGTCCCAGTGTCCTCCTGTATTTGTCCCCCAGTCGCCCTCCCACCTGCCCTGTTGACCCGGACCTGTGGTGTTGGCACTCGACGCACCTGCAAACTCTCCCTGGCCTCCTCTGATTGAGTGGTGGTGTTAGTAACCACTGAGGCAGGGAGAGTGTTGCAGGCAGCAGTGGTGGTGGTGGTTGAGGCCGCACAGGTCATTGCAGCAGGGGTCAGCACTGTTGTTGTTGCCGTGGTGGTGGCGGTGGTGGTGGTGGGGACAATGAGGACCTCAGACGTGGTGCGCCCTGGCAGTCCGGATGGGCCAGGTTGTTGCTCCTCATCCGAGAAACATAAGGAGTCTGCATCCGAGAGTTCATGTTCTGAGGGGGGGGGGAGACTGGCTCTGCAGGTTGGTGTTGTCTTCTGCAGCAGTTGCTTGTGGATCTCCTGTTGAACAGAGGTGAAATGGTCATTGAAGTGCACTCCACAAGCTTGGTGTTCAACGTTTGGATGTTACATGTGATACACCACACACTTTACATTGCAATCACTCGGTATGGCTGCAAGATACTGAACATCATGACATGATGTTCAGGTACTTACATGACTTGTCTATGGTGTGACATGTAAATAGAAACCATGTGCCACGTACAGATTGTGTGATTACAGGTACATGTCGTCATCTAACGACTTGCGGCACATCAACTATGTGATGCGTCTTTTTGGTTTGCTCTGCATGGAATCACTTTCAGCTAAGCAGGGACTAGCCATTGTAATGTCACACATACCTTTTTCATATCATGTACTTTAGTTAGTTTGTCCGGTTGACCATGAATATTTTGTGTTCATATGGGCCTTCATGCTCTGACACCGTGGCACTGACACATTGTATTCTGTGTTGTGCATGATTGGGCCCTGAATTTGTTCAAAATGTGACTTGGTGGTTCAAAGTTTAATTTATGTGACAGTTACGTACGCTTAGCTGTCTGCACACTGGATGTGGCTTTTGGATCTATGCCAAGTTGGAAGAAATTTGAGGGCTGGTGTGGTCATATGGCTCCATGCATCTTGAGAAGGATGGCACGGTGAATGCACTATCTACCTACCTGTTGGGTGACACAGTGGAGGGAAATAGCTGCCACATGGTTGTGGGTGTGGGGAGTGCTCCATCCTGCTGAGCTGTGGGACAAGGGTGCCTGGTGGGAGTTGTAGTGCTGGCTTCCCACCCACAAACACCCTTCCCTGTTAAGATGGCTACCTACCTGTAAGTTTGGGGAGAGCAATGCAATGGCTGGTACATGGTTCTGGGTGTGGGGGGTGTTCCATCCTGCTCAGCTGTGGGACAAGGGTGCCTGGTGGGAGTTGTAGTGCTGGCTTCCCACCCACAAACACCCCTCCCTGTTAAGATGGCTACCTACCTGTAAATATGGGGAGAGCAATGCAATGGCTGATACATGGTTCTGGGTTTGGGGAGAGTTCCATCCTGCTCAGCTGTGGGACCAGGGTGCCTGGTGGGAGTTGTAGTGCTGGCTGCCTCTACACATGGCCCCATGGAAATATTGCTAGCTACCTTTGGGGTGATTCAGAGGAAGGGAATGTTAGATCTGTGAGACATGTGTTGGGAAGAGTGTGTTGTACGTAAGTGCATCTTTCTAGTTGTGCAAGACAGTACATAGCAGTGTAATGGTAGACATTTGTTGGTACTTACCAGCCTCCACTCCCCCGGGTATTCCTGTGAGACTCTCTGGATGCAGTGTGGCAAGCACCTTCTCCTCCCATTCAGTGAATGTTAGTGGTGGAATGGGAGGACCACCGCCAGTCCTCTGAGCCAGCTCCTGGCTCTTGTTGGCACGCTCTTTCACCCTGGTCTTGAGGTCATGCCACCTCCTCCTGATGTTCTTCAGGGTGCGCGGGGTGGTCCTTACTGCAAACTTTGTTGACTATCCTGGCCCACATTTGATTTTTTGTGGCTATTGGTGTCTGTTGGACCATGCTTCCATACAAATGTGGTTCTACTATGATTACCTCATCTACCATCACTGACAACTCATTGTCACTGAATTTGGGCATCTTCTTCTGTGACATGGTGTGTGATTTGTAAATGGGGGAAAAGTGCAGATGTGAAGGTGGTGGTGGTGATGTGTGTGGTGTGTGTGTGGTTGTGATCATGTGATGTGTGCTGATTTGCCTCTCCTTTGTGCTGTGGGGTTGGGCCCTTCAGTTGTGGAGTTGTGCAAAGGATTCTGGGCAGGGTAGGGGCTGGTTATATACTCAGCTATGTGGGTGGGTCAAAATGGAGTATTCATGTCAGGTGTGTTGTGTGGGTTGACCTGGGATTTGTATTTTTTACTTGCCATGGGGATGTGTCATTGGGGTGTGTTAGGTGTTTTTTGAGGCTGAGCCAGATTTATAGCCTCACTTGGTAGCCTTGTTGTGTGTTTGCTTTCGACCGCCATTACTCTTCCGGCGCGACCGTGGCGGTCGGAATGCAACAGTCTTTCTGCCTGCTCTCCCATTGATCATTTGTTGCGATCGCGGCGGTCAGAAACAACTGATCGTTCCACTGGCACCGCCATCGTATCGTAATTTCACGTGTGGTCATTCCGCTGGTAGAACAGCGGTTTTGGGTCTTTCCGCAGCAAATCCGACCGCCGCGAACAGATTTTCACTGTTCCGGACGGTTCCGGCAGAGTTTCGTGGAATTCGTCCACCGCGGTAGGATTTTTCTGTCGGGTCATCCTAATCTGTTCGCCGGATTTCCCACAGTACATGCGGCGGTTAATTTCCGCTACCACGGCGGTCGGAATGGTTTTCCGACCGCCATCGTAATCGACCCCAAAGTTAGTACTGTGAGAGGAAGAAGGACAAGGAGGTACTGCATACTACAGTCTTCCTGTAACACCGGCACTTAATCAAGCACTATATTGGCTTATACTTCTCACTCCATCTACTGCTTCACTGGAAGGAAGTCTGGTGAAAAACGTAATGTTGTCTCTAGAATGACACTATTGTTTTGGTTGTGTGCAAAGAAAAAACAAAAACATCAAGTTATGTTGCCATTCTCAAAGATCTAGCTAACACTTGAAACTTTGGAGACCTCTGCTACTTACTCATCCATGACCAAACTGTAAGATGTACTAATATTCTTAAAATTCAAGAGAAGCTACTGCCAAAAATGCCTAATCCCAAATACAATATTGATGAAGTGAAAAAAATTTAACATATTGTATCATGATTTAAAGAGATGATGTTCCTTGATCAACCTAATTGTGAGTGAAGGTGTGAAAAAAAACTGAACAGTCCAACAAAGTCGGTGGCTCTAGTACAAGTCAACAAAATTCGTTAAGTGGTTGTCTCAAATTAAAGTGCTTCAGCAGTAGTATACCTGAGCATCTGGCAAAAGGGTATTATTTTTATGCCATACGTGCTGCATGCATCGAAGAGCTATCAAGACCTGGCTCTTCGATGAATCACCGTGATCATCCAGGATCTGCATGACCTCCCCCTCACAGTGCCTTGAGACCCTTTTGGGTGAGTAGTTGTGCTTAACAAACCCTGACTGATTGATTGAAGAGTTCAATTTATTTGGATGGAGACAGCACAAAACTAATTAGGAATTACATTAGATCCCAATGGAGATTATTAACAAATCCTCTTGGTACAAAAAGAAGTTTAGGCAATAAAGATGAATCTAAAGATTTTCCCAGCTTGGTTTGTTAAACCATTTTCAGTATATGCTCCAAAAGAAGCTCCCTGTTGCCAATTTACATTAGCCCTACAGCAGCTGCCCAGCCAGTGCTTGGCCTTAAGGAGAAGGAAAAACTGCTCCTAGAGCAGAAACAATGGTCTTGGTGTAGGGATTTGTTTTTTTTCTGTTTGCAGGAAGATCAGTTGGGGTGGACCCAAGAACTTCATTAGCATGTGAATGGGCCTGAGCTTTTACACGTAAATGTAAGGTGAGGCCTGAAGAAGGCAACCCTTTGTTCCCCCAGTCAGGCGGACACCAAACCCAGTGGGTGTGATATAACTCCAGGACCTGTTTTGAGTGACAACAGAAGAGGGGACTGTTCACTTCCCTGGCTTCACTCCACAGTGGGGGCTATGGCTCTGCACAAGGGACAAATGGTTATCCCATTTTGGATTTTGGGAGTAAGGCGAACTGTGGGATTGTTTATAGTAGGGCAAACAGTAACTGCTGCAAATGTGGGCAGGGTTGATCCTCGGAACTTTTACTCCATTTGTTAGGGACTAGCCAGGAATCCCCTCGACACCTCTTTAGATGGTGCCAAACATACATGTGTTATCCTCAAGAATGCCTCTATCCTCACTTGATAATTTTTTTTTTCCTTGCACAGAAACAAAACAGTTGTGCCATTCTACGCCAATGCACCATCCTCAGAACACTATCTGGATCTGTGGAAGAGCATAAGAAGGACTGCACCTATTGTTCTAGATCTGCGAGGAGACCTAAAGGATTTGACCTAGTCTTACTTGTACCCAGGACAAAGAAGTATATTTCAAGGGTCAGTTGACTGACCTCCTATGTGGCTACAGAGACTAAACAAGCTCCAAGAGATCTTTTCCCTGAATTGTCTATCTGAGCGATTGCAACTGGAACTAGACTGGACCCTGCTGGTGGCCTCTACTGGAGTAAGTCTTGACCCCCCTCTCCAAGTGATGCTCCTGGGCAGTTCCAGATTCCAGCGCAGGAACCAACCATGTAAGTCAATCCACTCGAGGTGCAAATTCACTGGGCTTCAGAATCAGGTTTCTCGCACTTGCCGCTTTCCCACTTTAGCAGATCAGTTTCAGTGGGCCCCCGGCAAAAAGCTGTGCGGTCTTGTTGACCTCATTATCAGATACAGCCTGCAGCCACTGAGGGATTCCGATCTCTGGATTCTGAGCTCTGAAAAAGGAGTCCAAACTTAGAAACCTTGAGTGGGTAAAGGCTCAAAAATTATCCAGCTGGCCCAAGGGTTTCCCTTGGTGTGAAATTAGAATTTTCCTCCTTTAAACTTTTCCTGTCAAGACCAATAGCTTCCACGTGACCTCATTAATGACTATCTGAGTTTAAAAGAACTTCCTTGGATACAGTCTGAAACCTGGCCCCACTGGAAGATTTCTACCTCCATTTCAGAAACAAAGTCCCAAGGTAAAATCCCTATCCAATCCTAGATGTTGTTATTGAAGAAAGTGTTTTGAACCGCTCACAAATTTCCACTTGGGATGCTGTATGCTGTCGCTGCAAGTTGCTTGCAGCACATAGACCCCAGCCAGCACCCTGTAGCCCGTGCAGCAAGCCACCTGTCAGGAGCTGAGCCGATGAGTGTAAGGGGCACAAGGGCTAAGACAGCAGGCCGGACTGCCGAAGCACCGAAGTACCCAGACACTCTGGGTTGTGGCATCGGCGTGCTGGTGTGCTCGTCCACTATCATGTTGTGACCCATGCCTCTGGGTGCTTTCCCCTGCACAGCGCATGAAAGAAGGCAGCACTAGTGCAGTCCGGAGGCTAATTAGCAGTGGAGTTGCTTAGCCCCTCACTCCTTGCCTTCAACCCCCGCAGCCCCGCAGCATAGACCTGTGTAACCTGCAGCGGCAGAAGGAGAAAAAGGAACTAAGGAGGCAAAAATCTCAAGGGAGGAGGCCACCAGGCACCAGAGATACAGTGAGGAGGGGGTGGGCTGCTGTGAGTAGCATGCAGGGATGCTCATGCTTTTTCCTCCAGGCACCAAAGCTGAAGTTACTCATACTGGGCAGCCCCCACATGTCAGCGTAGCCTGAGGAGGAAGACGGCATCAGTGCGGATTGTCCTTCTGTTTCTCCTTCTCCTCTTAGCCCCCCAGACTTCGGTCTGAAGAATTTCCTCAAGCCCCCGACCTTCAAGTTCATTGCACAGCATCACAAGGTGTATGATACAGCACTCAAGCTGCTACCTTATTGACCCCAGAACCTACACAGCTGAAGGGGAGTGTTGCAGCCAACACTGCTGTCGGCCTGGTTAAAAACTGACTTTGGAACAGCTGTGAAAATGCAAGAAAACCCCCTAAAGGATGTGGAAGGCCACTGCTGCTCAGGAGCCATGATCCTGGCATAAGGGGAGCAAGGGAAACAAGCACTAGACTGCGGGCACTGCTTGATGCACAGGAGCAGCCGGCATTAGGCCGGAGCAGCCTGTGCGCACTGCATCTCTCAGGCCCCATCTGACCCCACCAACTACAACCACAAAACCTTATGCTCAATATATCACCTACTCACAGCAAATGCAGCTGCACGCCGACCTAGCAGAGACAACTGCTTGAAAGTCTCCTGCTGCACTCAAGGTGTCTGAGGAGTGGGGACGTGTAGGACCACATGAGGGGCTATTCTAAGTGAACCACACCTCAGCGCTATACCCCCTTGGTGTTCCTCACATCCCCTCAAAGCTCTGCGGCCCTACAAAAGGCCTCAAAAAGCTTTAAAAGGTATGCAAGTTGCGAAGTCTCCACCAATCTCTTTGTGTGGGGATGGGCACAGCCCTATTCAGGTGCAAATGTCAACTCCTCCCACCACTCTAGGTCAGGAAGACCCATAAGCCTGGTGATTGTCCATCAGGGTATGCAGGGCACACCTCAGCTCCCTTTGTGTTTGAATGTCTAGAGTGAATTCATAAAGCTCAGCTGTCATTTAACCCAGACATGTATTCTAGGGAATGGCAGAGGCAAAGAATGGTTAAGTAAGAAAATGCCATCTTTCTAAAAGTGGCATTTTCAGACCTGCAATTTCAAAACCAACTTCACTAAAAGATGTGTTTTTAAATTGTGAGTCCAGTGACACCAAACTACAATTTTCTATCTGCTCCCAATTGAAAGTTAAACTTGTAAAGTGTTACAAGGCAGCTCCAATGCTAACCAATGGGAGAGATAGGCCTTACTGTAGTGAAAAACGAATTTAGCAGTTTTTCACTACCAGGACATGTAAAACTCAAAAGTGCATGTCCTACCTTTTAAATACTCTTTGTTATTAAGAGCAGACAATCAGCTTTGATGCGCCAGAACTAACTACTTGAGTCTGAAAGCATGGCTTCCTACCAGGGTTGAGGGTTGTTATATGTATTCCTGCCCGGTTAACGAACATCTGAATTATGTCCGCTCCCTCCTCTACGTGGTTCAGTGATTTCTAAACTTTTGACAATACCCAACGGAAACAAGATTGGTTTATTTCGTGAACGAATCTACAGTCTTTGAAGGATGACTGAATTGAAAGCTTAAGAGGATCATTGGACCTGTGCCAGGAGTGTGGTGTTTTCTATTATGAACAACTCTTATTGAACGCTACTTATAGTGCCCTGAAGAAGCCCTTGGTGCTGGGGGAAATACGTTGGCTGTGTCTATATGCCTAATTAAGAAGAATATGAATAAAGAATCTCCTTGCTTACACTGGAAGCTGTGGAAACTCTTAAATATTTGTGATTATTGCCTCTCATTCTGTTGTTGTCACTGCAGCCTGTCCATGGGGCTACCTAAGGTTTATCTTAGGGGTATCTTACATGTAAAAAAAAGCGAAAGTTGTGACCTGGCAAAATAGGTGAACTTGCCAGGTCAACATGGCAGTTTAGATCTGCGTACACAGGCTCTGCAGTGGCAGGCCTGAGACATGTTTTCAGGGCTAATCATGTAGGTATGAGGGTGGCATAAACAGTGCTGCAGGCCCACTGGTAACATTTGATTTACAGACCCTTGGCACACATGGTGCACTGTACTAGGGACTTACTAGTAAATCAAATATGCCAATAATTGAGAAACCAATCATACCATGTTTTAGAGGAGAGAGCATTTGCACTTTAGCACTGATTAGCGGTGGTAAAGTGCCCAGAGTCCACTCCTAAAGTCAACATAAAGAAGGTCAGAAAAGAAGGAAGAAGGCAAAATGTTTGGGGCTAACCCTTCAAAAAAAGCCAGGTCCAACACTACAAATCAAACAAAATGGATGTTGAAGTGGATCTGCTTAACCTCATGGCCAAATCAGTTTCAGGAATTGACCAGAATCTGTCTGACTTGAATAAGTTGTTAATCCGGGCACAAAACTAAGCAGCCACAACTGACAGACTGTACTCACCCCCGCAAAGTCCCAACAGAGACAGTAATGTCAAAGAAACTGAGGAAAAAAACAGCGCAAGGCAAGAAACAGAAAAGGAGTAAAGCCTAGAAATCATTCCAGGCACAAGTGCAACTAAGCCAGCTTAAAACATAACTGCATTCCAAGAAGAGCCAATGCAAATGGACCACAAGGACTCATTATGGAAAAGGAATTGCTTTCACTTATTTGACAAAGAACTGGGAAAACCAGCTAACTGTTGAAGCTGGTAAGGAAGGTGACCTAGCCCAGTCGCCCGCTCCCAAGGCCTTCATCTCCCTCACCGAACTAACTGAGTGAGATAAAAGTTACAAGGAGGTGGCCCAATCCCACCAAGAAAACATGATCAACAATGGTGGAAGTCCTGAGGTCCCAACACCCAACACAGACCAGTCTCCTTACTTACTCTAACACCAAGAAAGAATGTCAAACAGCAGTTTCAACATTTACCTAGGGGTGCAGTGGCATCCACCAGCCAGTTCCACCTCCCTGATAGGAACAACTGGCCCTTAGTTGGCACAGCAAAGTTAGCATCTGACAACACTGACCAAGCATCCGGAAAATCACCTGATTGTAACCAGATAGTTTTTACTCCTCAATACCAGTGTAAGTGGAGGCACAATATTCTTAATCGTGGCAACATACATTCTAAAACTACAATAGGCAGTCCCTACCCCAGAGCAGATGACAACAGATGATGTTGAATCCACAGACTACAAGATGCAAAAGCCCACTCTTGAAACCGGGGCTTCAAACTCTCTCGTCACGAAAGTCTACCAGTAAAAGGAGTGCTTTCTCACCTGGGGAATTTTAATTAGCTTGCTTTACTCTTCAGCCTACCCACCTCTGCTTGCCTCCCAGTAGGAGAACTCATTGTTATACAACTTAAAAGACAGCAAGCAAACATATTTGATCCTTATGAACCCCATCGGCAAATTGATCTCACCCTCCTCTCCGACATAAAATTCTCTCTCTAAAAAATGTAAATTAGTAATGTACAACTAAACTTAGTTGGCTCTCAGCAGCCCTACATGGTGACATACGATCATGACAAGTTAAAGTTAAAAGACCCCAGCCACTTCAAGCACTTAACCTAACAAAATCCCTGAACCTGTGCTCGTGGAATATAAATGGCCTACAGACTAAAAAGGAACAACAAGGATGTTACAGCTTTCCAGGGAAAACCAGATTATCTGCCTACAAGAAACATGGGCAACACATCCATTCCCATTGGATGGATTTGCTGGTTATTTTAGCCCAGAGCTCAAAACAAACATGTTTGGTCGGCCAAAGGGTGGCTTAGCCACCAATGTAGCCAAGATAGAAAGCGAACTGTTGGAATCAGGTGATGGCATTTAATAGTCAAATTGCAGAAGTGGCATAAAGAAATTGAGAACCCTCGTTTACTGATATACATCCATCCAGATTCAGGATCATAGAAGTTAATATCATCTAAACTTCTTTAGACAGCCTACAAGACCAAACTCCCTCAGAGACCTTAGTCAAAGGGGACTTCAACATGAATCTATTGTGTCCCTTTGCCGGAGACAAGCAAATTACACAACAGGATCAGCTCATTTTGGCAACAAAATATGAGGGTTTGATGCCAGTGCTTTTGCTGGTGGTGGAAGTAGAAAACGTTCATCAGTAACTACTTTCTTAGAAAGATCCGGTTTCTTTGGGCCATCTTTTTTACTTCTCGTTAGTGCACTTGAGATTTCTTTGGGCTCCATTGTTAGCTAATTCTCTGTCTTAGTCTTGCCCATATGCAGGCAATAAAGTGTATTTAGAAGACCACTGTCAGACTTTGTCATTTTAGTCACTGTAACACATACTAATAATACCCATGCTAGAATAATTCTTTTAACTAGCAAAAAGATTGACAAACATAATTGGAAAGCTTGGTTAAAGACAAGGTATAGGTTTCTGGTGTCCACTCAGGGCCCATTGAACCCATATGACAGCAATATGGAGAGTGGCAAAAATCAGCTAAAGTAATTAAAAATAACAACAATGGCCAAGAAGGCCCAATAGCCACGATAAAAGATGTCCAACAAAATTTCAGAAAAATTAGAAATACCTGATGCCCATCCAGAGGCCATTGGATCAGTATGAGGGCAAACGGGTCTGGGTAATATGTACCACCTAATACACACACTGGAAGAAATGGGGCCCACCACACAGACAGAGTGGCTTCACAAAATGGTAGACAAATAATATTGCATGTAAAGAGGAGGCATGAAGGACAAAGAGAAAATGTCCACCTTCCCTGAAGTCATTTCCCAGCAAGATACACATTCAAAATTGCTGGACAATGATTGCACAAATATGAAGCTAAAATGTGTCTAGGTACATATAGGGGCCTACATACAACCAGTAAAGCTGCAGCAACAATGTTAACATTTTGATTGCACCAAAAAATATGAATGGGCTTTACAAAGAGCCTCATGGTGCATATACATATGGAAACTGACAAAAGTCGACATACACACACACATGTACAAACAATGGTGGACAGGAAAATGGCAAAGGAGAATAAGGCTGAGAACAAATTTAAATTGCTGGCTGCCACCAAAACGCATATTCAGAAACAAATACCCTACATTTGACATGAATTCAATGCCATCCATAGGCCATGAACTTCTCTGGCACAACAGAAATGAAAATGTTAAAGATCAATTAAAATAACTAAGAAAAACATCTATGACCTAGAGCTGATTAGGACCTAAACAATTAACCACCGAAATATAATACCATCCTATACACAAAAACAAGAAAAATGTGGAAATGCATCCCCAGGCATCCACTACCCAAAATATCCATTGCCCAGTATCCCCCTCATGGGCCTGATCTGCCTCCCTTTAATCCAGGCTTCAGACTGCAAGCTCTCAGGATAAATAATATCCAAACAGAGGAACAAAAATGAAATTGTGTGCCTTCCATTAAACATTATCCCATCACAAAGAGATATTGTATCGAACATATCTCACACCACACTGGATGCACATGATGTTCCAAAGGGTGCCACCTACCTGCCCACGGCGTGCTCATTCCAATGCCACCTTTCTCCACATGGTATGGGAGCGCCTGCCACTGGCACGTATTTGGGTACAAGTAATGGAACACGTGTTTGCAGTGGTTGACGTGCAACTGTCCCCTGATCCACTCTTGTGCCTGCTAGCAATCACGAAGCTCACCAAGTGCTCTAAATATTATATGAAACTGGTGGACCTCACCCTAGCTTTGATCAAGCGATTGGTTGCCATGGCCAGGAAAGCTTCACAGCCACCCACAGTTACTAGCTGGCTTCAGGTAGCCCATAAATGGGCGCTGACTGAGGCGGACACTAAGGCGCATGACCAGCAGCTACGGGGAGGTGAGGGAGCCGCCACACTCTGGGAAACCTAAGTAGTCAAGTTGTTTGACAAACTGAACCCACCAACCCCTTAAACCGTGGGGTTAGGCAGGCTGGTAATGCTGTAAGCTCTGGTTGCTGGCGCACAGGAGAACATGCACGCCGGTGCAAAGCTGCAGGTGGCAAATCAAGCTGTTGGGTAGCCCGCACACTGCCCCCCACAAACATCTCATCACTTAAATGGCACTGTTATACATAGGACTTCACTAATCTGCTTCTGCCTACACTGCCCAGTGGCAGCTCCAGTCAGAAGTTTGGAAAGGTTTATTATTATTGTAGTTGATATATGATGGTGGCCACTCTTCTGATGAGTGGGACGCAATGGCTCGAATTGTATTACTGAGTTGATTTATTGATGCACCACATTGTACGTTTCTACTGCGACCAGCAATGTTGATGTAAATATAAATGCTGGGTTATTACAATTGTCTGACATGATGCTGCAACTATTCTACCCGCTGTGCACCATGTTGATGATTTGTTCAAATGCCAATAAAGAAATATACTTAAAAAAAAGAGGTATTATTCAAAACATTAATCTGAACTTGCTCGATTTCCCCCAAAACACAACA
Organism: Calotriton arnoldi; assembly: GCA_963921515.1. Lineage (NCBI taxonomy): Eukaryota > Metazoa > Chordata > Amphibia > Caudata > Salamandridae > Calotriton > Calotriton arnoldi. Next base: position 410,904 of record CAWUFW010013004.1, on the reverse strand, counting down.
AAAACCCAAGATGGATGATGCAACAGAGACTGCAAAAAATTGGTGAGTAATGCTTTCCTCCAGTGGCCAAATCCACCATTGCCAATGACTCAACAAAGAATAGGGATTCTACAGAACGGGAAAAGGACATTGCTACTGTATGTATAGTAGACCACTCTCTATGGAATTTCCACTTTAAAAAACGGAAGTGGCTATTTACCTGGCCACCGGCAAAATAGTACATAATTTCTTCAATTTACCCGGCAGCCTGCAATATAGTGCATTATCTCTGCTTTTTAGCCAGCCACAGATTAAATAGCAGAGATAATGTGCAGTTTGACTGGCAGTCAGATAAGCAGTGAGAAGCAGGTCTTTATTTAGCTGGTCATGAAGAAAAAAGAGACTTAAGGCAATGATAGGGTAGTGGCCACCCTGTAATGGGGATGCAACATGTATGAAGAATTTGAAAGTAAGTGCACACACAAATGCACAATAGTTTGTACAAAGGTAAGTGCATGGATTAATCTAAGCTATTTATAGATGAAAAACAGGAAAATTTATTTTGAATAAAAACACTTATGTTATTTTAATATTCAAATAAGAAAAGCAGAAATCAAACTTCTGTTTCAGAAGCCTCTGGGATATAGCACACATATATTTTGTGCTACCGTCTAGGAGTATTTGGCTGTATGCAAAGACAGAGGAGTATGGTTTTAAAAAGTTTTATTCGTTCATGCAAAGACAGTGTTTTTTTCTGTTTCAGATCCTACTTTTGATTCTTTTTGAGGGCTTGTCTCTCTCTTGGCATCTTATGGAAGGCCTTGAGCAAACTTTAGGCTTATTTTTATGAGGGAGTGTGCTTCCTTAGTATTTCAAACCTGGCATCACAGCAGCAGTTGACAAGCAGCAGCACAAATGGAATACAGACAGATCGGTTGTATCTGGCCAACACAGGGAGAGATACTTACCATAGACAATTAGTGCTTGTGGGCACAGTGCTTTGGGGCATTTGCAGAAGGTAAATGGATCAAGATGCAGCAATGGGACTGTTGTAGAATGGGGAAGTGAAAGCAGGAGACAGGTAAGTAATGCATTTGTGTAGTTCACTCAGCTGACTGCTGAATAAACACACTTTTTCATACTATTCATTCAGTAGAGGGGGTTTCAGGCATAGATGCTTACTGGTCCCTTGTCATGAGTAGCCATGTAGCCACACTGACATTCTAGTCACCTGCGCAATGCATCTTGGGAATAGAAAGTCTGATTTTTAACATGGTAAGCAGTGTTTGAAGTGGGTAAGGTGATATCTCTAGTGAGGCCTCATTTCTGTCCTTGACAGCGCTGTCCCAGTCAAAGCAAAAAAAAATCTGAGTGCAAGTTTGGAGACTGTACCTGACAAAAGACTTTGTACAGGGGCCTGGGGAAGGAAACATTGCGACCTGTTGGATGAGGATGATGACCAACAGGAGAATAAATGAGACAATTTGGACCACCAGGAGGGCTAGAACGACTAGAGCCACAAGGACCAGGATGAAAAGAACCAGGCCCAGGTAGATCTAATCCATGACCACCAGGATTACTAATGCCAGAGGGCATCAAGAACCAATAGATGAAGTTGAACAGGCCAAGGAAAAACAGGACTAGGTCTATAAGAAACTAGGATGAGAAGGATCAGGATGGCCAGGAGGATGTGGAACAGGAGGATCTGGACCCAGTGGAAAAGGGCCAGAATAAAAAGAAGGTCCAGAGTAGGAGGAACAGGAGGCCCTGGACAATAACAATAAGTAGGGCCTTAGTGCACCGACCAGGACCAGAGGGACCAGAATTTCCAGAGCCAAGAGTAGCAGACCCAGGTAGATAGACCAAAGAGGACCGGTACTAGGATACCAATGGAAAGAATGATCAGACACAGAGGGGCCAAAACCACACAGATCAGATCAAGGAGGATCAAGAGACCAGAAGTGAATCGACCTGGCTCTAGGAAACCACAACAGGTCTAGCAGGACCATGAGGCCCTAGATCAGAATGACCAAGATGCATATAAAGATCCAGGAAGTCTAGGTCCATTGGGACTAGGATCAATAAGTCTATAAGATTTGGACTCCCAGGGATTCTAAACCATGGTGACAAGGACTACATGAATCAGGGTGACACGCAACATGGGAACTAGGAGGACGAGTACCACAGGGATTGGGAATACCAGACACAGGAATACTATTGCTAGGAGGACCATGATAGAGAGGGCCATGGTTTGATGGAAAAGAGCAAGGTAGAACAGGCAAACCAGGAACACTAGGAGGACTAGTAGGACTAGGATGGGGCAGGAGGACTGGGGAACTAGCATGATTCAGACTCCCAGGGATCCTAAACCATGGTGACAAGGACTAGATGAACCAGGGTGACAAGCAACATGGGAACTAGGAGCACGAGTACCACAGGGATGAGGAAGATCAGAGACAGGAAGACTATTGCTAGGAGGACCATGGCTTGATGGACAAGAGCAAGGTAGAACAGGCAAACCAGGAGACTAGGAAGACTAGTAGGACTAGGATGGGGCAGGAGGGCCGGGGGACTAGAATGTCTTGGGAAACAAAGGTCAGTGGGGCAAGCATCAGCAGACTTAGTACATGAGGACCATACAAAGAAGTTCCAGAACTGAGACCAGAACCATATGGACTGGGGTTCTAGGATCAGAAGGATTAGGAACAGGCAAACCAGTGGACAAGATAAACCAGGGGAGCAAGACCAGGAAGACTGATGGGTGAGACTGAGGGTGTGAAGGATGAAAAGGTTTAGACCAGGAACCTGTGTAACAGGAGACCCAGGATCCAAAAGACAAGGCACTGAGTACATTGGAATGATGACCAGACAGACAGGACCAAGGAGTACAGGGCCAGGAAGTTCTAAGCAGAAACCGAAGTTCAAGTATCATCAGAACTATGAAAGTCTAAAATGATATATGACAGGGCAAGTTATTGTAGAACAATGCAGGCAAGGAGTAGGAGTAAGAGGGCCAGGAGAATCGGGATCTGATTGAAGAGGACTACAAAGATCAAGACATGGAGTGCAATGGCCAGTATGTTCAGGATACTAGGATAAGCAGGACCAAGACAGGGGGGCAGTACCAAGGGCACCCAGAAGACCAGAGCAAGAGGACTAGGTAAACTAAAAGGACTAAAAGACTGGAAACAGGGCTAAGAGGGTCATGACGATCAAGACCTACTGGACCAGTGTGCAGATTACCAAGTGGAGCTGAGCAATTATTGCAGGGCGAGGAGAAACAGATGTAAGAAGCACAACAAGAACCTGCAAGACAAAGTGGACTTGACAGTGGTGACCAGGGGGACAAGGACTGAAATGACCAATCTCAGGAGGATCCAAACAAACAGAACCTGGATCAAGAAGAACTAAATCAATGGCTGCAGTAGCAGTAGGACCAAATGGACAAGGAATAGATCCAGGAGAGCCAGGACAGCCCAAACGAGGAGGACAAAGGACCCAATAGGAGTGCCAGGACACAAAAAGCAAGAGCATCTTGAAAAGGACATGGACTATGAAAAACAAAAATAGCATGACCTTGGCAGGACTGCTAGGCAGCTTGGACCAGGGACACAGACGGCCAGAATGAAAGGTTCTAAGAATACCCAGTGGAGCAGAAGACCAGTTCCTGGAGGTAGCAAAACCAGGGTGAAGAAGATCAGGAGGACCAGAACAACCAGAGCCAGGAAGACTAAGGGAACTGAACCTGGATGTGCAGGAGGACCAGAACCATAGTGGCAAGGCTCAGAAGGGCCCAGAGTCCCAGGATCAAGAGAGCCCAGACCATTGCAGTGCCAGAAGTACCATGAGGACAAGGCTCAGGGCCAGGAGGACAAGGATATTCCAAACCAGGAAAACAAGGGATAAGAAGGTAAGTCATAAAAGGTGAGGACACAAAAGGCCAGGCAGACCGAGGGGACCAGAAGGACCAGGAACTGATGTACTAGGAATCAGATGAGCAGTGTGAAAAAGATCAGAAGGACTAGGTCAAATGTATTAGGGCCATAAACAAAAGGCTCAATTCTAGTGGGCACAAAAACAGGAATAGAACATGGACTGTGAGAACCATAAATAGGAAGATCATTCCAAGACTTAGAGCGAGCAAGACTGAGAGAACAGGTCCTGAAGAATCAAGAGGAGATGGCAAGGCACTCAGACTCAACGAATAAACCTAAGCAGTGGACCAGAAACCTCAAACAAGTCCCAATTATGGTTCTAGGAGCCAAGATCTATGAACAACCACAACATCAACCTCCCTCTCATAACGTAAATGACCTCACTGCCCACTTCAACACTGCTATAACCGAAGTTCTCAACCAAGTAGCTCGGCTCAAATTAAAACAACTAAGATCAATCCAATCAAAATCTTGGTTTAACACGGATCTCAACAACGAAAGAAGATAACTCAGACAAGCTGAAAGGACATGGAGACAAAACCCATCGCGATTACATCTATCTTGACTCAGAACTGCAAGGATGGAATACAAGAAACACATCTGCAGAGAAAAAGCCACCTTCTTCCGTTTCCAACTTGACCATGCAAAGAATAGGCCCAGAGAGCTCTTTTAACATTGTCAAACAACAAACCACTTCTTCCTCCCCACACAAAATAATTGCCTCTAATGAACGATGTGAAGAAATTGCCAGCTTCTTCACAGACAAAATAACTAAAATTGAGCAATCTTTCCTTCAAGTCACTACCCCACCCCCTACTAACAATCCTCTCTGACACTCCCCCCTCCACCATAGTCACACCTCCTGATATCCCCAATGCCCAAATGGCCCAAATGAAATAATCAGCAACCTTTCTAACATCCAATTGAAAAACAACGCCAACTGGTCGGACTTCAAACCCATGACAGAACTTGAAGTTTTCAATATTATTGCAAAATTAAAACCCACTTTTCACAAGAAAGATCCCCTCCCTGCAAAAATAGTACCTAAACTTAACCACATCATCGCCCCTTGTTGGACAAAAATCATCAATGCTTCTCTCACCTCGGTCGGGTACCGGATTCCCTCCAACTAGGTCAAATCACACCCATTCCCAAAAATCCCAGGGCTGACCCAAATGATCTCAACAACCTCAGACTTATCTCCAACCTCCTGTTTCTAGCCAAAACTGTGGAAAAATGTGTTTTACAACAACTTAACCGGCATATAGACGATCCCAACCTACTTGACTCCTTCCAATCAGGGTTCAGGAAAGGGTGTAGCACAGAAACTGCCATTCTCAATATCGCAGATGACATCCATAGGTCCTTAGATGAAGGCTATTAATGCATACTTATCCTACTTGATTTATCAGTGGCCTTTGACACTGTGAATCACCCAGCCTTACTGGAATCACTGAAGAACCGCTCCGGTATTAATGGCACAGTGTTAAAATGGTTCACTTCTTACCTTCAACACCGATCACAACAAATCAGAATCAAGCCCTGCCTCTCGAAACCCACACCTGTCACTCTTGGCGTCCCCCAGGGCTCAATCCTCTCCCCTTCACTTTTCAATCTCTTTATGGAACCCCTTACTATCATTCTAAAGCAAGCAGGGATCAAATTTGACCTCTATGCAGACAACACTCAACTCTACTACAAAATCAAATCACCCAATGACATCCTACATCTCAACGTCACACTGAGTAATATACAATCTTGGTTTAACTCCAACCATTTAAAATTAAACCCCACCAAACCAGAAATTATTCTGTTCTCCCCCAAAAGTAACCACCTTCCAATCAAAGACTTGATCAGTGACCTGAAGGCTCTAAATTGTTCTCTCACTCTATCCAACTCGGCTAAATCCTTAGGCTTCACCCTGGATAAAAACTTGTCAATGAAGGATCACATCAAAAACGCAGCCAAAGGAGCGATATACACAATAACACACCTCAAAAAAATCAAACCATTCATTCCCTCAGATGATTTCAAATGGGTCGTTCAATCTATATAAATGTATAGAGAGACAACTTTCAACAGAAAAAACACGTGATTCAGCACATTGCTGTATTCAAAGCAAAAAGATGATACAAGAGTTCTTTTCTTTGCTTATAATGGTTCTTTTATTCAATATCTTCTTATTTATGACTGACAGTTCAGCACAGCCAACACGTTTCGCCCAACATTCGGGCTTCCTCAGGGCCAGAAACGAGTAAAGTATGTTGTTTCTAGATATCATTAACTTCTCCCATTAGATTATATGTACGCGGTGGTACCTTGCTTCAAATTCAGATTGTCATCAAAATCTACAAATAAGTAAATCGAGTATGCTGTTCGAAGTCAAATCCTCTTTTTACTCGAGCCACATGCCTGTGTTTGGCATATAACGTGACGCAGACAAGTGATGTGTTTCAAAATTCGTACGAGTTTGCTTTGAATACAGCAAGGTGCTGTTGAAAGTTGCCTCTCTGTACGTTTATATTTGTTGAAATATGAAAGGCTATCATTGGTAGCTAGCCTTTTGAGGTGGGCAATTATCAGTAGGTTATTTAACCTCTTATCTTTACTGAAAATACCGAACACATGTAGTGGTGCGGTATCTAGGATCCCTTGCTGCCAATACTTGTTTGGGTTGTTCAATCTCTGGTCCTCTCCAAACTTGACTACGGGAATGCTATAATCACAGGGACCCCTAAAACGCACCTTGCTCCCCTCAGATCAGTACTAAACATGGCAGCCTGGCTCATAACAGATATTAAATGGTATAAGCACATCACGCCTACACAAAATACCCCCAACTGGCGTCTCATCGAAGGAAGATGCAATTTAAAGACTGCCTGTATCACCAACAAAGCCATTCACTCACACACCCCTGACTATTTAGATAACAAACCCACAAAAGCTGGAAGAACCAGATCTCTGAGAAGCTCCAACACACTTCTTCTCGTTCGTGCCATGCTAAAAAAGAAATCAACCCAGGCTTGCTCTTTTACGGATAACGCTCCCAGCATATGGAACTCCCTCCCGAGGGACCTTTGATGCAACCCCTCCTTTACTGGCTTCAAAAGAGATCTGAAATGCCATCTCCTCAACAAACACTGGAACACATGAGCAATCTTTGAATTCAGTTCTATTAGTCTCTCTTTCTCAGCTCTGACCCAGTTGTTCAGTTGGCTGTTTTCTTTGTTTGCCTCTCTTGCTTAGATGGTCTTTCTTTCTCTGACTCACAATGTGCAAATTGCCCACAATCAGTAACCGTCCTCAGGGCAGAACTTCCATCAGTATGCATATTGCTTTTTTTGTATTCTTCCTGCATTGCCTAATATTTTTTAGGTGTATATAGTGTTGTCTGTACTTGAACCCAAGATTGTTGCATGCGATTGCCTAATATTGTTTTCATGTCTGTATATTGTTGTCTGTACATGAACCCAAGATTGTTGCGCTTCATATGCTCAGTGACTGGATTATTGCCTTGCTCTCACTTCTGTAAAGCGCTCTGATACCTTCGGGCCTAGCTAGCGCTATATTAGACCTATAAATAAATAAAAAATAAGGCAAACAGAGCCAGCAGAACAAGAGCTAAGAGGACCAGGGCAAGGAGGTCCAGTGGGACCACAACCAAGGAGAAAAGGAAGCTCAAGTCACATAGGCCCGCGAGAATCAGGACCTGGTACACAAGGAGAAACAGGACCAGGACAAGGAAGGCCAGGATGACAGGAGCCATGATGACCAAGTTGGGTGGCAAGAACAGGCTGACCTGAACAAAGAGGTTCACTACAAAGTAGACAATTTAGTCCAGGATGATAACGATCAGGAAGACCAAGGCCAAGAACATCATGGAATTTTGGAGGAGGACATGGAAAACTAGTCAGGTCAGGTGTTGGTGGACCATGGCCAATAAGACCAGGGACTAGAGGGGGAGGATTGGGTGGACTAGAAATATTAGAATAAGAATGGACCAGGAATAGGGCTAAGAGGACCAGATCAGTTAGAACCAAGTGGACCAGGACTTGAAGTTCCAAGCAGAACAGAAGGACTAGCAACTAGATCATTTTGACCAGGCTGGTGAGGATCAGGGGAACTAAGACAACTAGAGCCTGGAGGACCAATGGGGCCAGACCAGGACCAAATTGATGAGCCCAGCCATTGAGGACCTAATAACGAGGACCAGGACCAATGGACACAGTGTCAGGTGGACCACAATGACACGAATCAGGAAAAGGAGATAGATTAACATAACCAGGAAGACTAGCAGTGTCAGCCCTAGGAGAACCAGGTCAACAGGGCTAGGTGGATAAGGACCCAGCAGACCAGCAGGATCAGTATTACAAGTTCAGGAGGCCCGGGAAGGGCTAATACAAGGATGAGCCAGGAGCAGGGCCAGGAATACCAGAGCAAGATAGAACTACAACCATATTTAAGAATGTATTGCATGTAAGTCACCCCTAACATAGGCCCTATGTAGCCCATAGGGTGGGAGTATTGAAATTAAAAGGGTGGGCATTTAATTTTAAGGTTTAATTGTCCTGGTAGTGAAAAAGTCCTAAATTTGTTTTCATTGACGTAGGGCCTACCTGTCCCATAGGATAACATTTTGCTGCCTTATTGCATTTAGTAAATGCTACCTTGTGATTGGGGACAGATAGCATTTAATGTTTGGTGTCTATACAATTGTAATAAAAAAATCGTATTTAATGATAAAGTTGGATTATAAATACAAATTTTGAAAATGCCACTTGTACAAAGTTATACAAAAAATGTTTGTAACCCCTACACCGTAAATTCAATCACCTTTAGTGTATCAGAGACCACACTATTACTCATTCATACATGAAGATTTCTAATTATTTCATGTAATTACTGTTGCTTCCCTTCACACACCTATAGCATTAAGCAATAGATAACAACCCTATATTTTCAGAGAAAAAAGGCATGTATGTATCCTGAAATTACAAATTTGGATAGTTGTTCATGTTGCTTTCTTGGGTATCTTTACTTCAAAACCCACCCCAAATCAAAAGTACAGTGCAGGACAGTATAAACAATGCACAAATATACATCTACATAAACATCACATAAATAGTACATAACATACATTCAATACGACATGCTGCAAAATAATGACAGTTTTTTTACATTTACAAGTGTCCAACATATATCTTCCCATGAAGTAGTGCTCAACAATAGTCTCTGAATGAAAGCAAGTACACAATTCTAGGGATAAGCTTAAATGGCCAGGAGCAAACTATTACCAAAGACAAGCAGAGATATGGGGAGTTCCTGGGGAACATTAACACCCCCGAAGACCAAATGACTTCAACTCCGACCACAAAGGGCCATATGGTAACTAAGGACTTGTATGCTGAGTGATATAAGAGATCCCTAGAATTTTGTACTTGCTTTCCTTCAGTGACTAATGTTGGACACTACTTTATAGGGAACATACATGCATTTTTTTCTCCGAAAACATATGGTTGTGAACTATTGCTTAACACTATAGGTGTTTGAGGAGAAGCAAGAGTAATTGCATGAAATAATTAGCATTCGTCATGTATGAGTGAGACAAGAAGTAAGAACGTGGTCTCTGATACACTAAATGTGATTGAATTTATGGTATAGGGGGTACACACATTTTTAGGTTTCACCTGCAGAGCGCTTGTGCTGTGCTTGAGAAATCTATTGTTTTTAATATAAACTTTAAAGGAACTTACATTCCACCTCCTCTCTTTCCTGGCTTCTCATTGGTTCCTGTGTGTGCCACTTACCTTTCCTCCATTTCTATTGGCTGTAGCACAATTTCCTGCATTTACCAAAGCTTCTTCCTCGTCTGCTTCTTTATAGTTTCCTGCACCCGAAATACTGTTAACATCCGTTTTGGTGGGACTATATTTCCCTAACGTTTTGCCCTTTACTATTGCAGAATATTTATATAACAATTTATCACCCGGAGAGATTAAGTGATTTGCATAGTACCGAGACTCGAACCGAGATCCCCAGCACTCAAGTCAGCAGCTCTGGCCACTGCATCACATCCTCCCCACTGCCATGTTATCTGTCAGGGAGCTCTTTCCTTCTCCCGGACGGTGATTGATGAAACCAGCTCTTTATTCATTACTTAGGCGAAACCGATGCATTACCAATGCTTGTTAGTATATATATCTAATCCTAGCCCGCTATTACCGCAACTGGATCACTCCCTGTCATTACAGACAGTTTTAGAAAGTTAATATATTTCCTGCCCTTAGCCATTTGATGCATGCAGCCTCCCCTGGGTCACATGACTGGGTGTAACTGACAATTAGACTTTGTGAATTCCTCCCAGACTGTCACACAATAGAGGTATTGTATTAGGTGTGCTTGAATGGGCCTTCTGCTAGGAGGATGAGGGGGTGGTCGGGGCACAGCCGCACTTGCAGCTGCATAGGCTATGCTCTGACTACACACAAAGTATTTGTCACCTCCACATTGTCTCTGCAGCCAGCTTGGTGCCAGGAGTTAGTAAATTCCAAGCACTACATAGAGAAACCTCTATAAACTTCTAACAACTTTAAAAAAATACACCAGGGACAAAAATTGAACCCTCACAGACAGCTAACTTTCTGGACCTGAGGAAGGACTCTCAGAAGACCCAATGCTGCATTGATCAGTTTGTACTCAACAAGGCTGCTTTGCTGCACATGGAAGGACTGGTTTGCTGCCTGGATCTGGCCTTGACACTCAGAGGCCTGCCCTGCTTTTGAGCCCAGTTTATCCACCAGAAATTCGACTATCAGAGTGACTTCAAGGACTAGTTTGATGGCCTTCTGTTCAGAGCCACAGGGACAATACAGGCTCCCACGATCTTGAATCTGCTAATTGGACCCAGCCTGTGTGAGTCCTAAGCCCTCAAGTGATGCCCCTCTCGTCCTGGACCTTTAGGTCCCTCAAAAGCCAAATTCAAAACTTGGGACTCAGACAATTTTTGGATAAAAACTACTTGGGGAAGACACGGATAGTTCATCGATCCACACAAGGTGCATCATTGGTTGATCTAATTCTGTGACTGCTTCCGCAACGTTTTTCTCCACAGCAGCAAATCCTGTTCAGTGGCCCTTTGTCAAAGAGATATCTGGCCTCATGGAACTCTCGTCGGCTACAGTGTCCTGCCTCATCCCGCTGAAGATATTTGACTTCCATTAAAGTTACTGCGTCCAAACGTAGACATCTTTACTATGAATTATTCCAGCAGCTCCCTGACAATGATGCTCGGTCCTCTGACACTGCCTGACGCCTTGCCCTGCAGAACTTTACCTTCTTAGAACTTTTTTTTAAAATGTCTTCTACGTCCGAAAGTAATCCCCGACCCTGCCCAACCCACTCCTTGTATCTGACCCACTCACCATTGCACTTGGCCATATTTTGAGACTCAAAAGATCTTGTGCTACTAGATGTCCATGGTGGGTGCTCTTATTTTTAGGTACTATTTTTCTACTTAAAAATTTATAAATTCATATTTCCAGTTCCACTGTTTGGTTTTTTGAGATTTTGCTATAAAAAAATATTATAATGTACTCTATTTTTCCAAATTCATGTGGGATTTTTCTTGTGTTGTGTATTCACTTTATTACTGTTTGTGTGCTGCATACAAACTTTACACATTACCTCTAAGTTAAGAATTACTGCTTTTTGTGCCAAGCTGCCAAGGCTTAAGCACAGATTAATTTAGTAGCTTTTGACATTCTCCCTAACATGGATTGTGGCTGTTGCTTGAACAGGGGTCACCCACTCATTCAACCAATACCCACATATTTCACATTGGTGGCAGCGGTGGGATCAGGTTTTGTGTTTGTGCAGTACTATACAGTGATTTGTGCTACACAAACATCACAGGTAAATAATTTTACATCAGAGTTGACCTCTATTTAAATTCTTCCTAGTTTTTCATTGGCTGTTTTTCCTATTTCTGAGTGTAAGTGCCCCAACTTCCTTTTGTTTGACCATGTTATCTTATGTTAAAATGATTTCTTAAGTGCACAGCTGCCCCAGAAGGGGCCTCCCTGCGCCAGTCACAGGAGAGACACAGTAGCAACAGGGCAGTAAGATCAGCAGCCTAACTGGAAAACAGCCTGTTTTTCAGCTGTTTCTGAAATAGTGATGGAAATGAATATGCTCGACTTTGACACCCTCACCAGGCCTGAGTTGCTGAAGCTTTGCCAGTATATGAGGCTGAAAGCAGACACACAGACTACCAAACTGGTTCTACAAGTAGCCTTCAGAGCCTGAGGGGACATACAGAGGTGGCAGTCGACCTCAGTAGATGATAGTGATGATAACGAGGAGGGAGAATACCTCTCAGAGGATGAGTAGATGGACCACCATCTCTAGGTCCTGAGCTACAAGGAGAGCCCAATGCAACCCCAATGCAACCCCAGCAGAATCCCAGGTTGCCCAGGATGGGGCAGGGAGTAGTGTGCAGGCCAGGGGCCAGTCCTCAGAGGACCTCAAGGACAGAAAGGTAACGAGGAAGGTCAAACTGCAGCTGGCCAAGATGAAGCTGGAAGCAGAGGAAAGGAGGACTGGAGCAGAAAGAGCCTTAGCCAGCGATAAAGCTGAGGCACATAGGGCCTTGGCTAAGGAGATGTTTCTGGCACATCAAATGGGATTGAAGGAGCTCAAACTGAAAGCCAGGCAAATCCCAGAGCCTAGCAAAAATAGTGGCAGTGCACCTGCAGTATCCACTGGTGAGGGTCTGCATCCCGCAGTAACTTGTTGCACAAGTAGGTGGTGGAGATGATATTGAGTGGTATTCTGCTTATGAGGTAGCCCCGAGGGTACACAAGATCCCAGAGGATTACTGGAAGAGGTAGTCTACTGGACATACATGCAGGCAGAAGGGACACACTTCTTACACTTGAAGTGAAGGACCAGACCAACTGCACCCTCATGAAAGACATTCTTGTTTCTAAATTCGGACTGACCTCTGAGAAACTCCCAAACCATTCCTGGGTAGAATTTTTAGATCGCTCCAGCAAGGCACTGAAGGGCTGGGTGAGATGCAGCAAAGGGAATGATTTTGTTGGGCTGTACAACTTGATTAGAAGAAGCATATGCTCAATACCTGTTTTACTGAGTGATGCCAAGACCTGGTAGATAGCAAGCTGACCAAACCCAGGAAGCTTGATGAGAAGGCTGACATCTGGGTCAGTGCTAGAGTCAAGGCATCGTGGGGGGACTCCCAAAAGGGTGAAGAAAGAGGGGGGAGGTAAAAACAAGAAGGATTTCTCTAAAAGCCCCCCAAAATAGTTATCAGGGAAAAGGGGCCCATTCCCAATCTGGCCACCATAGAAAAAGGCTTTGTTGACAAAAATACTGGTAAATTTGCCCCCAAGTGATATGAGTGCTACCAGCATGGGCACACCATGGGACACCCCAAGTGTCCCAGGAGGGCATAGCCCCCCAGTAGTGGGCAGACCCAGCGGTTGACTAGTATAGTGCTTGTGCAAGAAATGGGGGAAGTTAGTTTGGGTGAGGTAGCTTAGGTTGCCCTAGTGCCACAGGGTAACAAGGTGATGGTGCCCAAAGCCCACAGTCTGTCAAATAAATCCAAGTGCAGGCAATGGGTCACCATCAATAGATAGAGGGTGGAGGCTCTGAGGGACACAGGAGCCAGTATGACTACTGACATATGTCATCTGGTGTCCTCTGAGTAGGTAACACCAAATACATTCCACCAGTTTGTAGTAGACAGTCAACTGGGAGAGTAACTACTCTGTGACTCTGATTCCCTTTGGATGGGGGAGGTGTGGTCTGAGGTCTTCTGAATGTTGCTGTGAGCACCTGCAAGGCCTGTGGACTGTCTGTTAGGGAATTACCTGGAGCACGCTGCTGAGGAAAAAGTGGAACTTAGGTCACACTTGGAAATATTGGGGTTGCCTGAGTTTGTCTGCGTGACCACAAGGTCAATAGGTGCCTAAGAAGGGAATAAAGGAGGTCTGGAGCCAGGACAATGGCCTAGAGAGCTACCAAGAGAGGAAATGGTAAGGGTTGTGAGAAACCAGCCCCTGAATGTCCCACAGTACAGGTAGATAGAGGCCAACTCCGGAGTCTGCTGGAGACAACATTGCCTTTCTTGGTTGACCTGCCTGAACTTGCTGGATCAAGTAGAAGGGGGACTACCAGGGAGGAGTTCTGTAAGGCAGAGAAGGAGTGCCCAACCTGGGAGGGCATGAGGCAGCAATCTGAATCCCAGGCAGCTGGTGATAGCTCTGCAGATCATCTACGTTCTGGGAGAATTACTGCTAGTATAGTGAGCCTAAAGCACTTGTGCATGAGGCAACACATGTGTTGGTAGTCCCCTAATGTTACAGGGCCTTCCTACTGGGGCTGGCTCATACAATACCCCTAGCTGGGCATCTGGGGCAGGACAAGATCTTTGCCAGGCTTGTCTCCAACATTTTAATGGTCCAGGAAGAGGGTAGCCTCAGATGCATTCTGCAGGACTTGCTTCACCTGCCACAGCAGAGTGAAAACAGGGAAAAAGCTGTAGGCTCCCATGGATCCCTCTCCTGTCATTGGAAACCCCTTTGAAAGGATGGGCATGAACATTGTAGGACCCCTAGACCTCAAGACAGCTTTAGGCAACAGGTTTATCCTAGTCTTGGTGGACCATGCCACTAGGTATCCATAGGTAAAATCTCTTAGGACTATCACTGCACCTGTAGTGGCAAGGCCCTGATGGGGATTTTCACCCAAGTAGTATTCCCCAAAGAAGTGGTGTCTGACAGGGGCACCAACTTCATGTCTGCGTACATTAAGTCTATTTGTAAGGAGTGTTAACTTACAATTCCTCCATATCATACCGTTCACAAACCAAGGGGCTTGTTGAAAGATTTAACACAACCCTAAAAGGCATGATTATGGGCCTGCGGAAGCCCATGAGGCGGAAGTTGAACATCCTACTACCGTGCCTGCTTTTTAGCTACAAGGAGGTGCCACAGAAGGGATTTTTATTTAGCTCATCTGAACTTCTGCATGGTCACCCTGTTAGGGGTCATCTCAGTCTGGTAAAGGAGAGGTGGGAGCAAGCCCCTATGATGTGGTCAGCTACATGCTAGCCCTCAGGAAAAAGGTGGCCAAGTGATGGAAGAAATCTTCTGAGAACTTGGAGGCCAGCTAAGAGATCATGAAGCAATGGTATGACCAGATGGGAACCATGGTGGAATTTTATTCTAGACCGAAAGTGTGGGTGATGGAGCCAGTGAAGCCTACGTCCTTCCCAGACAATTGAACTGGGTCCTATGAGGTAGTTGATAGGAAGGGGGAGCCACCTACCTGTTGGATCTAAAGAGCCCCAGAAACCCCTTAAGGGTACATCATCTCAACCTCCTCAAATCCCACTATGAGAGGGCTGAGGTCACCCAGCTGCTGGTGAAAGATGAGGAGGAGAAGACTGAACCTCTTCCTGATCTCCTTTCATCTAAAGAGAAAGATGGGTCTGTGAATGGTGTCAACCTCTCCCTACCCTGACCCCAGAACAGCAGAGGGACTGTCACCAGTTGCTGGCACTGTTTGCCGCTCTGTTTTCCATCATTACTGGGCTTAAAGATCTGTGTACTCATGATATGGACACTGGAGACTACCTGCATGTCAAAAATAAAATATAAAGGCGGTATGCCAAAGTGAGGGCCAGCATCAAAGAGGAAGTCTCTAAGGTGTTCGAATGAGGGTGATTGACCACTCCAGTAGTCCCTGGTCCAGCCCAAAGGTGCTTGTACCTAAAGTTGCCCCACTGGGCGCCGCCCCAGAACTCTGGTTCTGCATAGATTTCAAAGGGCTCAACTCAGTCACCAAGACTGAGGCTCACCCCATCCTCTGAGCTGATGAGCTGATTCACAGATTAGGGGCTGCCAAGTTCCTGAGTACATTTGCTTTGATTTCAGGGTACTGTTGGCTTGCCATTACTAAGGAGGCTAAAGAGAGGTCAGCATTTTCTACCCCCCAGGGCCACTGTCAAATTAAGGTGATGCCCTTTGGGCTGATAAATGCCCCAGCCACCTACCAGTGGCAGGTCAACGAGGTGTTGGCTTGCATGGAGGCTTTCAGCACTGCTTATCTGGATGACATAGCTGTCTTCAGAAGCTGCTGAAATGCCCACTTTTTTTAACCTGCAGAAAGTGCTTCAGGTCCTGCAACAGGCAGGCCTGACTGTCAAGGCTAGTAAGTGCCAGATAGGGCAGGGGTCTGTGGTATACTTGGGACACATTGTTGGTAGAGATAAGGTGCAGTTCCTCCAGGCCACAATAGAGAATATTCTGGCCGGGCTGCCCCTTAAAACTCAATCTGAAGTGAGGACCTTCCTGGGCCTCATTGGATATTACAGAAGGTTTGTCAAGGGATATGGAACCTTTTGAATGGGCTGACTTACAAGAAGTAGCCCGAGAAGGTGATCTGTACATAGCCCTGCCAGAAACCATTTGACTCTGTCAAACAGGCCATGTGCACAGCACCCGTGCTCAAGGCTCCTGAAGTTACCAAGGAATTTATAGTCCAAACTGATGCCTAAGACGAAATGAAATGAAATAGAGATTTGTAGAGTGCGAAACAATCACCCAAGGGTGTCAAGGTGCTTGCTCATCAAAAACAGGATTTAAACTAGGAGGTTCGCAGATATGTTAAAGATTAAACAGCCATGTCTTTAGTGATTTCCTGAAAGCTAACAGATGTGTTTCTTGTTTCAATCTTATTGGGAGGGAATTCCATAACTTAGTTGCGCCAAACAGAAAACTTCTACCCCCCCAGGAGCATTTCTTTACCCTGGGAATAATCAGATCATGGGCAGAGGATGAGCGGAGACAACGGACTGGAATGTAGGGTAACAAGTTCCTCTTTAAAAAACCTGGTCCTATATCCTGTGTGGTCTTAAAAACAATGCATAAAACCTTAAACTCTATACGTCTTTTATAGGCAGCCAATGTAAATCCTTGAGCACCTTTGACACAGATTTGTGTCTTGGAATGTTCAGCAGCAGCCGAGCCGCGGCATTCTGTACAACCTGCAATTTAGACAGGCATTTTTTCCGAAGATTGATAAAAAGCCCGTTACAGTAATCGGCTCTTGACAGAACGAGTGCGGAGATTACCAGTTTACATAGCTCGGCTGGAATAAATGGGAGGATCTTTCTCAAACGTTTTAGCGTGTAAAAAGAAAGAGAAGTAACCTGGTTAAGACCATAGCATAGGGGTAGTTGTATCACAGCTAAATAAGGAGGAGGTAGCCCAACCTGTAACCTTCGTCTCTAGGAGGTAACTTGACAAGAAACAGAGGTGGAGTGCTGTTGAGAGGGAAGCCTTTGCTGTGTCTGGGCAGTGAAGAAGCTGAGATACTTGTTTGAGACTCACTTCTAGGTTCATACAGACCACAGGCCCCTCAGTGTTACTAAAACCACCTATGCAGTATGCATTCCTGGCACTCAGGCGGCTTATGCAAATGAGGAGTGAGAATCCAGAAATTGTTGAGGTGGAATGGACCTTACGGTGAAACACCATCCTGGGTCAGACCACTGCAATTTTGGTTAGTGTTCCCCACTTTCAGCTGGGGGGCACATTTTAGGCCTATCAGCCTTAGGATAGTCTGAGTGTAACTGACAGTTAGACGTTGTGAATTCCTCCCAGGCAGTCAAACACTAGAGGAATTAGATGTTCCTGGATGATGGGGGGACAGAGCTTGGCACAGCCACACTTGCAACTGAATAGACTGTGCTCTGCTTCAAACACAGGGTTGTTCACCTCCACATAGTCTCTGCAGCCACCTTGGAGCCAGGGCAGGGGAGTCAGGAAATTCAAAGCACTTCAAAGAGAAACCTGTAAAAACTTCTCCTAACTTCAAAGAAGTCACTAGGTGTAAAATAGGCCACTCAGACCCACTCTGCAGTTCACTTTCTGGACCTGGGAAGGACTCTCAGAGGGAGGACTGCTTGCTGCTGTGGCCTGCTGTGTACTCCACAAGACTGTATTGCTGCACATGGAAGGACAGATTTTCTTCCTGGAGCCTGGCTTGAATCCTGTGAGGCCTGCACTGCTGCTTGAGCCCTTTTTCTCCACCTGAATCCCGGAAAACCAGAGTCACTCCAAGGGCTAGTTTTCTGACCTCCTGTTCAGAGCTACAGGGACATAACAGGCTCCCACCATCTTGAAGCTGCACCTGACCCAGTCTGTGTGAGTCTAACCTCAAAAGTGGTGCCTTCTCAAGTCCTGGACCCTTGCTGTTAGTGCAAAAGTTGTCCAGATAGCCAGAATTCTAAACTTTGGAACTGCCCTGAGAACTGAGGGAAGAGAGTGGCCAGTACACTCGTTGATCCAAATAAGGTGCATCGCCGGGCGGCTTGTTTGGGACTGCTCCTGCTATGTTCCTCTCCGCAGCAGCAAATCCTATTCTTCAGTCCGATACCTCATCCTCCTGGAAGTCTTTCATGCTACAGCCTCCTACCTCATCCAGCTAAAGATTTTGAAGTTCCATAAAAGTGACTAATTCCGAACATAGAAATCTTCACCACCACTTCACCCAGCGGCTCCTCAGCGATGACGCTCCTTCCTCCGACATCGCCCACAGCCATGCCTTTCCGAACTTTACCTTCTCAGAACTTTTTTTTCAAACGTTCTTCTAATTCCCAAGGTAAGAGCCGACCGGGCCCAAATCCTCTTCTTGTATCTAACTGGCGCTCCATTGCTGCTGGCCATATTTTCCGACTTTGACCTGGACTCTTGCAAATAGATGTGATCTTTTAGGCTCGAGCTTTTACTGAAAACTTAAAAAAAGTCATAACTCAAGCTCTACAGATTGGATTTTTATTGTTTTGGTTTTAAATAATGTATTATTATATACTCTATTTTTCTAAATTGAATTTTCTTGTTTTGTATTTTCACTTTATTATTGTTTGTGGGCTGCATAAATACTTTACACATTGCCTCTAAGTTAAGCCTCGCTGCATTTTGTGCAAAGCTACCAAGGGTTAAGCACTGGTTAATTTTGTGACTTTTGTGGTTCACCCTGACAGGGATTGTGGCTATTGCTTGAACAGGGGTCATTCCCACATTTCACCAACAAGCCAATTTCTTAGGATATCCCTTTTGTAAATGGTTCTTATTCATGCTTCTTATGCTGCCAACTCCAAGAAATACACACCCTTTCAGCCCACTATAAAACTGGTAAGTATTTGTTTAAAAACCAGAACAAGCAAATTGAATAAAAAGCTGGCACTATTACACTGTGAATGCTGAATAATAGAAGACACTGTGTGATGTTGGCACAGTAGTCTGAGGGTGGCTTTGAGGGCAAAGGGACTGAGACGGGGCAGAGGAGTGTAAAGGCGGATGGGTGAAAATGATCATAGTATGTGAAGGATGGCAGAGAGTATTTGAGAAACTCGAATGGTTGAAGTCAGAAAAAATGGTTAATGGCTAACAAAGGGGTCAAATAGCAATTAGCAAAAGCGAGCTCAGGGTCATTATAGGGCTCTAAGGAGCAGAAGATGTGGTAATGGAGGTTCCAGATAGATTATCTCTGATGGCCCAAAGAGGGATCCTTGTCACCCCCAGATATTTGTGCTGATATTCCATGTGTGTATATGTGCAGTGGGTATGGAGCAAATATGTAGTAGTAAGGCTCCTTGTGTGATGAAAGTCTAAATTCATGTGCCAGTGGGTTGCATTTTGCATGATGTGATGGAGAGTATATATAGCTTACCTGCACAATGGGAGTGTATTGACTGCATCCCTGTGGATGGAGGCTGGAAATCCAGAACTAAAGAGGGGACGAATGATGAAAAGTATACCCAAAGATATTCTGTGAGGTCCTTTTTAACAAAAGGCTGCTGATTTATTCTTTCTGAATTATGACAGAAGGCCAATGGTAGGAGTACAATCTAGGTCATAGGTTTCTCTTAATAAAGGTGTAAATGCTTTTTAAACAGGACTGCCCTTTTGTCTTTGGCTGATGACTGCTGAGTATGGCTGATTGCAGCCAGGTGCTAAAATCTCATGCTTCATTATGTCTATGTTGTGGATATTTCTGCTTGAAGCCATCAGTATTGCTGCTGCTGGGAGAACCCTCACCTAGCACAAAGGCTGTGTCTGAGCTACAGCCCGAAAATGATAATTGAAAGAGAATCACCTCAAATCAGTTCTGTGACTTCAATAGTGGATCCACATGCCCTGTCTAGAAAAGGAATATAATAAACAGGGAAATGTGAAATGACCGATCTGTAGGTCACAAGAATGGAGGTAACAAAATTACTCTGTTTATTCCAAACAATATTTGTAATAAAGTCAATGAAAACAAATATCTATGAGTTTACATTCTTCTGTGTCTTTGATACCTGTATATCTTTCTCTGATTTACTGGAATATGTATTTCATATTCCATTGACATTCAGTTTCATTTATTTTAGTCTCATTCTTTTGCCTGCAGCTCCTGGATACTTAAAATAATGATCCCCCACCCCCCAGCCTGGGAAAAGCTTTTTTGTTTTTCAAATACAAACTCCCACTTTGACAGTTTGTTTTAGTTTTTTATTTTTCAAAAACAAACTTCCGCTTTGAGAGTCTGTTTTTGAAAACAAAAACATTTTTTAAACGTTTGCTGACCAGCCATTACATCTGACGGTACTGTCTTTAAAATATTACATGCATTGACATGAACCTTCGTGACAGCAGTTCCTATCAATAGAGAGATGTGTGCAGAGGGCCAGCAGATAACTCTAAATGTGACAGGCATAGGTCCCTGAGGAAGCCGCCCCACGTTGCGCTTTGCGCCAGGAGGCGCTTAAACACCGGCCAGGGCTCCCGCAGCGCGGGAGCCCATTACCTTTGTTGCCGTTGCCTGAACTGCTGCTAGAAGGGAGAGGGGAGAGAATCCACAACTCCCAGCACCACCAAGCGGCGCGCACACCGCCCACGTTATGCTTCATGCCAGGAGGCGCTTAAACACCGGCAAGGGCTCCCGCAGCGCGGGACACGCGCAGGCATGCCCAGGCAAAGCCCGGGCCAAGGGAGGGCGCCCGTCTGCGCCCGTCCGCAGCAGGACAAGGCTGGGCTGGGCCACCCCCCTTGGTTATACGGGGAGCTGCTAAATACATGTAAGGAAATAATCTATTTGTATCACCCTCTGCGAACAAACCTAATCATGGGATAATGGGCAAAAGGAAACTACCGACCACTAGTGGGAAGTTGCCTACGAAAAATGCACCCATTACTAAATATTTGAAAAATGCTATGGGGATGATCAATAACGAGATTATTCAAGTTGAGGAGCAACTGGCGGCCACGAAAACGGCATTGGACGCTGCTCTAAAAGAGACTGGATCAGAGTGTGGGCCAGAATTACCAGTATTAGCGAGAACCAGGAGTGAAAATGAATCTGTAATAGAGGTACTTAGTCCCTGTGTTAATAAAGAGATTAAGGTTCCGAGAAAGGCCAACCCCTGCATTATAACGACCTCTCTTGATATATCGGTGCTGACTAATAACTCAGACATGGTGTCTCCACCAGCCAAAAAGCCGAAACAACATTCACATACAACTAATGCACCTCCAGTAAAACAGATAG
This sequence comes from Calotriton arnoldi, assembly GCA_963921515.1. NCBI lineage: Eukaryota > Metazoa > Chordata > Amphibia > Caudata > Salamandridae > Calotriton > Calotriton arnoldi. Next base: position 389,368 of record CAWUFW010013004.1, on the reverse strand, counting down.
TAAAGGATAAAGCCAAGTCAAAGAAAGAAAAAAAAAATCCAGGGGTGTCAAAAGGCGCGGGGGCCTGCGATACTATGATCCATATGCAAAACTCGCAAAAGCTTGAAACGCTTTTTAAAAAATTGCATGATAAAATTGACAACATTGAGCGACGCCTGATGTCGGAAATTAAACTAGTGCAAAAGGATGTTACCTATCTAATGGATTTAGTCACAGAATTATTACCCCTAAAATCAATGCATAAGGTAACCACTGTAAGCAAATCAGTCGAGAGGCCAAAAGAAGGACTAAGTATGTTATATACCTCATATCACATTTATAACTGTGTGCTAGAATAGAGAATCTCTGGTATATTCCAATTTGTGGACTAGATAAAGCAAACAATAACCTTACTAAGTGTGAAGGGTCTTTCTTTATCAAGGTCCTGAGGATGGTGTAACGGACAAAGGCATCATTAGACCGAAACGTCGACTATTACACCTATTTCTCCTTTAATTGTACTTTAGGCAATGTTTGCTTTGTGTAAACTCTTCAGATTGCCTTAAAAGCTTTTCTGTGAAAAAGGTGTCCACAATTGTAACTATGAAGGACATTTAACTTTATACATTTGTTACTTCTGGCTACATCGTGTTGCTTTTGATTATGTACCCTTTATAACTAAGAACTTTTTATTCAATATAACATCAGTTTTTGAATATATACACCCGTGTCTCTTCCAATTTTATTTGTATGATTTACTCATTTGTAAATTATCTGAATCGGTTTTTGAGCAATCCAATTGTGAGTTACTCTGAGAGAGCTTGCCTAAATTGTATTTATCAACTGTTTTGAATACATATTTGAACAAATCCCTTGTAGGCACACTTACTTGCTTATACGAGAACCATGGAAGAAGTGCTGGTTGATTGGTGCTGGGGTCGGTGGGGCCAGGCACAGAGCGAACAGGTCAGCCGTGCATTGTGCATCTTGAGGTTATCACGGTCAGGAGCAAGCATCTAGGAGAGGCTATCTCAGGACAGCTGGGCCACTCAGGGAGTGTGTCTTGGGTGTCTCAATGTTCCTTGATTGGTGCTTGTTTCTGGTGCTTCGGGAGTCCGGAGTGGACTCTTCTTCTTGGTGTTTGCCTTTGGGGTCAGGTACACAGGGTATTGATATACCGCGGCTCTGGTAGGTCATGGTGCCTCCAAACTTGGTGGGGAACCAGATTTGATGCTCTGGAGCTGTTGTACCATTTATCGCTTTGGTGCTGCATCAAGGTCATCAGGGAGCAGCACGTCGACAAACAGGACTTCACAGAATTGGTGCCTGCGGTGTGCAGGGGAGTGATACCTTCATTCCAAAGCAGCTTCAAAGAAACATCTCAAAGGCTGGAGGCGCTCTGGGGTTCTTGGAGTCCTTTCAGGTTTCAGGATGACATAGCAGCAAGTACTGTTGAGTCCTTGAATCAGCAGCCAGGGTTTGGCGCCTTTTTCTTCTGCAGCAGGGCTTCAGTTCACAAGCAGCCGGTCTTACTTGTCCTGATCTCTTGTCCATCAATTCTTATGCTTAGGTCGTGGGGTGCCACATAAAGACTGAATTTAGGGGCATTGCAAGGGGAGACAGCTAGTAGCCACCCGCAAATGATCACTTCCTGGCACTACCCTAGCCGAGATAGGAGGTTTTCTCACCATCTCAAGATTTTGGAATTTCAGGAGAGGGGTTCACCTAGCCTGCCCAGCCCTAGGGATAGTACAGGCTGAGGGGGACCCTCCTCCTAATCTAACTAATTTTCCCACCTTTCCTCCCACCAAAAGTAGAGCAGGAAAGTCGGCTTGGCCACCCCCACTACCTGGAGGTTCCTGGGTTGGATTTCAAAGACGGAATTTCCTTTGAAGTTTCCCACCCAGGAAGGCCATCCTGTCCTGGAGGAGGAATGAAGCACCTCTGCCCAGAGCAGGCTTTGTCTCTGTCCTCTGTTAGAGCTGGCTCTCACCCCATGAGGTCAAAAACATGTCTTGTAGTGGCAGGCCAGCAAAAACAAGTCAGGATCCAAACCAGGGCTTGGTAGGTTTCCAGGAGACCCTCTAAAAGGGTCTCTTGTGTGAGTTTATTGATAAATCCCACACTGGCATCAGTGAGGATTTATTAAAACAAGATGTTTGGTACCAAACACCTTAGACATCAGTGAAGGAACCATAGAGCTAGGAAGCTCATGTTGACATGTATCCAGCCCATGTACTCTTTATGGCTTCCTTGTAAACTTACAGCATCTCAGAATAGACTGACATTGTAGGGGCATATCTGCTCGTGCTGATATGCTCACACATAGGATATAGTGCACCCTGCCTTAGGGCTAAAGACCTGCAGTAGAGGTGACTTACCTATTTCCCATGCAGTGTATTGGAGGCATAGCACACAGGGCTGTGTACTGGTATTCAGTCAAAATATCAAGTTGGAAATGTCGACTTACACTAACATTGAGTTTTAAATATCGTGACACAGAATTATCGGCAGCAAGCATATTGTAGTCAAGAATATCGACTTTAAGGTAAGAAATATAGACTTAAAAATATAGAAGTCATTATTATCATTTGCAAAAATATAGTTGTTTAAAATATCGCTTATTAATTAGTGTTATGTATTTTAGTATATATTTGAAATGTATGTGATGTATTTTATTGTATAAGTATTGTTTATGTTTTTTAATATATGTGTCAATTTTTTAGTAGTTATTAATATTATTTTTATTAAATTTTGCGTTTTTTAGTTCCGTAGTGGGTTGTGGGTTTATAGGGGAATAGGGTGGGAAGTAATTTAATTATAATAAATGAATGATTTTTTTTATTTATTAATATTTATTTAATTGAGGTTTTATAATGTTAATTGTGTTTTTAAAGTTTTGGGGTAAATATTAGGTGCAGGTTGTGGGGTTTATAGGGGTAAAGGGCGGGAGGTAATTTATTTGTAATCAATTAATAATTAGTTGTTAACTAATATTAATGAATTAATTGACGATTAATTATGGTAATTGTGTAATTAATTTTAGGTTTGGGTTGTGGGATTTATAGGGGTAAAGGGTGGGAAGTAATTTACTTGTAATTAATTAATTAATAATTTGTTGTTAATTAATATTAATTAATTGACAATTAAATATGAAAATTGTGTAATTAATTTTAGTTGTGCGTTGTGGGGTTTTTAGGGGCACAGGGTGGGAAGTATTTTAATTTTAATTAATTAATAATTAGTTGATAATTAATATTTAATTAATTGATCATTAATTACTGTAATTATTTAATTATTTTTTTGTGTTTGAGGCTTGGGTTTATAGGGCAGAAGGGTGTGGAGTAAATTCCTTTCACTTACTTTATAATTAATTTTTAAACACTATTAGTTATTTCATTGAATTTTTTTTAATTGTGTAATTAATTTATTTGCAGATTAATTTTAGGTGTGGGTTGTGGGCATTATAGGTGTAAAGGGTGGAAAGTTAATTAAATGTTATGTGTTTTAATATTTGTTTAATTGATCATTAATTATGTTAATTATGCAAATAAATGTTTTTTTATTTTCAATGTGGGTTGTGAGTTGTGTGGTGTGATAGGCTAGGAAGTAAATAGACTAAATTTATATAATAAATAATGTTTTTCTGTTAATAAATATTTTTTCCTTTTATTTAAAAATATTTTTTTCTTTTATTTAATATAATATTTGTAGGTATTTGTGATATGTATTTAACGTTATTATATGTTTTTTTATATTAAATATATTTTTATTTGTAACATATTTATAGTTTTTTTACTTACTTTAAAAAAATTTTTTTATTCTATTGATGATATTTTGTTTGTTTTTAATTTTGAACTGACTGGAGTGAGAATAGTAAATTTTAACGCTCCGCAATCTAACACTTTCCCTTCTGATGCACTGACTGGAGTGGGAATAGTACATTTTACCCCTCCGCTATCGAACACTTTCCGTACTGTTGCACTCACTGGATTGGGAATAGAAAATGTTATACCTCTGCTATGCAACACTTGCCCTACTGTTGAACTCACTGGAATAGGAGTAGTAAGTGTTACCCATCCGCTATCCAACACTTTGACTACGGTTGCACTCATTAGAGTGGGAATAGTAAATTTTATCTCTCCGCTATCCAACACTTTTCCTACTGTTGCACACACTGGAGTGGGAATAGTTATTTTTACCTCTCCGCTATCCAACACTTTCCCTACTGTTGCACTGACTGGAGTGGGATATTTAAGTTTAAAGATTTTTAAATAGTTTAATGTTTTCATTTATAATAGAATGTTTTGTTTAAAATAGATTTTATGTTATTGGTATATATATATATATATTATTTAGCGTCAGCTGGTCGACGCTACACACGCAACACCAGTCGTGTTTGGGCTCTTTCCCTTTTGACCGCTGTCGTTTTTGGAGGAGCATGTGAGTGCTATGGGACGAGCCCCCAGGGAGTGCACCTGGACGAGGATTTAAGGATGAGAGCATTGGGGATACTGGATCTCGTAGCGAGGCGGTTTGTTGACTGCCAGCATGAGGTCTGCACTCTCCGTTGTCTAGAAATGCCTGGCTCAGCATTCTGGTGTCTCCCTGGTGACTGGGCACCGTGGAAGCCTATGCGGATGCGGTGAGGTTTGCTCGGCATATTCATATGTTTGTTTACTGGCCTCCTTCGACCCCGCAGTTGTGACCTTCACAAAGCTAGATTTTATGCTGCTTGGCAGAGTGAGACTTTGAGACATTTTGGTATTTCCATTGTAAACGTCGGAGTTGTGAGCTGCCATTATACCCGCTATGACTGTCTGCCGATTACCGGCATATGGAATTTAAAGAAACAATTTTGTTTCCTGTGGAAATGGGGGTTAGCATTCGGCTTCAACTGAGACATTTTTGATGATGACATCACCCTGTTTACAAGACTTATGTTAAGGTGTATGAGGTTTCGCCTCCAACGTTTGTTCATGTCGATACTTACAATACTTAACCTGGGGCATTATGGGACTAGCAGTCCCGGTCGAGGTTTGAATGATAACGTGCAGGCCGACAATTTTGTCTGTAAGATTGCACAATTTGTGTTTTCCAGCTCCTTGTATGCTATTTAAGCCTAATATTAGACTGCCCCCTATTGTCAAATGAGTACATGTAGTATCCAGTGGCATGTTGCATATTTGACGTTTGAGAACATCACTCTCTGTTGCATTGTAGTAACTAGAGAGTAAGCCTTACAGGGATGTCACCTTTATATTTTATCTCATAATGAAATACTGTCTCTTCGAAATTGGCTCAATAACATACTAGCAGCATGTTGTAGTTTTATATTTTCTTAATACAGGTTTGTTTATTTAGGTTACATTTACTGAAGTGGTTAGCACCATGTTATGAGTATATTTACACACTTTACTGTGTTTTTAATAGCATATGCCAAACCCTTTTGCAGGCAATTTGGTTTTTCGTGTGCTCCTTTCAATGACTGAAATACTGGCAATGTGGATTGATCACATCCCACGCAGTCAAATGTATGTAGTAGTCACATTCTTTCAATGTCGAGTTGTGAAACACTTCTGTAGCACTACGGAACATCTTTTTTCTATGTTTACTAATTACCATGCCTAATAGTGGGGGGAAGGGCTATTTAAGCTTTCATGTGAACGGCGCATGCCAGATTGAGAAAGGCTGCTTAGGTAGCCGAAAACGTTCTCTTCAGTTGTGGGGTCGAGGGAGACCCGAGAGAATAAAGAATGCTTTATACCGTCAACCCTCGAGTGCGTGCCTTCTTCTTTTGGGAGCAGGATGGATCGTGGATATATATATGTGTATATATATATATATATATATATATATATATATATATATATATATATATATATATATATATATATATATATAAAAGGAAGTTGCCCCCAGGTGAGCCGCACTCATTGAAGGTAGGTGAAGATCATGGGAAGTTTAGGATGTGCCCATTGCGTCTTTAACATCCCGACGCGTTTCGAGCAGGCGCTCTTCTTCAAAGGAACTCTGCAAATAACCATCAGCATGAAGGGTTCCAGTTCCTCCCCTTTTATTTAAATTACAAACAAGCTCAGGTGAGCACATCAGAGAGCATTCTGGGACTGGAAGTCCTTTCAAGTCTTTTCAAGTACCCCAGTGGGCTGCCAATAGCTTGCAGAAGTAAAAAACGATCTGGATCACACACCACAACTGCCCACAGTGCTAACAATCACCTTCTATTCCGTGTCACGCTGCTCAAATCAAAAGCTACGGATCCTTGTTTAGCGGCGGTGCAGCTCGCGACCGGGCAGGCCGCAATATATGAAAGAAAGGAAGTTGCCCCCAGGTGAGCAGCACTCATTGAAGGTAGGTGAAGATCATGGGAAGTTTAGGATGTGCCCATTGCGTCTTTAAAATCCCGGCGCGTTTCGAGCAGGCGCTCTTCTTCAAAGGAACTCTGCAAATAACCATTAGCATGTATATATCTGTTGCCAATCCCGAATCCACATTGAATCAGGAATCCACGCCGGCGAAGACACCACACCACTCCTCAGGTATTTGCGCTTTAAAAGATTTATTTGCTGCTGCTACGCGTTTCGGCGATACACGCCTTGCTCACACATCAAGCGTCAGTTACAGTCTCAATGTTTAAAAACCATCAAATGCTTCCGGTCACATGGTTTACACAGGTCGTCACCACTGAAAACAGACTTTACATTGTAATGATAGCTCTGCATACAGCGCAATTATTCATACATCAAGCCTTGTTGTGGATCGGTTATTAGAATACCATCATTAATTCATTTTGTTGAAATAGCACAAAATTAAAATGATTCACCTTGCTCAAACTTGATAACCCTTATCTCCACTTAGACACAACCTACGATTCAATGTGGTATTTATAACACATATACTATAAGTAACGGAGTGGATTAATCCCATATTACTTAATCAAAATTCCCGCTCAATTCATTGGGTTTGAGAAGCACAAATTCAAAAATAATGATAATTAATATGAATAGTAATCAACAGTCCCCTCCACACTATATTGTTTGCTAATGGATAACCAGATAATTGGTAATTTTCTTTTAAATTCATGAGATTGAAACTATGCATTTCGTACAACTTGATATAATCAAACGCCAGTGCTTTAGTTCAAAGGTGCCAACTGATTTTTAGATTTCTCTTAAATTCATGCAATAAAACTTTTCACACAAGTTATACCCCTTGATATAATCAGACACCGGTGCTTATAAGCTAATGATTCATACCCTGACAGAATATACCCACGGGATTCCACTAAACAAGGGGTAGTTGTATGAATCTCTGCTAGTGCTCTACATATCACACCTCCCTGTTTCCTGATGGGAAGAACCATTTGTATCAAGTGGTTTGTACATTAAGCACCCTTTTGGTTATCCCTAACTTGTTTGCTGCCACCAAACATTCATCCACATAGTTCCTTCACTATGTCCATGTTGTAAGTGCATATAGTGCATGGTCTCTGTTCTTGGGCTTGTGCCCCATATCATAAAACAATCTCTTTATGTGCCCCCTCATGGCTTTTCCTATGCCCGCTAATCGGTTTTATTCTGTGTTTCTACGTGACCTCCTACTTCTCCTGTATGTTAAAACCATCTAAAAACGACTGAGGAGCCAAATCGCTATGTTTAAACTCATAGATGCACAGAAAGATCCTCATCGGAATTAAGTCCAAACGGGATTTTAGTGTTAAAGAGTATTATATACCTAGACTCAAGCTGGCGTAGTCTTTGCTCCCGATTACCACCCCTTCTATTCTTAAGTACCTGGTCAATTACGCCACAGGTTAGATCCTGAATGTTGCCATTGTGTGCCTCATATATGTGTCTTGCTACCGGGTAGCTTTTGTCTTTATTTGTGACAGCTCTCATATGTTGAAGTATTCGGACATATGCCATATGGATTGTGCTGCCTATGTATGCTTTCTGACACGAACACTGAAGCATGAAGACTACAAAGTCACTCCTGCAGGTCAGATGGTTTTGGATTATCCACGGGCTTTTAAGTAGTGGGGACCTAATCTGCCTCGTATTCTGTCCTTTCGTGCAAGCTTTGCATTTTGTGCATTTGTAAAATCCTGCACTCACCCGCAACCACCCTTCTGTTGTTTTTAACTCTGGGCTACTATTTACCAGGTCCTGTTGCATCAACCGTGCTTTTCTAAAGGTGACTAGGGGTCTCCGAGACACCACTTCTCTCATTATAGGATCCTTCCTTACCAAGTACCAATGCCTATTCAGGCAGTCTCTCACCCTGCTCTGATAGGCATTGTAGGTGGTAATCATTCTTGTTTTGTCTTTGTTCTCCCTTATTTTCCTCTCTTTCTCTTTTGTGTTTGGATATAGTAGACTGGATCTATCCAATGTATTTACCTTGGCAACTGCTTGCCCTAATACTGAGGGTTGATATCCTCTCTGCATGAATCTTTTATTTAATTCACTCTGTGCTAGTACCAGGACACTTGCCTCACTACAATTTCTTTTGATTCTTAGATGCTCACTGTTGGACTTGGCCCTTTTGCAGGGTCATCCCTGAACTTTTTGCCTTCCTCCTGTACTTTTTCTGACCTGTTTTTGTTGGTTTTATGACTCTGGGCACTTTACCACTGCTGATCAGCGCTAAAGTGCATATGCTCTCGATGATAAATTGATGTATGGATTAGTGACTCCCTGATTGGTTGGTTTGGTTTACTTATCAGACCCTAGTACAGTGCACTGAGTGTGCCCAGGGCTTGTAAACCAAATGCTGCTCGTGGGCTTGCAGCACTGGTTGTGCCACCCACAGGAGCAGCTTGTACAGTGTGTCTCAGGCCTGCCATTCCAGAGCCTGTGTGCAGTCTGGTACTGCCATGTCGACTTGGTAAGTGCACCCACTTGCCAGTCCCTAAACCTTCCCTTTCCTGCATATTAGTCACCCCTAAGGTAGGCCCTAGGGCAGGGTGCATTGTATGTGTAAGGTAGGACATGCCCTGGTGTGTGTGGCTTGTCCTGATAGTGAATTACAGCCATTTCGTTTTTCACTATTGCAAGGCTACCTGTTCCCCATAGGCCAGAATGGGCAGTTTGATTATTACATCTTATAATCCTAACTGACCCAGGGAACCAGGTAGAAATTCGAGTTTAGTATGCCTGAACTCAGAATGATAAAATACATCTTTTAGTGAAGTTGGTTTTAACATTCTGTGTTTGAAAATAACACTTTTAGAAAGTAGGAATTTTCTTGCCTAACTATCCAAGCTTGCCTCTGCTAGGTTGTGTATTCCTTGTCTGGAGTTTGAGTGACAGGGGCTGGGGGATTCCAGGAGACAGGGTGAGTCAGCACAGGGCTGAATAGATAGACCTGCATGTAGATGGGTGGGAGGAGTTGCACCTGGGACCTGAATAGGGCTGAGCCTTCCATCCACAATGCTGGCTCCTCCTCCTGTGGTGCGTCTGATGTCCCTGGCCTACATTGTGAAAGGAAAGAAGGAGTCTTGTCAACAAAGTGCTCCAGGACTGACCAGAACTGGTTTGGACTAGGCAAAGGCCTCTCTGCCTTCAGAGAACAAAGGGAAAATGAGTATAAAAGAGGGGACCCAAACCCCAGAACTTTAGATCACTTTTGGGAAACAAGAAGAACCTTTGCTGAGGAGAGGAACCAGAGAAACTGAGGAGGAGACTACCCCTAAGCGTGAGGGATTGGCCTGCAGTGCTTGCCTGACTGCCAAAGAAAGGAGAAAGGACTTTTGTGCTACTTTCATTCAACTTGTGAAGGATCTCCAAGGGCTTGAGATAGAGCTTGCCTCCTGCTGAAGTCTCAGGGACAACAGACTTCACCCACCAGCTCCCCAAGAGTTCTTTTGAAGTGCCTGCTGTTGTGTTGGGCCTTCTGAGGGACTGCGTGTCGCAAGGATCTGGAAGCGCGACTCACGAAGAAGAAGCGTGTCGCCGCCGCAGCCGCTGTCATCGCATCGCTGAAGAAGGGTGTCGCTGCTGCCGCTGTCACTTCGCAACGCAGAAGCACCTCGAATCGCCCGAGAAGAGGATCGACGTTACATCAGATGCCGCCGCATCATCGGAGAAGCGTGTCGCCGCCGCAGCCGCTGTTGTCGCATCGTTGAAGAAGGGTGTTGCCGCTGCAGCTGTCACATCACATCGCGAAGCGCCTCACATCGCCGGAGAAGAGGATCGACGTTGCATCAGACGGCGCCGCATCACCGGGAAGCGTATCGCAGGGCCTGTCGTGGCTCAGAAGAATCGTTGAGTCGCCGCACAGCCGTCGGGCGTGCACGCATCGTGTCGCATCAAGAAGAAGACGCCATTTTTGTTTCATTGCACCGGATCTTCATCGCATCACGGCGCTGCTGGTCACATCGCCACGGAAGCGCAGTAAGAAACTGATGCATCACCGCCCCACGCGGAGAAGAACCGACGCATCCCCTATGCATCAGTAGGGACCCGACGCATCACCGTTCTTGCATGTAAGGAACCGACGCATCACCTTCCCTGCAACACTTTCGTTGTATAGCGTTACGCATCCAAAGGTACATTGAACTCAAAGTGTCACATTTACCACCTAAAGAGAACTTAGCTAATTCTACCATTTGTAAGTACAGTATTGTGGATTTTTGTCGTTTGTGGTCTTGTGTTAAGTCTATATAAAAATACTTATTTTTATACTACAACTTGTGTGGTGTCCATCTGTAGTGTTGTCACTGGGTTACTGTATGTGTTCACAAATGCTTTACACACTGCCTCTGAGATAAGCCTGTCTGCTCGTGCCAAGCTACCAAGGGGGTGAGCAGGGGTTATTTTAGGAGTGTACCCCCTTACCCTGACTAGACGCAAGGGTCCCTATTTGGTCAAAGGTACCTACCTCTGCCAACTAGAGACCCCCAAATCTAACATTGGTGGTCAGTGGTGAGGATTCTGGACTTGCATTTGTGACTCATATACAGTGATTGGTGAACACTACTAGTGAGTGCAGACCAAACACAACCACATACTATTTTTCGCTGTTTCCCTTTGGACTTTGGTTATTGGAACTCTGGTTAGTTGTTGCACCTGTTGGGCCTTGTCAAAATGGAAGTCAACTTTTAGCACCTGAATATCTACAAGATAAGGGAACTAAAAGTATTTTGCAAGGAGAGGGGGCTACCTGTGAAGAGGAGATCCACAAGGCAGGATCTTGAGGCAGCCCTGCATAACTATGAGGTGCTACACTGGGAAGCAACACTAGCAGGTGACTCTGAGGAGGAATCTGAGGGGGAGGATCCCCAGCCAGAATACCAAGAGGGCAGTGGCCCTGAGGAGGAAACATTTTGGGAAAGATTGGCTCGTGAAGAGAGGAATCGGATTCGTGCTCGTGACCGGAAGCTGAGGCAGCTAGACCGGGAGTGCGAGGAGATAGAGCGAGCCTTACCTGAAAAAGAAATGTGTGTAGCTCAAGAAGTGAGCTTGGCTGAGTTGGAGGTGGAGTCCAGCTCAGATGGTGGCAGCAAAATGATGTTATCTAGTCCTGAGGGAGTAGTACACACACCCAGAGATGTGGTGCCTGACTTGAAGGAGTGGGTTAATATACACCAGGAGGTTCAAGGATATGAGGTAGCTCCAGTGGTGCGCAGTGTCCCTGAGGTGGATTGGGGAACTGGCACAGGGGTTCATAGTCCTAGTGGTGGGAGGGACACTCTACTGACTCTAGATGAGAGGTGCAGGGAGAGGGGTTCCCCCAGGGTTGAAATCCTGGTGTGTGAGTGTGAAGACCGCCCAGAAGAGTGTGGGTTGAGTGACAGGGATAGTCAGATACTGTCTTGCCAATCTCAGGAGAGTGGTGTGGGGTACGTGTGCGAGGCACTGGATGGTGAGGTGAAGGATAGTTTGGTTAACCCCTATGTGGGGCTATGTGATCCAATTGTGGGAGAGCATATTGTAAGTCCCTGTTGTCCAGAGCTATGCCAACACCGGTTGGAGGGTGAGTTCTCTGACCCCAGGGACCTCACCCTTGAGGCAGACCTTTGGTGGATTCCAAGGGGTCTGAAGAGGCATTGGGGAGTGACCATAAGAGGAGTGGCTCAGGTATCTTCCAACCCAGAGTGGTGGGAGAGGTTCAGAGTAGCCCAGCTAGGTCCCGGTGGAGTGGGAGGGGTGTAGGGCCTCACGTCCTGTCTCCGAGGAGAAGGAGTGAGAAGGGGATGCATCCCGAGATGCCCGAAACTCAGTCTCAGGGCCTGGGTGGTTCCTTAAGGGAACACCAGGTAGGGAGCCTAGGCTGTCCTGAGGGGCCGTCCGTTGAGGGGGATCTCTTAATGTCAGGTGAACTGAGAGTGTCTGTAAGCAGGCCTCCATCAGTTCTGGTGTCTGGCAGTGCCACTCCTAAGGGGAGGGTGCAGAAGTCCAGAGTGAGGAGTGAGAGGGGGAAAGAGTCCCCAGTGGAAGAACCAGTGGGTCAGGGGCCAGCCAGAAGGGCTGAGTCTCCAATGAGTGACCATGGTGACACCACTTCTGTCCTGGGGGATCTTCACGCACTGTCAGATGTCGGAAGATCTGCGCCAGGCAGACTGTCACATGACACATGAGTTGTGTGTCACCATCGGGGGGGGCATATGTGCTCCCAATGAAGTCCTGGTGCGCTGGGCAAGTGTTCAACTGCAGGGTTTAGCCCCTGGGTTGGGGAGCCAGGTTCAGGCTGTCCCTGAGCTGGAGGGAGGGACAACTGTAAACAGTGTCCTGACCGGTTGGCCTTCTAGGGGTAGCACTCCAGGTGGGAGGGTACAGCACTCTGGAAGGGGGTGCAGAGGGATGGAGTCCTCGCCTCTGACCCGATTCAACTGGAGGGTCTAGACCCTAGGTTGGAGGGCCAGGTTCGGGGTGTCCCCCCCTGACCTGGACGCCCAGTTGCAGGATAGAACCCCTGAACTGGTGGGCGAATTGTAGAGGACACCTGCCACAGGTGCCCTGGCAATTCTGGAAGGGGGTACCACTCAAGGTGGGAGGGTACAGAGCCCCAGCGAGGAGAAGGAGGACCAGGTGTGGGAAAGCCCACCCCAGTCTCCTGTCCAGCCGCCAGGTACAGGTCCGGGGCTGGTGGGTCAGTGCCAGGATGTCATACCTGACCTGACAGGAGGGAGAGTGGACAAAGGGTGCCAGGCACCTGGGGCTACTGCCCCCCGCTCTCTGACACCACAGAGGTTTGAGAGCCCTGAGAGGCATAAGGCCTGGGTCTCATCCCTGACTACTGTCAGTGGCCACTGTGGCTCGCTCTCTGTCTGTTGGGACACACCTGTGAGCAGGCTAAGGTTAGGTGCTGCACAGGTGGTGTCCACAGGTGAGGAGAAGGGTTCCTCATGGATTAACTTAGTGGGCCCTGAGAGTATGGACAGAGGGATCCAAATAGGTTCAGATTGGCGTAGAAATGGAATATGCCCCTGCTGTTGCAGGCCAGGTTCAAGGTTCTATCGCCCAAAGCAGGGAAGGTCATCAAGGTAGTGATTGGTCTACCCTGCGTTTTGGCTGGAAGGGGGTTGTGTTGGACTTGGCCCTTGTGCAGGGTCATCCCTGAACTTTTTGCCTTCCTCCTGTACTTTTTCTGACCCGTTTTTGTTGGTTTTATGACACTGGGCACTTTACCACTGCTGATCAGTGCTAAAGTGCTTATGCTTTCGATGATAAATTGATGTATGGATTAGTGACTCCCTGATTGGTTGGTTTGGTTTACTTATCAGACCCTAGTACAGTGCATTGAGTGTGCCCAGGGCTTGTAAACCAAATGCTGCTGGTGGGCTTGCAGCACTGGTTGTGCTACCCACAGGAGCAGCTTGTAAAGTGTGTCTCAGGCCTGCCATTCCAGAGCCTGTGTGCAGTCTGGTACTGCCATGTCGACTTGGTAAGTGCACCCACTTGCCAGTCCCTAAACCTTCCCTTTCCTGCATATTAGTCACCCCTAAGGTGGGCCCTAGGGCAGGGTGCATTTTATGTGTAAGTTAGGACATGCCCTGGTGTGTGTGGCATGTCCTGATAGTGAACTACAGCCATTTCCGTTTTTCACTATTGCAAGGCTACCTGTTCCCCATAGGCCAGAATGGGCAGTTTGATTATTACATCTTATAATCCTAACTGACCCAGGGAACTAGGTAGAAATTCGAGTTTAGTATACCTGAACTCAGAATGATAAAATACATCTTTTAGTGAAGTTGGTTTTAACATTCTGTGTTTGAAAATACCACTTTTAGAAAGTAGGTATTTTCTTGCCTAACTCTCCAAGCCTGCCTCTGCTAGGTTGTGTATTCCTTATCTGGAGTTTGAGTGACAGGGGCTGGGGGATTCCAGGAGACAGGGTGAGTCAGCACAGGGCTGAGTAGAGAGATCTGCATGTAGATGGGTGGGAGGAGTTGCACCTGGGACCTGAATAGGGCTGTGCCTTCCCTCCCTAATGCTGGCTCCACCTCCTGTGGTGCATCTGATGTCCCTGGCCTACACTGTGAAAGGAAAGAAGGAGTCTTGTCAACAAAGTGCTCCAGGACTGACCAGAACTGGTTTGGACTAGGCAAAGGCCTCTCTGCCTTCAGAGAACAAAGGGAAAATGAGTATAAAAGAGGGGACCCAAACCCCAGAACTTTAGATCACTTTTGGGAAACAAGAAGAACCTTTGCTGAGGAGAGGAACCAGAGAAACTGAGGAGGAGACTATCCCTAAACGTGAGGGATTGGCCTGCAGTGGTTGCCTAACTGCCAGAGAAAGGACTTTTGTGCTTCTTTCATTCAACTTGTGAAGGATCTCCAAGAGCTTGAGATAGAGCTTGCCTCCTGCTGAAGTCTCAGGGACAACAGACTTCACCCACCAGCTCCCCAAGAGTTCTTTTGAAGTGCCTTCTGTTGTGTTGGGCCCTCTGAGGGACTGCGTGTTGCAAGGAGCTGGAAGCGCGACTCACGAAGAGGAAGCGTGTCACCGCAGCAGCCGCTGTCGTTGCATCGCTGAAGAAGGGTGTCGCCGCTGTCGCTTTGCAACGCAGAAGCGCCTCGCCGGAGAAGAGGATCGACGTCGCATCAGACGCTGCCGCATCATCGGAGAATCGTGTCGCCACCGCAGCCGCCGTCGTCGCATCGCTGAAGAAGGGTGTCGCCGCTGCAGCTGTCACATCACATCGCCGATGCGCCTCGCATCGCGGTAGAAGGGGATCGACGTCGCATCAGACCCCGCCGCATCACCGGGAAGCGTGTCACAGGGCCTGTCGCGGCTCAGAAGAATCGTTGAGTCGCCGCATTGCCGTCGGGCGTGCACGCATAGTGTCGCATCAAGAAGAGGACGCCATTTTTATTTCTTTGCACCGGATCTTCATTGCATCACGGCGCTGCTGGTCGCATCACCACCGAAGCGCAGTAAGAAACCGACGCATCACCTCCCCACGTGGAGAAGAACCAACGCATCCCCTACGCATCATTAGGGACTCGACGCATCACCGTTCTTGCGTGTAAGGAACCGACGCATCACCTTCCCTGCAACACTTTCGTTGTATAGCGTTACGCATCCAAAGGTACATTGAACTCAAAGTGTTGCATTTACCACCTAAAGAGAACTTAGCTAATTCTACCATTTTTAAGTACAGTATTGTGGATTTTTGTCGTTTGTGGTCTTGTGTTAAGTCTATATAAAAATACTTATTTTTATACTACAACTTGTGTGGTGTCCATCTGTAGTGTTGTCACTGGGTTACTGTATGTGTTCACAAATGCTTTACACACTGCCTCTGAGATAAGCCTGTCTGCTTGTGCCAAGCTACCAAGGGGGTGAGCAGGGGTTATTTTAGGAGTGTACCCCCTTACCCTGACTAGACGCAAGGGTCCCTATTTGGTCAAAGGTACCTTTGCCAACTAGAGACCCCCAAATCTAACACTCACCATAAGGGATGCTATTCTTCAGTTTTTGAGGGCTATGGCTTTTGGCGTGTAGTATGGTATCCCCAGCAGTGGGTTTCCTATAGGCATATGTGTGTGAAGTGTTATTCTCCACATTAACCTCTACATCTAGGAAACAAACTCTTGTTTTGCTGATGGAGTAAGTGAAGGCTAGGTTCAAAGAGTTATTGCCCAGGTTCCTAACAAACACTTCTGCTGTATCCAAAGGTCCATCCCACACCACAAACAGGTCATTTATGAACCGAGTCCATAGTACCACATTTCTGTCCCATTCATCAGCAAACTGCGTCCTGAGCACCTGCTCCTCCCACCAGCCCATATGCAAATTCGCATAGCTGGGGGCGAAGCAGGTGCCCATCGCAGTTCCTCGCATTTGCCTGTAGGTATCCATCCCATACATAAAGATGTTATTCTCAAGGCACAGTCCACCCATTTCTACTAACATTGATGTATGCTGGTGCAGTGTAATGGGTCTCTTACTGAGATAATGTTTCATTGCCCTCAAACCATCTTTATGGTGAATACTTGTATATAGCGATGACACATTGTGTCATCAGCAAAAATGTGTCCTTCCATCTAACATTTTCTACTTTCCTGAGGAAGTCACGAGTGTCCTGAATGTAGGCTGGCAATCCCTTCACTTGATCTTGCAGAAAGAAATCTAGGAATCTTGATACAGGTTCAAATAAGCTACCAATTGCCGATATAATCGGCCTACCGGGGGGAACATTGATATCCTTGTGTACCTTGGGAATATGATACATCATTGGAGTCACTGGGTTGTCAACTTTTAGAAATTTATATTCCTCTTGGGAGATGAGAGCCAGCCCCCTCCACCTTGCTAGCTCCTTGTGTAGCTTTGTCTTTATTTCTATAAGGTTGCTTTTTGGTACCTTAAGATAACACTTACTGTCCCTTAATTGAGACAATGCTTCGTTGTTGTACATACTCAGTGGCCATAAAACCATGTTCCCACCCTTATCGGATTGTCGAACAACTATATCCTTGCGCATTTTTATTTTCTTTACAATTATCTTGTACTTTCTTTCCTGTTGCCTATTGCCCTTCAAAAAGCTCTCACTAGATTTAATGGACAAAGATTGTAAGTCTTTTATGACTGCATTGGCAAACACCGCAATTGAGTCCTTGGGTGGCATCGGGACAAAATTGGATTTTGGTCTAAACGGGGTCTTGCTAGTACTGAACACATTTATACCCATGGATTCTGCAGTTTCTTAAACATTCCCCGGGTATGTCACTCCTTCACATTCTTTTTCCAATTCATGGAGTTGATGCAAGAGTTCTAAATCTTCAACTTCTAATGATGCTCCTTTCTTTGTTTGTATTTCATCTTCCATTTCACTGCCTTGCTGTTTGTTGTAGAAGAATTTCTCTAGTTTCAGATTTCTCACATATCTATAAAAGTCTATGTGGGTCTGTGCGTAATTGAAATTGTTTTTTGTACAGTATGATAGGCCTAGAGAGAGTATACTTTTCTCCTCCTCAGTGAGCTCCGGAGAGGTGTGGTGCAGCGGCCAAGGCAGCTGACTTCAGAGCACAGGGCTCATGGTTCGATCCCCGGCTCTGGCGGCAGCTCAGCTCAGCACCATGTGACTCTGGGCAATAGCTCACTTAATTTCCACGACGGCCCCCAGCGCCTTGAGACCCTTAAGGGTGAGTAGTTCGCGCTTTACAAATATGGATTTAGATTTAGATTTTTTAGCTCCAGGTCAGTTAGGTTGAGGACTGTTGTTAAGTTGTCTTCTATTTCTTTTGATACTTGTACTTTGTTCTTGCCCCTGAGCGCAGTTCCATGCCCTCCTCTTCGCCTTTTTCTGTCCCTTGCCACTTTTTCCCTCTCTATTGGGGTTTTTGCTGTATGTTTTGAGTCCTGTCCAAGCATAAAAAACGCAGCTCTTCCACGACAGTTGTTTTTTTTAATATATATGTATATATATATTCATCAACATTTGCTCCGCAGCAAGGACGCACTCAAGGAGCATGAAAATCTTTATTAAAAACAGACACCAGCATTCCGTTCCTCTTTGTTGCCTGACGCTTTCGGGAGATTTCTCCCTTCTTCAAAGGCGTGGCTCCAGCAGCTATCAACCGGCACACATATTTAAATTGTACACCCTCCACTGGGCAATTAAATAACAGCCCCCGCATTATGCTGGGACTTGTAGTGCGCTGGTGCCATCTAAACCTCAATGGGCGCTGCACAATTTTGACCCTCAATAACTGTCCAGTTTAACAACCCACCAATGGGCCACAGATTGCCAGTCTGTTTCTTTAATCCAAGCATGCTCCTCCACATTACGGCTGTAGCATGATTCCCAGCCGTGTGGCTCCACTACAATCCTCGGGTGGTGCTGTCCTTCATTGTCGAGCCCACCGTGCTATATCTTCATCAACATTTTCTCCGCAGCAAGGACGCACTCGAGGAGCATGAAAATCTTTCTTAAAAACAGATACCAGCATTCCCTTCCTCTTTGTTGCCTGACGCGTTTCGGGAGATTTCTCCCTTCTTCAAAGGCGTGGCTCCAGCAGCTATCAACCGGCACACATATTTAAATTGTACGCCCTCCACTGGGCAATTGAATAACAGCCCCCGCAGTATGCTGGGACTTGTAGTGCGCCGGTGCTGCTGAGCACTAGTTTTTGATGTATGTATATATATATGCATATGTATTTGTAAATGTTTTATATAATTTTAAAATTATAAAATATGTTAAAATTATTAGTTTAATAATTATTTTAAAGTAAATATATATAATAATTATTATATATGTGTGTTTTAAGTTTTTTAAATTAAGTTTATTTGTTATATTTTTAAAAATGTATATTAAATCTAATTTATTTTTTAAATTAATTTTATTCTTTAATATATTTATTAATTATTAATTTAGTTTTTATATATATAGATATATATATATCTATATCTATATATATATACATGCTGACGCGTTTCAACCAAACGTCTTTGTCAAAGCATGTATATATATAATTATATTTTTGTACTTACCATTATAAGTATAGGATGTAGATATTTTTGACATCGATATTTTGGTCACAATATTTTTGTATGAGGATATTTTGAGTGTCGATATTTAGTCAGTGTACCCTGTGAACCATGTCAACGCTTTGGATTTCTCTGCACCAAGAAATGCAGCCTGCAATGGCAGAGTGCATGGCCTTGGTGAAGGGTACCTGGGGTGGCATAATCAGTTCTGCAGCCCCAGAAGACCCACTTCAGTACCCAGGCCCTAGTTACCAGGGGTACCATTTATTATGGACTTACAGGGGCAGCTGAAATGTTGTGTCAATCATGGTACAGTTTTGGGAAAAGAGATCTGGCACTGGGAACCTGGTTAGCAGGGACCCAGTGCACTTACAGTTTGAAATTACTTCACACATAAGGCAAAAAGAGGGGGCAAACCGTGTCCAAAGAGGCACTTTCCTAGAGTGCAACAGTGTCTCTAGGTGGGTCTGTGAGTGGATGCATGAGTGTCTGAGTGGGTTTGTGAGTGGGTGTGTCAGTCTCCGAGTTGATCTGTGACTGGGTGCATGAGTCTCTGAGTGGGGTTGTGAGTGGGTGCCTGGGTCTCTGAGTGGGTGCAGGAGTGCCTGAGTGGGATACCAGCTGAGAAGTGTGTGCTTTTTAAAGGGGCATAAGACAGGCAGCAGTGCCAAAGGGGCTGCAGGGGTCTGTGTTATGCTCTTAACTATTCTCAACTGTTCTGTTCCAACCAGGATTCAATTCTGTGGCTCTCTGGTTACAGACACAGCCCTCTGCTAAGCATTAATTAATAGAGGCTTTATAAAGTACAATAATCCATTTCCCACAGAATAACCACATCCCCTGGGGTCGGCATTCTTTGTATAGGGGTAGGAGGCTGTGTGGTCCTCCTCCCTAGGCCGAAGTCTGCCCCGGGGACCCCATCCCCATGGCTTGGAATTTTTTCTAATAAGCGGGTGGAGATTCTGACCCCAGGGACCCCATCATGTGGGCCAGGCTTTAATTCGATGGGGAGGGGTCCACATGGCCCCCCTCCCTGTGCCAATTTCGGCCCTGGGGACCCCATTCCCCAGGGCCCAGCCATGTCTCCTGGGTGCCCCCAGGGCACCCAGTGTGCTATGGGACTGTGGGGGAGCCTCAATGGCCCCATGGCCATTGTCAGTTCCCCGCCTCCTGCGGGAGCTGGCATTGCTGATGCACGGAAAGAACTGCTTAAAGACAACTTCCTCCATGCAAGTGCAATTCTTTTGGCTGAGTCCCTGCCCACTTGATAGTGTGCAGGGCAAACGCATGAAATCTCCGCTACCAGCAAGTGAGAGATTTGCTCTTACTTCATGGAAGCTGCCAAAGTTCCCGCCAAGTCAGAGCAAACATTTATGTCCCAGGGGGCACTCCGGGACATAGCAGGAGCCGGACCTGGGGGGGTGGTAGTCCCAAGGGCCATGTATGGCCCCAAGAGGAGGGCTGCGCAGCCCCCTTCCTTCTGTGAGCATGAGCTGGCCCTGTGGGGGTGGTGGTCCTTGAGACCAAATATGACCCAGGAAGGGGGCTGTGTGCCCCCTCCCAGTTTTAAAATGTAAATTTGGCCCAGGCGAGGTCTGCGGACCCCCCCCAGAATGAACAATTGAGCCCTACGATGGTGGTGGTCCCTGTGGGGTCCAGAAGGCCCCCACTTTCTTTGTACTTAGCCCCAGGAGTTAAAATAGCCCCAGGGAGGTGGTGGTCATCAGGGCCTGGGGGGGTCTGTGCAGTACCCCATAATACAATAAGAAACCCCAGGGATGTGGGGGTTCCTGGGGCAATACTAATCCCTAGGAGGGAGGCACCGTTTGCCCCCTCCTTTTATTGAAAAAACCTAAATGCCCTGGGACCTGGCCCACCCGAGGGCTATAATCTAAACAATTGTGGGAGCCCATGCTTGTTTTTTTAAATAAAATTCACAGTCCGCTGTGATTTTTGGCAAATACTTTTTTTAGAAAAATGCTTGTTGGCTTTGTCAGGGTCCTGGGGGGACCCCATGTTCAGAACTGGGGGGTCAGGGTATTTCCACCCTTTGGCCTTTTCTTTTTTTAAATGTTTTTTCAGGGTCTGAAGCCAAGTGCCAAGATGGCTGCCAGCACTTCCTGGTTGAAGTGTTGGCAGCCAATCAGATCTCAGCACGAGATTGGGAGGGTTCATGGAGCCTTCACTCCTCAAGACATACAAATTTGGATTCCATTTAATATCTTCCAAACTAGTGAACAGATTTACACCAAATAACAACAAGCATTTGCAATGCATCGGTCTCGCCTTTGGGACCTCATATGTATTTAGCAATGCAGCATATTAGCCTGGGTGCTGAAACATCTACTATTCTTTAATATGGGGGGAAAGTGAGCACCAAACTGCGTGACACTGCAGCTATGGGAATACATGGAGAGAAATATTGCCTTTGAGCGGGAAATGGTATAGTCCAAAGCTCTGTTTTTAATATAGAATCAGGGCCTTCAGTGGTGATATCACTGAAAATACAAAATATTATTATCTATGGGTGCTCGTGGAAGACAATTTCTATGGACCAATCTCTGTGTGGGCAGAAGGACATGGAGGAGGTAGGTAGTATGGGTGGCAGGCAGTGTGTGGAAAGCTGGACACGGGAGACCTTAATAGCACTTAGCATGCATTAATGTACCTCACAACAGGATCCAGAGGCGTGCGAATCACCATCTCCAGGTTTTAGTGAGAAATGCTCTTTCCCCTTGTGTTCGCTATTACAAAGCACAATATGCTCTGAATGCAAACTTAAAGGGAGTCGCAAGATTCAATGAAACGCGCACGGTATAAAAGTATAAAAATAAAGCCACTTAACCAAGCACGAAGAACAAGCTATAAGTCAAATGGTGCTTAATGTAGTTGTTTAGTAGAAAACCTTGAGGGGTGTTCACCACAAAAGAAACGTTTTAAACAACTCCCACAAAACTAAACCATTCCCGCCCACCTTCACTGTCCCTTTGGCTGCCAATGCAGCAAAAGCATGGTGTGATACGCACTGGGGCAGGGGGGGTGCAACTCACCCCTTCCGTATCATCATAAAAAAAAAAAGCCCCATGTTGCAGCTGCCCGTGCTCCTGCGGTGCAGCTGAGGAATCACCTTTGGCACTGCAGTGCCTCCTGAGCCCCCCTGGGATTCTAGACACAAAATTGCCCCCAAAAAGAAATCAGCACGGGCACTGATAGGGCCTCAGGGAGCTCCGTTCACTAGGCTCCTCCCGGTGCACTGCAGTCTGCACCAACTGTTGGCAAATTCTAGCCCCACTCACCGGTGCTCTCCTTGACTCTTCTGTCTCGTCCAACGCGGGGGAAGCTCTGCACTGGGAGCCCTCGAGGCTTCGGTCGAGCTCATTCTCTGGAGGCTCTTCTATCTGGAACGCAGGACTCTGGCAAGGAGCCACAAGGCTCCGTTCTCCTTTTCCTGGGGTCCGGTGAGCCAGCGGAGCTCCTCCTCCACTCGCCGGCACACAGGAACTTCCTCTGCTGGGCCGTAAGCTCCGCCCAACGTTAGGCAGCCATGCCTGACTTCCGGATTTCTCGAGGCTGCGGTTCTGGCCGATCTCGGCGGCTCTTGACAAATGCGGGGTAGGCTCCCACTTCTCAATGCTCGCAAATGTGAGGTGGGCTCCCGCTTCTAAATGCTTGTAAATGCGGGTTGGGCTCCCGCTTCTCCATGAGCCCAAATGCGGGGTAGATTCCCGTTCAAAGGGACATCAATGCGGGGTGGGCTCCCGCTTTCCTCCCGCAGCACGGGGGAATCCCCACGCCAGGATCCCCTTCAGGAGACTTCGCAGCCAAGCCCTGCTGGTCAGGCAACTGCTATCTGACTTTTGGCGCGCTTGCGTACGATACAAGGCATCGCTGCGCACTACTTTAAAAACAAGCATTTGTAATGCAATAGAACTCGCATTTACGTGAGTCCTATTGCATTTTAAAAGGGAATACGGGTGGGCAAAATGGCACAAATGGGAGTGCAGGAGGGGTGGTGGTGTCCCAAGAAGTCATGGACTGCGGGAGGGGACGGGGGAGGCACGGGAACAAAATAGTGTTTACAGTAAAGGGGCCGATAGCCATGGAAGGACACAAATGACAACATGGCCGTCAGGAGGAGGGACTAACAAGCCTAAAACCAATGGGAAGGCTGCATTTAGGACCTAAGCCAATACAAAAGATGGGCGGAGAGTGGGCGGAGCTTAAACAAAGCTTCAACGCTATAGTATATACTGCATGTCTCTCTTTTTTTTTATTTTTTTTATTGAAAACCATGAATAATACAATACAATAAATCCAGCAATACATCCTATAAATTTCATCAAGAATATTTACACACACAATAATAAATAACATCTATTGATCAATACATAACAAGTCTTAATCAATCATAAAAACAGGGGAAAAAAAAAAAAGAGATAAAATAAAGAATAAACCACCTAGCATCTTTTAAATAGATCTCCATTATTACCATCAAAACTGGACCAGAAACTAAGAATGTGCAATCTCTCTAAAACATGTTCTCTCATAAACAAAAGGGGCGAATGGCTTCGAATAGTGATTTTTTCTTAAATCCCCCTGTTCGCATAGCATATTTTCGTTCACTATTCTTTACTAGAACGATTTTTCGAATCCATTCAATTTTGGAAGGAATTAAATCCGATCGCCATCTTTGAAGTAAAAGAGATCTAGCTACCGCCATACCAATATATATTATTTTAATCAACTTCTGTGATACCTGCAAATCTGGATCATAGCCCCACAATATCAGTCGGTCATTACAACCGAATGTTATTGCGCATTCCGTCGTTAAAAACTCAAAGATATCACTCCAGAACTTCTGGATCAATGGGCACTGTAATATTATATGAGTCCAATTTGCGGCGGGATGAGTATGGCAACGAAAGCACTGCCCGATTGACTAGGATAAGCCTTAGCAACAAAGGCCGGAGTTCTGTACAATAGCCATTTACTAAAATATAGCATCCTTCGCCAGTTAGCGCCTCTAACTGAGCTGAAATTTAAGCTATTAATTGTGGTCCAAATATTTACTGTGAGTTCTTGATTTTCATATTTGCTCCACTTTGTAATTGCCTTAATCTCCAAATCTATCCCTTTGATTCGAGCTAGTTTTTTTTCCATTCCCCTGGTTTTTTTATTACCTTATCTCCCAGCAAGTCATAGACTAGCTGTTTCTGAGTTATAATCTGAAACAGATCAAGATTTTCAAAAAATGTACTAAGCGTAATATATGACCCAAGAAGAAGAAAATCACCGGCGATTAATTGAGACATTTCTCTTACACTGATCCATTTATCGTTCCGAACAAAATCGGAGAGCTTCAAAAAACCAGCTTTCGACCAATTTTGTGAAAGACAAAATGATTTTTTAATACCTGCAGAAACAAAGAGTTCAGCGGTAGGAGCTATATCATTAATAAGTTGGATAGAATAACGTTTAAAAAAAGCCTGGTATTTATAAAATACCCAATGTAAACACTTGTATCGAACTAATTTTGGAGATCGAAATATTGCTAACGGGTGGAGGACCACGCCTCTGAGTAGCAGCAGGTGACCGGTGCTCCTCCCCCCCCTGCCATGGCGCGAAACATTCGATCGGCGTCCCCGTCACTCTCGCCGATACCTGCTGTGTTTTCATCGTAGCGCTCGCAGTGGATCTTCAGCGCAAGCGATTGTGTCCGGTAGGGCAGGCGAAGGAAGGACGGTGCAAAGTAAACGGCAACAGAGAGATCATTTCTCTCCATGCGCTTTCCGTCTTGGCTGCTGTGGTGTTCGCAGATGGATGGATGGAGGACGGTAACAGCCGGGTAGAGCCGCAGTAGTGAGAGGCGGCGAAGGCTGTAGAAATTGCCGAAATAGAGCGGAGTCACGACGATGAGATGGTGAGGCTGACTGACTGGTGGGAAAGCTGTTGATGCTTTGTAGACGCCGGCCGCTAACCCCTAAAAAAGAGGAAAAGGAAAAGGGAACCCGGGAGGAAAAGAAAAATAGAACATAAAAAGTGCTTTGAAGTGAGCTTAAGAAAATGATTGACAGAGACTGACAGAGGCGGAGTTGGCGAGTTTGAGAAGGGGAAAAAAACAAGGAAAGAAGAGAGGGCGGAAAAGAAAAAGAAAAAGAGGCGAGCAGTAGAAAACAGTTAATAGGTGGAGATCACACGGGGGAAAGAAAGGAGTGCACTGGGAATAAAGAGGCTGAGGAAGAATATAAAAACTGTGGAGAAGGGAAAAAAAAAAGAGCCCGCTGAAGCGGCGGAGCGCGCTGTGATCGGTTGCATTTTGAGGCTGAGGAAGAAAGGGAAGAGAGTGGTTTTTATAAAGTGACTGGCCAGTTCTGATGAAGTGCTTATGCGCTCTGAAAGCTCCCTATGTGATATAATAATTGGTCCATTGGAAAGGATTTGGGGATTGAACTAAGAGCGATGCGTCAGATGGTTCTGAGAGGGGCAACAGTACGTGCAGGAGCTTCAGTTGTAGCCCCCTACACCTCTCCTTCATCAGCACATAAAGCTAGACGTCAGACAGCCCAGGCTCGTATTCTGGCTGTAAAAAGAGGTAGAACTGTTCCAAAAGTTAAGGGGGATATAAACGATACGACCTCACAAGTGGCCCTCATATCTCAGAAATTCTCCTCTATACCGTCAGACTCTCCATGAACTTCCTCTACCTCTACTTCATTGGAATTTTCGCCCGAACCGGGATCTGGTGTTAAAGGCGGGGCTGTTGGGGCAGCAGTAGTGGAGCCGTCTACACCAGGACCTGGGGTTAATCCTCTTAAGGAATACCCGGTCTTCTCTATCAATCGCAAAATCAATCAGATGGCTACTCTGAACAGCACAGTCGACAAGACATCTCCCTCGGAGATGGTCCCTGGAACTCAAGAGGATGGCGCAGTTATTATTGTGCACACTAGGTCCCCGCTGGAAAAGGAAGGTGGGACCCTCCCTGAAAAAAGTTTGGATGATCAGATCCAACCAAGGCAACTGGCAGGGGCTGTACAGGTGGTACAGGGGGCAATGATGGCGTTGTCACAAGGCAATTCCAGGGCTGGAGAAGTCCTGGGGTCTCTACTTCCCCCAGTACAGCACGACTTGTTGTCGGGGCCAGCATCAGAACTAGAACCAGGGCCAGAAGTAAGGAATCTGGGTTGCCAGCAGGGAACAGGTATCGTCAATAATGAGCAGGATACTACTGACACTGCCTTGGATCTTGTTGATCCTATAGATCTGGCACAGCCCTCGGTTGTCCCGTTAGCACAGATGCAGCTGCTCTTTGAAACCATTCTAGGAGAAATTAGAGAATGCAAAATCGCACAAGCGCAGGAACTCTCGTTACTGCATCAACGGCTAGATAAGATTGAGACTATGGTACAGCAAATACCTGAGAGATTCAAAGAACTGGAACAATGGGTATCCGAAATTGAGGACCACTCTGTATTATGTGATTCGGATATTGCCTCTCTCCAGAAGAAAGTCCAGGCCTCCCAGAACAAGATTGATGAGATGGAGAATTATGCAAGGCGTTCAAATCTGCGTTTCACCGGGATCCCTGAGGACAGTGAACGTATAGATGGCCAAGCCAACCCTGTGACTTATATCGAATCATTAATTAGAAACCACTTGCTGGATAAGGCGCCGGAAGATCTTACAGTAACGAGGGCCCTTAGAGTTCCTTTCCACAAAATTCCTGGAGCAAAGTATCCTAGGACAATGATTGTGAACTTTTCGGATTACCGTATTAGAGAGGCGGTATTAACAAAAGCAAACCAGAAGAGAGAAATTGTCCTACAAGGTGGTGATCGAGTGCGAGTATTCTAGGATATGTCGGCAGCAGCGGCACGGAGACGGAAGGACTTTGTTGGGTTGTTGAGTCAGTTTAAGAATGCAGGAGCCCAGGCCTCAATTGCGCAGCAGTCTAAATTGAAGGTTCTGTGGAAAGGGAGGTTTCATTTATGCTCTTCTCTTGAAGAAGCTCAAGAGTTATTGTTGAAGATGGCCCATGATAATCATAATAAGTGACTCAAATAGACTTAATTTAATAGTTTTAAGTTTAGTCTTTTCTAAGTCTGTGATATTTAATCTATTTAAGCGAGCTGTCAGACTTGTTTTTCTCTCTCTGCGTGAGTACTTTGGCATTTGATCACTTTTAGATAAATGTAGTAGGATCTGTTATAGGTATTGCCCACTGTAATTTTGTATTGTACTCTTAGCACTTTTTTATTTTGGCTGTTTCTTCGGGATCGATCTGTAATGCACTATGTAAGGTACTGTATCTTCCACATAATGTTTGGTAAATGTAGAAAACGTAATTCGTTGTTTTTAGTTCATTGTAAATTTTTCATCAAATCTACGGATTAGATGTAATATCTGCTCATCTTGGCACATTTTGCACATTGCACGTTGCACTGCATCTTTTCTCTTTTTATGGTAATTTTATATGGAGTATTTTTTTATATTTTTTATATATCATTCACGGCACTTTGCATAGTGCACTTTATCATGTTTTATCTTGCCTGATAAGGTGATTCTTGCACATTGCACACTGCACTTTATCTATTTATTCCTGGCTGCACTGATTCAACAGGGTGCAGATGGCATATATTTATTGGCTCTGCATGACAATTTTTGCACTCTACATATCGTATTTTATTCTTTTTTGCATTGTGTATATTGTATATGTTATATATGTCATATTGTATTGGATTGTAATGAGTTATTGAATTACTGTAGTACTATAGGACGACTCTTGGAATATGAACCTCGCAAGTTGGAATTGGTGTTAAAGCAGTCAGTAGTATATTTTCCAGTCCTGCGGATGCGCTTGGGTTATTAAGGGAAATTTCATCAAAGTCGTGGTGGCCAAACGAGAAGTATAGTTGACTTAAGTTTCCTTTTTGGGGGGGTAGAGGTGTCACTTAGGGTCTCCCTGGGTGTAATGTCATGACACCCAATAAATGTTTGGGGAGGGTGGGAAGGTGGCTAGCGTGGTCAGGAGAAGTTGCCATACTTCCTTGGGGTGGGGTTTCTAAGGGAGGGTTCACGGGGGTGAAGAGGGAGCATGTGGGTAAAAAAATGAAAACCATTTTTTTTTAGTTCATTGTATATGTCCAGTATTATTTAGATAAGCTGAAGGGGGACAGTTATTCTCCTTACTTGTAGGTGCCCTTCGAGTATGGGAATTGGGTGCCTTTTGCCTTTTTGACACAAGTATTTATAACAATGGGAAGTTTGTTTTGAGATGGATTAAAAGATCGGAGATCAATGGGAAATAGGGAATTATTGAAGGTAATCTCTTTTAATGTCAACGGCCTTAACAATAATAGGAAAAGGCGGGCCATAGAAGCCTGGATCAAGACAGAGAATCCAGCTGTGATTCTGCTACAAGAAACACATATATCAGCGGGTAAAGTAGCAGAATTTTCAATGTTTAAATCATGGGCTGCACATAAAGTTTTCTCTTCATCTTCAGCAGCCCATAGAGGGACAGCTATTTTTCTCAGTAAGAATATTCAGGCAGAGGTGGTAAATATAGCGAATGACCAAGGGGGGAGATGGTGTTGGGTTACTTGTAAGGTAGGACATAGACCCCTGACATTCGCAAGTTTTTATGCTCCAGTGGAGGATAATCCTACCGTTTACGAGGATTTTTTTCAATCCTTAATACAAGTGTCAGGGGAGATAATTGTGGGGGGGGACTTTAATCTGTTGATGAATCCAAAGATCGATTCTTCTACAAAAGCGAAAAAACAGTTAAAGCATCAATCCCTCAAAGTGGTTCAAAGCCACAGCCCAATGCTTGATATCGTCGACCCTTGGTGGGCTGCATTTCCCACCGAAATTGCCTATACTTGCTTTTCAGGGAGATTTCAGTCGTTTTCACGGATTGATTTTTTTCTTATCTCCCGGAGTTTGTCTTTTAAATCACAAAAAATCCTTCAGAACGGGTTCTCGGACCATGCTCTGGTCATTTTGGAGGTAGAATTGGGGGATTGTAAGAAAGCCTTAAGAAGATGGCAGCTAAACCATCAGTACTTATCCGAGGATAACTGGATTTCTTTGATTAAAATTGAAATTAGAGCATTTTTTGAGCGAAATCAGGGCTCAGCCCCTATACATATGGTCTGGGACTTATTTAAAGCCTTTTTTCATGGGCTCGCAGTGGCTAAAGATGCAGTGATCTCAAAGGGTAGGAAGAAGGAAAAACAAATGTTTGAACAAAATTTGCAAAGGTCCCTAAATAACTTTTTGACCAGCCCTACTCCGGCAAACCATCAACACCTGAAGCAGGCCAAACGGAGTCTTGCCGAGAATTATTATGCAAAAAGTGAATTTTCTTATCCGCAGTACAGGCAAAACATTTATGAGGACAGTAACTACACCGGCAGATTTCTAGCTTGGCAGGCAAGGGAGCGGGCTGTTAGTAATCAAATACTCGCATTAAAATGCCCTAGCTCAGGTCATCGCATTGAGGATAGGGAAGCAATAGGCGATATTATGGTCCAACATTTTGAGAATATATATGGCCACGAGCAATCTATCAATATGCCATCGCTGGAAGCGTTCCTTCAGGAAAATGAATTACCTGTTTTAACAGACTCAGAAAAAAGAAGTTTGAGGAGGCCGTTCTCAAGAGAAGAGTTAGGGGAAGTTATTAAGAATCTCCCTAATGGCAAAGCCTGTGGTCCAGATGGTCTCCCTTCAGAGTTTTTCAAAACATTTGCCAGTGAGATCCTCGATGTCTCTCATTTTGGCAAACTCAATTTTGGAAGGAGGACTTTTAGAGAAGGGAATGTAGTCAGTTTTTTAAAAAGGGCAAAAGCGGTGAGGACCCTAACTCTTATCGTCCGATAACTCTTTTAAACACGGATTATAAATTGATTACTAAACTTTTAGCGAATCGTTTTAATGGCTGTGCTTCACATTTAATCCACTCCGATCAGAATGGTTTTATAGCTGGAAGGCAATTGGGAACTAATACGCATTTTTTAGTGGAAGCACTGGATTACTTTGACACACAAAAGATCCCAGCATTAGTTCTGTTTTTAGATGCCGAAAAGGCTTTTGATTTGGTTATATGGGAGACTTTATTCTGTATTTTAACAAAGTTTGGAATCCCATCCAATATTATAGATTTGATGGCGAATTTATACAAGAATACCGCGGCCAACATTATTATCAATGCTATTCAGGTCGGTCAGGTAAAAGTTAAAGGGGCACTAGACAAGGTTGCCCGTTGTCTCCGGTACTTTTCGCTTTTTTATTGAGCCTCTTGCGATAGCCATTAGAAAAAATAGGTATATCTGTCCCCCGCTTCCGTCTATGGCTAAGATCAAATTATATGCTGATGACATTATGCTTTAAATAAAACCAGAAGAGGAAGCACAGGCCAAAGCTTTTCAGATGTTTGACTTATATGAGTCATTCGGCGGCTATAAAATCAACAAAAGAAAAACCGAAATAATTCTGAGTGGATGTACGTCGAAGATTTTATACCCCGATATTCTTTCGTGTTTTAACTTGAATCCTAAACGGTATTTAGGGGTCTACTTTTCACCATTTTGTTTCGGATCTGTATGATTTGAATTTTGTTCCGCTGCTACGAAAAGTTCAGGATCTATTTTTACGCTGGGACTCCCTTCCGCTTTCTATTTTAGGTAGGGTTGCCTTGATCAAAATGTCAGTGCTTCCATTGTTTATTTTCTTATTTTCTACAATTCCCTGTGTACTATTAAATTCCTTTTTTACAAGAATAGAGTCTATGTTTACATCGTTTCTGTGGAAGAAGAAAATTCCCAGAATTGCACTGAGCACCTTATATGAGAACGTGGAAGATGGCGGTTTAGCTCTCCCCAATCTCAAAGAATACTATTTCGCGTATTTTGCACAATTTATGTCTAGATTTAAACAGGGCTTAGAGTCGGGTCTTTTTATTAATTTTTTTATGAACTTAATGTTTAAATATACTGCATGTCTCAACGAGACAGCGCAAGCGCTGCCTAGGCGAGACCTAAAAAGTACTCTTTATGGACCAAGAACAACATTTATGCCATATTCGGTGTAATTCCATACAGCTGTATCGGCTGTAGTCTTCTTCAACATCCCTATGGGAATTTTTTTGACCCCCTCTTTTCCTCGGTCCCCGCTTCATGAATTACCCCAAAACTTTCCAAGCACAACAAGAATCACTGGTGCATATATATGTGTGTGTATATCCAAATAGATATTCTTTTTTTTAAAAATATTTTTTATTAGAGAGAGAGACAATAAATACAATTATTTCTCATCCCCCCCCTCTTTTTATCCCTTGCTCCCCCCACCCTTCCCCGGCCCACTTTTTATCCATTTATTATTCCAATCTTGTAGTGCTTCCGTAATTTCAAACAATCTTTCATTGTATTATTAACAGGTTTAACAGGTTTAAAGTGCCACGTGCCAAGTTTCATGTGCCGATGTACATTAAACAATACATTAATTCTTCAACATTTCAAACTTATAAAAAGAAAAAAAAGAAGAAAAAAAAAAAAGGGATACAGGTCTATACAAGTTATTCCACCCAGTCTGCTACATGCTTCCATATCTCAAGCCCCCTTCTTTTTGCCTTAAGGCCCCTGTCCTTGTAGATAGCCTTTTCTAGATTAAATATGGCCAGCAGCCGCGCCACCCATTGTTGCAATGACGGGGGAATCGGATCTAACCAGGCCGAGGCAATGCAAAATCTGTACACTGCCATTGCTATAATTATCAACGCCCCTCCTTTTTTTCTGTAAAGGTCGATATTCCTAGCATAATTGCCGGGGCATCCAGCTCAACCTGCAGGTGTAGTTTCTCCTTTAGAAACCCCTTTATATCCCTGATCAGGGGTTCCAGTTTGTTACAAGTTGCAAACATATGAATTATGTCCACCTTATGCAAGGAGCAGCGCGGGCAATAGGTTCCCTTTCAGTCACTCCACTTCTCTATTCTATTCGGGGTATAGTACAATCCAAAACAGGTCTTGTAAAACTGGACTTGCAGATTGGCCGGTATTAAGATTGCTTGAGTGCTTAGAAAAATCTTTTGAAAGGTAATCCTTGTGATCTCCAATCTTTCTTGCCATCTATTGGAACATACTTCCATATCATCTTTGGGTCCCTCGTTCAATATTTTATAGACTGTCCCTATTCTGGGGGGGATGGGCAGGGTGATTCTATCCACTAGTTCCCTTCTCCCTGACTGGTCCATCTTGTCCCCATTTTTTTGTAGAAAGTCCCTAATCTGCAGGTACTTGAAGAAACCCTTGTGTGTAAGGCCATATTTAGAGGTCAATTCCAAATATGATCTAATTCCCTCGTGGGAATAAAAGCAACCAATCTGTTTAATTCCAGCCTCAAACCAGGATTTAAAGTGTATGTCATTGAAAATGTCTGGTAGATTCCTATTCTGCCATAGTGGGGTGTGGTGATTTAAATTCCCTAAACCATTTATGCGCCGTATTGCACCCCAAATTCTAAAGGCCGTTAATAAAGTCTTAAATCGGACTCTTTTGTAGTTTCCATAGCTTAATTGATGCCAAAGGCAGCCCCAGGCATCATGACCAATCACAAGTTCCCAAGAGGTGTGGAATTTAGCTTTCATTGTACTGTGGTCGATGCTCAAAAGTGTGGTAAAATGAGTGAGTGAGGTTGCCCACCAATATAGCTTTAGATTAGGGAGGGCTAAGCCTCCCCGCTCCCTGGGTAGTGATAACAGTTTGAAAGCTCTTCTTGGCCGAGAATAAGACCAAATAAATTGTGCAGAAATGTTTTCTAATTTTTTAAAACAAAAATTTGTAAAAGCCAATGGAATTGCCCTAAAATAATATAACAATTTAGGAAAGTAAATCATTTTAATTATATTGGTTCTACCGATAAGAGTTAAGTGTAAATGGTCTAGTTTTTTAAGCGCTTTCTTTGTTTCCACCACACAGCTCTCCAAATTGTCCTTAACCACCTGGTCCAGATCCAAATTGATCTTAACTCCCAGATAGTTTGCCTTCTTTACTACCCGGCTATCATTATAAGTAATAAAAGTACTGACAACTATTTGAGTTTTCAATCAATCAATCAGTCATTTGTAAAGCTCACTACATACCCACGAGGATCTCAAGGCGCTGGGGGGGGGAGGCTGCTACTGATCGAACATCCAGGTCTTGAGCATCCTCCTGAAGGTCAGCAGGTCTTGGGTCTGTCGTAGGCTCAGTGGGAGGGTGTTCCATGTCTTGGCGGCGAGGTGGGAGAAGGATCTCCCGCCGGTGGTTGTTCTTCGGATGCGTGGGACGGTGGCGAGTGAGAGGTCGGCGGAGC
Source organism: Calotriton arnoldi (assembly GCA_963921515.1). Taxonomy (NCBI): domain Eukaryota; kingdom Metazoa; phylum Chordata; class Amphibia; order Caudata; family Salamandridae; genus Calotriton; species Calotriton arnoldi. The sequence continues at coordinate 356,073 of CAWUFW010013004.1, read as the reverse complement.
GTAGCTGGCGGTTGGGGATGTAGAAGGAGAGCCGCCTGTTGAGGTAGGCTGGGCCGGTCTTGTGGAGTGCCTTGTGTGCGTGGATGAGGAGCTTGAAGGATATCCTCTTGCTGACGGGGAGCCAGTGCAGGTCCCTCAGGTGGGGGGTGATGTGGCCGTGGCGTGGTACGTCGAGGATCAGTCGTGCCGAGGCGTTTTGGATGCGTTGTAGTCGTTTGATGAGCTTGGTCGGGGCTCCCGCGTAGAGGGCGTTTCCGTAGTCGAGTCTGCTGCTGACGAGGGCCTGGGTGACTGTCTTTCTTGTATCTGTCGGGATCCATCTGTAGATCTTGCGGAGCATGCGGAGGGTGTTGAAGCAGGAGGAGGAGACGGCGTTGACCTGCTTGGTCATTGAGAGCGATGAGTCGAGGATGATTCCCAGGTTGCGTGCATGGTCGGTGGGTGTCGGGGCTGCTCCCAGTGCCGTCGGCCACCAGGAGTCGAACCAGGCTGAAGGGTTGGAGCTGAGGATGAGGACCTCCGTCTTGTCCGAGTTCAGCTTCAGACGGCTGGTCTTCATCCAGTCGGCGACGGCCTTCATTCCTTCGTGGAGGTTGGCTTTGGCGGTGATGGGGGTCCTTGGTGAGGGAGAGGATCAGTTGAGTGTCGTCGGCGTAGGAGATTATGTTGAGGTCGTGCTGTCGGGCGACGTGTGCGAGCTGGGCCATGTAAATGTTGAACAGTGTCGGGCTGAGGGAGGATTCCTGGGGTACACCGCAGGTGATCTCGGAGGCTTCGGACCGGAATGGGGGGAGGCGGACGCTCTGGGTTCTGCCGGAGAGGAAGGAGGTGGTCCATTCCAGAGCCTTGTCTCGGATCCCTGCGGCGTGGAGGCGTGCGCGTAGTGTGCGGTGGTAGACGGTGTCGAAGGCGGCAGAGAGGTCTAGGAGGATGAGTGCTGCGGTCTCGCCGTTGTCCAGCAGGGTCCTGATGTCATCGGTGGCGGCGATGAGGGCGGTCTCGGTGCTGTGGTTGCTGTGGAACCCTGACTGGGAAGGGTCCAGGATTCTGTTTTCTTCGAGGTATTGGGTTAGCTGTCTGTTGACGATTTTCTCGATGACCTTGGCTGGGAAGGGGAGCAGAGAGATGGGCCGGAAGTTCTTGAGGTCTCTTGGGTCAGCCTTGGATTTTTTCAGTAGGGCGTTGATCTCGGCGTGTTTCCAGCTCTCTGGGAAGGTCGCGGTCTCGAGTGAGAGTTTGATGACGTTGCGCAGGTGGGGTGCGATGGAGCTGCTTGCCTTGTTGTAGATGTGGTGCGGGAAGGGATCTGACGGAGAGCCGGAGTGGATTGTGCTCATGGTCTTGATGGTGTCATCGATGCTCACGCTGGCCCAGGCTAGCAGGGAGTCGTGGTCGATGGTGTGCGGAGGGTCTGTTGTGTTGCTGTCTGTTGGGTCTGTCTGGGTGTTGAAGCTGTCGTGGATGTCTGCTATCTTGCGGTGGAAGAAGGTGGCGAGGGAGTCGCACAGAGCTTGTGACGGCGGGATGTCGTTGGTGTTGGAGCTGGGGTTGGAGAGTTCCTTCACGATGTTGAAGAGCTCCTTGCTATTGTGTGCATTGTTGTCGAGGCGGTCTTTGAACGAGGTTCTCTTGGCGGCCCTGATGAGGTGATGGTGGTTGCGGATGGCATCCTTGTGTGCTGCGCGGTTGTCCGGAGTTTGTTCGCTGTGCCATTTCTTCTCTCGTTTCTGGCAGGCTTGCTTGGAAGCTCGGAGTTCTGGGGTGAACCAGCTGGCCCTCTTGCTGATGTCTCTGTGGGGGGGTGTCTTCAGCGGGGCGAGGGTGTTGGCGCAGTCTTCGATCCAGCGTCTGAGGCTGTGGGCAGCGTCGTCGGTGTTGGAGGGTTCGGTGGGTGGGCTGAGAGTGAGGTTTGCAAGTAGTTGGTCTTCGGTGATTTTGCTCCAGCAGCAGCGGGGGATCTGTTGGATGCGGTGGTCTGTGGTGGGTTTCTGGAAGGTGAAGTGGATGCAGCGGTGGTCGGTCCAGAGGAGTTCGGTGGTGTGGCTGACGGAGACGTGCGGGCTTGAGGAGAAGACGGGGTCGAGCGTGTGGCTGGCGGAGTGGGTGGGTGTTGTGACGAGTTGCTTTAGTCCGAGGTTGGCGAAGTTATCGATCAGGGTTGTGGAGTTGTTGTCGTTGTTGTTCTCAAGGTGAAAGTTCAGGTCTCCGAGGAGGATGTAGTCGGTGGAGGTCAGGGCGTGCGTGCTGTTGAAGTCAGCGATGGAGTCGCTGAACTGGGGGCGGGGTCCGGGGGGTCGGTAGACGAGGGTGCCTCTGAGGGTGGAGTTGGGGTCTGTGTGGATCTGGAAGTGCATGTGTTCGGCGGTGCTGAGCGCGTCGTCGGTGCTAGTCGAGACCCTGATGCTGTTCTTGTGGACGATGGCGATTCCTCCTCCGACTCCGTTGGTGCGGTCTCTGCGGGTGATCTTGTAGCCGTCTGGGATGGCTATGGTGATGTCGGGTGCAGAGGAGTCGTTCAACCAGGTCTGTCAGGAAGGCGACGTCCGGGGATGTTGTGGCGAGCAAGTCCCAGAGCTCGACGGCGTGTCTGCGCGCGGAGCGGGTGTTCAGAAGTATGCATCGCAGGTGGGTGCGGTCTTTCTTGGCGGGTGGTTCGTTGGTTCTGAGGCTGGTGTAGCTTCAGTTCCGGCAGGTGAAGGGGACCGTGTGTGCGTTTCGGGGTGGCCTTGAAGCAGGTGTTGGTCCGTCCGGGGTTGAGGACGTGGAGTGTTCTGGCATCGTAGTGGCGGCGGTCGTCGTGGCGGGAGCGGGGGCCAGGGGTTCTGGCACTGGGCGCGGTCCAGGCGGGGACGGGCGCAGACGGGCTTGCCTTAGGCGCGCCTTTGGCGCGCCAGCCGTGCAGCGGCCGGCATATATGGGGAGGTGGGAGGGAGGAGCAGCTGGGAGGTGGGAGGCGGGGGCAGCGAATGGGCAGTGGGCAGTCAGGGGGGCGGGGCCGCAGGGGACACAGCGGCGGGGGCGGTGAGGGGCGACGGAGGGAACAGAAGGAAAAAAGGGCTCAGAAATCAATGGAAAACAAGTGGCACAGAAGGCAAAAAGGGCACAAAAACGAGGGGGAAACGAGTGGCACAGAAGGCAAAAGTGCACAAAATCAGTGAAAAACGGGTGGCACAGAAGGCAAAAAGGGCACAAAAACGAGGGGGAAACGAGTGGCACAGAAGGCAAAAGGGCACAAAATCAGTGAAAAACGGGTGGCACAGAAGGCAAAAAGGGCACAAAAACGAGGGGGAAACGAGTGGCACAGAAGGCAAAAGGGCACAAAAACGAGGGGGAAACGAGTGGCACAGAAGGCAAAGGGCACAAAATCAGTGAAAAACGGGTGGCACAAAAGGCAAAAAGGGCACAAAAACGAGGGGGAAACAAGTGGCACAGAAGGCAAAAAGGGCACAGAAATACAGGGGCAGCTAAGAATTAGAAGGCAAAAATGGGCAGAGAGGCACGGGGGCAGCGAGGGGAACAGAAGGGAAAACCGGGCAGAGGGACACGGGGCAGCGAGGGGTACAGAAGGAAAAACTGGGCAGAGACACGGGGGCAGCGAGGGGTACAGAAGGAAGAAAACGGGCAAGGACCACGTACAGGCAGCGGGGGAAGACAGAAGACAGACAACAGCAGTCACAGACACAACAATGAAATACAGGCAATACAGTAAAACAATGAGGCAGAAGATGAACAACTTACGGCCTACCACTGGCCACCAGGGATGAGGCGCAGGTGGTAGCCTGCGGGTGGAGGAGGGCCTCCAACTTCCTCAGCAGCGGCAGCTGGGGCAGGGACACACAGGCAGAGCTGTGCGGAGGGAGAGCGACCTACCTGATGGGTTAAGGGTCACTCTCCTCACCGCGCAGCGGCCGGCATATATGGGGAGGTGGGAGGGAGGAGCAGCTGGGAGGTGGGGGCAGCGAATGGGCAGTGGGCAGTCAGGGGGGCGGGGCCGCAGGGGACACAGCGGCGGGGGCGGTGAGGGGCGACGGAGGGAACAGAAGGAAAAAAGGGCACAGAAATCAATGGAAAACGAGTGGCACAGAAGGCAAAAAGGGCACAAAAACGAGGGGGAAACGAGTGGCACAGAAGGCAAAAGGGCACAAAATCAGTGAAAAACGGGTGGCACAGAAGGCAAAAAGGGCACAAAAACGAGGGGGAAACGAGTGGCACAGAAGGCAAAAGGGCACAAAATCAGTGAAAAACGGGTGGCACAGAAGGCAAAAAGGGCACAAAAACGAGGTGGAAACGAGTGGCACAGAAGGCAAAAGGGCACAAAAACGAGGGGGAAACGAATGGCACAGAAGGCAAAAGGGCACAGAATCAATGAACAACGGGTGGCACAGAAGGCATAAAGGGCACAAAAACAAGGGGGAAACGAGTGGCACAGAAGGCAAAAGGGCACAAAAACGAGGGGGAAACGAGTGGCACAGAAGGCAAAAGGGCACAGAATCCATGAAAAACGTGTGGCACAGAAGGCAAAAAGGGCACAAAAACGAGGGGGAAACGAGTGGCAGAGAAGGCAAAAAGGGCACAAAAAAAGGGGGAAACGAGTGGCACAGAAGGCAAAGGGCACAGAATCAATGAAAAACGGGTGGCACAAAAGGCAAAGAGGGCACCAAAACGAGGGGGAAACGAGTGGCACAGAAGGCAAAAATGGCACAAAAACGAGGGGGAAACGAGTGGCACAGAAGGCAAAGGGCACAAAATCAATGAAAAACGAGTGGCACAGAAGGCAAAAAGGGCACAGAAATACAGGGGCAGCTAAGAATTAGAAGGCAAAAACGGGCAGAGAGGCACGGGGGCAGCGAGGGGAACAGAAGGGAAAACCGGGCAGAGGGACACGGGGCAGCGAGGGGTACAGAAGGAAAAACCGGGCAGAGACACGGGGCAGCGAGGGGTACAGAAGGAAGAAAATGGGCAAGGACCATGTACAGGCAGCGGGGAAGACAGAAGACAGACAACAGCAGTCACAGACACAACAATGAAATACAGGCAATACAGTAAAACAATGAGGCGGAAGATGAACAACTTACGGCCTACCACTGGCCACCAGGGATGAGGCGCAGGTGGTAGCCTGCGGGTGGAGGAGGGCCTCGAACTTCCTCAGCAGTGGCAGCTGGGGCAGGGACACACAGGCGGAGCTGTGCGGAGGGGGAGCGACCTACCTGATGGGTTAAGGGTCGCTCTCCTCACTGCGCAGCGGCCGGCATATATGGGGAGGTGGGAGGGAGGAGCAGCTGGGAGGCGGGAGGCGGGGGCAGCGAATGGGCAGTGGGCAGTCAGGGAGGCGGGGCCGCAGGGGACACAGCGGCGGGGCGGTGAGGTGCGACGGAGGGAACAGAAGGAAAAAGGGCACAGAAATCAATGGAAAACGAGTGGCACAGAAGGCAAAAAGGGCACAAAAGCGAGGGGAAACAAGTGGCACAGAAGGCAAAAGGGCACAAAATCAGTGAAAAACGGGTGGCACAGATGGCAAAAAGGGCACAAAAACGAGGGGGAAACGAGTGGCACAGAAGGCAAAAGGGCACAAAAACGAGGGGGAAACGAGTGGCACAGAAGGCAAAAGGGCCTGGTTCAGGGCGTAACCTGAAAGTATGCCAAATTTTCTTGCCTCCTCTTCTATTGCCCTCATAGCTTGTTCTGGTTGAGGTGTTACTATGGCCACGTCATCTGCGTAGGCCAGAACTTTGCTCTTGTGGTTGTGGCTGACTATCGGGAGAATGTTCTGTGCTATTTCAAGATGTTTTTATGAAAGGGATCTATGTACAAGGCAAACAAGAGTGGTGAGCAAGGACAACCCTGTCGTGTCCCCCTTGTGATTTTGAGAGGTAGGGTCATTTCACCGTTAATAAGTACACTTGCTTCTGGGTCTGAATACAGGACTTGTACTGCTCTTAAAAACGTATTCCCAATCCCCTTCTTTTGCATTGTTGCCCATAAAAAAAGCCAAGAGACCCGATCGAACGCCTTTTCGGCATCTAAAAAAATGGCTGCGATCGGGTCTCCTGTCACTTGCTTTACGTCGAAAAGGGTAATAACTTTTCGAATATGCTCTATAGTTCCCTTTCCGGGTATAAAACCGTGTTGTCCCTCGTATACCATCTTGCTGATGACATGCGAAAGTCGCGTGGCTAGCATTTTAGAATACATTTTAACGTATCAATTTATCAACCTTATAAGTCGATAGGAGCCCAGCTCCTGAACAGGTTTATCTTTTTTGGGGAAAATTATAATTTTTGCCCGGGCCCAGGTTTTTGGAGGTGCCACCCCTTCTGCTGTCTGTAAAAACACAGATACCAGGATTTCTTTAAGTTCTTCTTTAAAAACTCTGTAAAATTCTGTGGGGATTAGGTCGGGCCCTGCTGCTTTTCCTCTAGGAAGGTGTGACATTGCCTCTTCTATTTCGTCCCATATTATCGAGCCTCCAGAGCCTCCTTTTCCTCTTGTGTCAAAACCTCCATCTCACAAGCATCTAGGTATTGGCATATTTGGCTTTCTGCTTCCCCTCTCCCTCTCTCTGCCTCTTCCAAATATAATGCCTGGTAAAACCTAAAAAAGGCTGCTCGTATGTCACTAGACTCTGTTACTGGTCCCCGCACAGGATCATTTATAGATAGAATTTCACTGCGTGTCACCGCTACCCTCGTTCTGACCACTAAGTGGCCCACCTTCTCCCCCCATTCATACACCTCCTCCCGATGAGCTTGTGCTTTGTCTATAGCTTTCCTTGAAAGTTCCCCTTGGATATCTGCTTTTGCTAGGGCCACATCTTCCTGTGCTTTTTCCATCCCCTGATTTAGTCTTAGGGCATCAACTAGCTTTTCCTCACCCTGGGCTAGTTTCAGAAGACTAGTATTCCACAGATCCCTTTTCTTCTTTCTTTTCATGCTTGAGTATAGAATCGTCTCGCCCCTCACTCCTGCTTTTAAGGTGTCTCAGACTACTCCCAGTGAAGCAGTCCCCTTATTTCTTTGCAAGAAGTCAGGGATCCATTCCTTTAAGTGACCAATATATTCTTCATCAAGTAAAAGGACCCTCTCAAAGGTCCATGTTGATATTTCCTTAGTGGATCCTCCATACTCTAGCTGTAATATCAGAGGGCTATGATCAGATAGCACTCTGGGATGTCAACAGATTTTACTTCTACCCAGTAGTGAAGAGGAAACGAAGAAGTAGTCCAACCTAATGTGTTTCTGGTGAGGGACTGAGTAAAAAGTAAACCAGTGCTCGTCGGGTCTTTTGACCGACCAAACATCCACCAAACCGTGTACCTGACATAGATTACATAGTGCTTGAAATACCCTTGGCTTTTGCCCTTTATATCTTTGTTCCTGTCCCCATTTGTCTTCAAGGTTTATATTAAAATCTCCACACAGAATAATTGGAAGGAGCCAATGTGCCAATTCATTGGTTAACCATTCCAGTAGGGGCGGATCATCCACATTGCTGCCATAAATTGAATATAGAGTGAAATTCGGAAGGTCTGGAGTTTTCCCATTTACAATGACCCAATGGCCTAACCCGTCTGATCTGACTTTGACAAATTGGATTGATTTCTTTCTAGATAGTATTGCAACCCCTCTTGTATGAGTTCCCTGAGTCGTTGCCCCATCACTCTATACCCAAGATATTTCAACACATCCTTTTGTGTCCCATCAAGATGTGTCTCTTGCAAGCAGACAATGTCAGCCTGCAGGAATTGCAACCCTTGCGCCACTACTTGCCTCTTTTTAACATCGTTTAGCCCACAAATGTTTAGTGTAGCTATACCTAGCCTCCCCATTCTCTAAGTTTTATCTGCTTTAGCCTGATGTTTAATGGTTTTCTTTTTTTTTTCTTTTCTTCCCTCTCTTTTTCCCCTTTCCCTCCTTCCCTCTTGATTACAGAGATAAAGAGCCTAGCTGCTACCTTTTTCAGTACGTTTACCCTTCCCGCCACCTTCCCTAGTCCACCTGTTCCACCTTTTGTGTGAGCCGCAGCCCCCTTTCCCCTCACCCACCCCTCATCCCACCCTCCCCTAGAAAAAAAGCAATCAGGCAAGCCTGATTGATGTACGGCAGACCCACTGCCCCCCACCTCCCTCCCTCCAAAAGTTCTTAAATTATTCTCGACTGCACAGTTTTTGAACGTCCCCAGTCCTATTTCATAGCCTTTATGCTATATCAGATTTCCCCGCTTCCTTTCCCGTCCTTGATTGCATGTGGTGTCTTTTCCCTTTACTTTTTTCCCCTCCTTAATTCTTCTAGGTATTCCTGCGCTTGCACTTCCGAGGTGAAACTGCGAGTCCTGCCCCTAGATTTATCTTAAGTCTGGCCGGATTTTGCAGGAAGACCTCAGCTCCAAGATTTTGAAATGGGGTAAAGAGCTGCCGTATGCGCCACCGTCTTTTAACTATTGCGTGTGCGAAGTCTGGACGCACAACAAATGAGACCCCGTTGCAGATTTTCGGAGCATTAGGGCGGACCTTGACGAATATCATTTGTCACTGCAAAAAGTTGCCAATGAAGACCAACATTGCTCTCGGTTTCTCTCCGGCTTCCTGTGTTTGTTTCCTCCTGAATAAAGGAAAGCGATGGGCCCGCTGTATTTCCATGTCCCAATCCCAATTTGTTTGGTCAGGAAATGAGTCTTTTAAGAGTTAACCATATAGTTTCTCGGATCGGTTCCTTCCAGGCCTTCCGGTATTCCTAAGAAGCGCAGGTTATTTTTTCTTTGGCGATTTTCGTAATCTTCCAATTTGGTCATAGCATCCATCAGAGCCGCGCCTTGCTCCATGCCTTGTGTCTTTATTGTCTCTACATCTGCTTCCAGGGCCTCTGTCTGCATCTCGACCGTGGTCAGGCGATCCGCAATCTCCCCACAGGTTTTGTTTAGTTTGCGAATTTTTGTTTGTACCTTTTTTGAAGCAACCCTAGCTCTGCGCCCTTCATTTCTGTTCTCTTCCTGCATTTGTTTGATTGATGTTAGAATGGTCAGCAGAGTAGGTTCTTCGGTTCCCGTTGTCTCATCCCCTTTCTCGCATTGGGGCCATATCTGCACATCGGAGTAGTCCCACTTGAGTTGCGTCCGCGTGCTTCTTTCCTGGTCTTCTTTTTATTCCTTGAGGTTTTCTTCTTTAGTGTTGATTTGGTTGAGGAGCTAGAGCTGTCTTCTGAGAGAGATTCCCCGCTTAGTGACTCATCCTCATGTTCTGATGCCTCAGACTCTTCAGTCAGTAAGTAGAATTTCTCCCCACCGTGACTTTCTGGAGAGCAGGTGCCAACTTGCTCACGTAAGTATCTTGAAATTCCTGCAGCGAGGGGTGTTGCCCGAATTTTCTCCCTCACGGCCTCCTCTCTGTGGCCAGCCTCCTTATTGGCTTTAGGTGTTGGCTGTATGATTCCTTTTTCAACCGGTTTCAGCATTTTTGTTGGCGGGGGGGAGGGAATTCCTTGCTTGAATCCCAGCGGAGCCTGTCAAAGAGGTCCTTGTCTCGGTTTCCCCCCCAACATCCTGCTCTTCCTGCTGGGTTTCCTCTATTAATGTCTTGTGCCCCCCTACATCTAGGGATTTAACCTTCTCCAGTATTGTCCCAGATACTGACATACTGGCAAACATTGAAGCAACAGTTGGCTGGGCAGACCCCCCTCTATATTGCCTCCTGGTCTGGTCATAGTTTGTTTTTTCAAACATGGGTCTCGCTTTGCCTTACCGGTTCCTCCGCGCTGTTTTGCCTCCTCCGATGCCTGAACAACTCCATTGGTATCCTGAGGCTGGCCAGCTCCAGCTTGCGCTCCACTATTCCCAAGGGCAGCTGATCCTCGCCCCCTCGCTGTTCTGCCTCCGCGCATCGCGATCCCGCGGATTGCAGTGTTCCTGTTTGTGAGTCTAGGGTTTCGGTTGTGCCGGCAAAACAATACCGCTAGCGCGGCCGCAGTCAGCCGAACTGCGAGCTCCAGCGTCTCCTGCCAGCAGCTACGTTCTGCGATGCTCGCCGGTTCTCTCGTGTAGTGCAGTCACTCCCTGAAACATCGATCCATCGAGGGAGATGGAGGCGTGACGCTGCAGTTAGCCTCCCGTCATCATTGCCTCTCTATATTCACTGAAAAAAGAAAGGTTACAGGGATGTTAAAGTTAGGCTCAGAATTCACTCGCACAAAACCAATATAATTCAGCAGTTATAGTTATGATCCAGCGCGACACTTAATCAGGGATCAATACTTGATAACACATAAATGGCCCATACTCATTCACCCAAATCCCTGATGCGCTGGGGGTCAAGTTTTAATGACATAAGTTTGTTCTTTCACAGGTTTATAATATTTCTAGATATATGACTAAACCTATACATCAACTTTATTTCCTCTTGGTCGATAGACCAATTAGTTGAATAGTTGACGATAATGATAGCACTTTATCTAACTAACTGTCTAGTCGGCTAAATAATCACAGACTCTCGGTAAGAGTAATAAAGCTTTATCTCATATTCAATGCAAAATATTATGCTCATCTGCAAACAGTCACAGTGCAAACAATGAAATTCACGAGAGAGAGAGAGAACAATATCAACATATGCAAACAGTGTCAGTCTCATCATCAATTCACTATGCACATGAAGGAGTGGATAGATTAAGAGACATCAGTTTCAGCAAAAATAATGCAAAACAATCATATGGTGGAGTGGATAGATCAAGAGACATCAGATTCAGAGGCAGAGGCAGAAATACATTTGCCAATAATTATGCAAAGTACGAGTCAGAATAATACAAACCCAAAGGATCTGTGAAATACCACCCCCTTGGCCAAGGGGACAGTGGGGGTCCCCTGAACTAGAGACAAGTAAAGATTCAGGACCCAGGAGCGGGACAGGAACAGCTAGGCCTCTCTGCAAACCGACAAACCATGACGCATCACCCCTCTCGAACAGCTATCTGGAAAGATGCGCTCTAAACCACACCCCCAAAGGCACCCCAGTTATACCCTAAAACCTACATGTCCGTCCCACATCAGTTGAAACATTTTCACGAAACTCAACCAGTGATTGGCTAGTTCGGGAGGTGGTCTTGTCACACCACTAGATTCCCATTCATGACTACTATAGATTATTGTTTTACTTCTCTTCCCATTACCTCAATTATGACTCGTTCATACATTTAATACATGTAGCAGTTTAAACAACATTCTCATAAGTCTTTCGGCTATGTCCACGGAAAAGGTTTAGGTCCCACGGTCAGTCACATCCCTTTGGCAGACACTCAATATTCTCTCTCAGCGCATCAGCCTTGAACTTCTGTGCCTCATCTGCTGTGCTCAGCGTTCTCTCTGTACTGACAGGTCAGTTTCACTCTTTTCTCCAACCCCTCCTCTATCCAGCCAACTTAAGAATAATGGCGGCTCATTCGGCTCACTATGACAAATGGAATATAGACATTCATTAATTACACAGAAATACACTTTTCACTGTCATGCCTCCCACCTTAGCACTATTCCCTGTTATATGTTTTTCTAGCAAAAGCTTAAAGCAAAAGTGGCGTTAATCATTATTTTAAAGCAGGATGCAAGATGTGACCTAGTCATGCATTATTTCTCATTTCTTTCATAGCACAAATATGAATACGACTTAGTCCTTTCATGCATTAGTTTACATTAGTGCACTAATGCGCAAAGCAGCTTCCCTTGTGTTCATGTGTATTGTATGTTAAACTGTTACTGCACACTATTAGTACATATTATGGGGGTGTTAATCCAAGCAGGTTTCTTTGCGCGAAATCCTGCTCCATCAGTTACCTGAGCTAACTACAACATACGCCCCGCAGTGCACTGCTTACGACCTCACATATATATGGAATATATATATATCCTACTGGCGGTCGCCTGTAGGTAGTTATAGTTAAGACCATATTTCTATACAAAAAGCGTTTTTGACTTGCCTATATCTGTTATAATTTGACGAATCTTTACAACATTATCCCCAAAAAAGTGCCAGAGTAAGTCTTGTTGTGCATGGAAATTTTCAGGCTGATCCATGAAGAGGGGGTGAAGTGGGGGCCGAGTAAAAAGGGGGTTTGGAAAAAGACGGTTTCCCATGTTAATTCTTATAGGAGCTTTCACTAAGACTACAGCCCGAATCGCTGGACAGAATTACTCCAAATTTAGCTGGAAGGTAGATTTTGGTTCGCAGATCAAACTTCCAGGTATCCGATATAAATCCATTTAATAATTATTGAGAAATTTAAGAGAAGGTAAATAAGGATATCTGGGCGGAGCCTAAGCACAGATCTCATGGTGAGATCTGATTGACTGTCGGCACTTCAACCAGAGAGCGTTGCCAGCCATCTAGGGACCAATATACATGATAGCACCCCATTGAAATGCATTGTAGTGAATGGCAGGTTTTGAGGGTCACAAAAAGGAGAAATCATTTGTTATAAGTTTAGGAACTGTGTTGTGCTCTAAGGTGATTTTACCCTGTGAAAAAGCCTTCTGCTGGGAGTACATCAAACATGTTTGAGAGATAACAGTTCTCATGATTTTCTCATAGAGTCATAGAAGGTTATAGAAGGTGCTCCAGAAGCTAAAATGATAGTATATTTTCTATAAATTCACACTATGTTTCTCAGCCATATGAGAATGAAGTCTAACATTCTCAGTAAAACATGTATTTACAGCAGGAGTAGCCTGTCATTTGATTCCCGTATGTTCTATTTCAAACTCCCAGAGTGTTCTAAAGAACAACTAGAGAGCTAACAGTCTTACTTATGACAACATCATGGCACACCTGAAGCATCTTGATTGAATCAAACTGGTAAAACTTGAAACATTTATTTTGGAAAGAAACACGAGTGTTCATTTTGTCATAGAAAGTATGGTTAGTGCTGTAGAAAGAAAAATCTTAACTCGTTTTAAGTGAGTTCTCAAATATCTTCCTCTTCTATTTTATTAAAACATTCTGAAATGTAGATTGAAACATGCACTTTCAACACCAGCAGCAGACTGCCAGTTAATTCTTTGGTAATCAGCAGTTTACTACAGTTTACTGATGAGCAACTAGAGTGCTAGTATTCTGAATTTGTTCCAAAAGTATGGCACATCTGACTGCCATCTTGATGGAATCGAAGTGGAAAACTTAAAGCATTTTCTACAAAGAATACTGCAGAAAATGAGGAGATTAGGGAGCTTCATAACAAATGCGTCTCCCAAGATGTTTACCAGAAACAAAAGGGCCCAAATGTAGCACATATATCACCCAAATGTAGCCCAAGTATACCCCAATGTCAGAAGTGTGCAAGACACCCACATGCATTTGGCTTCTTTATAAAAGTGCATGAAAGGGTTAACACATGCTAACCATTCAGGAATGGAGTGCCAAAATAAAAAAAATGAAAGATATGTTTTCATTTGTACCCTTTCGCACTGTTCGAGGGTACAAATTTGAAACTGCTGCCATTAATGGTTGCTTTGTGTGAGACTGATATTCCATTCTTATGCTTCTCTTTTAAATTTCCTGACAGTATTGTATCTATCTTATAAGACCAATAAATGATGTTTGATCAATGAACTCAATTTTCTAGTGTGTGAGTTACATTTAATTTCGAGAAAACTATTATTGAAAAGGGATATGTATAAGTGAGAATGTTATAAGAGCATATAAAATATTTTTCAGAAAACATTGGAACTATATGAGGTAATGTTTGAATGGTTTTGTGAGTAGCTTTGTATGTGATGTAGCAAAAATCCTATTTTATTTTTAGGGGAGCATTATAATCACACGTGTAGAGCACACCCACATATAATCCTTTGTTGTATAAAGATGAGGTATTAAAATTGTGAAATATATTAACTTGAACGTGATGTGCTTAGGCCTTTGAAAAGTAACATCGAGCATTAACGTAGAAAGTGAATGTAACTAGTAGAAAACATTAACGAAAAGAACTCATGTTGTGAACAGGACAATTATTCATGTACTAAACGTGTTTATAAATGGTGTCATTTTAAATGTAGGTAAAGGCATTAATTGAATGTGCCTTATTTTCCTATACAAATTTGTTAAACTCATATACTGGTTTCTTATGTTAGCTGAATTTTGTAGGCCTGAAATGCATTCTCCTTGAAACTCTTGTGTTAGTATTAATAGCTGAATTTCATTTGTGCTGTGGAATTTGTTCTTTCTCACGTTTGTGTTGCAGGTGAAAGAAGCGTTCTAGTTAGCTAGAATAATGTCTTTGTTTTACTAGTCAGGCAATGAGAGAAGAAAGCAAAACCAAAGGGGATGATGGACGGAGTGTTGACATTACAAGCACTCACCCCCAGTCAACTGATCTGGGTTTAATCCATCATCATTCTTTAGCTCACTCCGCCACCCCAGTTCAGACATGGCGATATGCAAATCAGTCTGACCCTGTGCCTCATGGGTACAGTCCAGCCCGAACTGCCAAGCCATGTCTTCCATGGACCAGAAACAAGCATCCTGGGACCGGTTTCGGGCTCACAGCCCTCATCAGCCAGGCTATCTTGAATCCAGTGGCAAAGTGAGCAAGGGACCCACGTCTGGGCATACCCTGCCAACTTAGGGCAAACAAAGCAAAACCAAAGGGTATGATGGACGGAGTGTTGACATTACAAGCACTCACCCCCAGTCAACTGATCTGGGTTTAAGCCATCATCATTCTTGGCAGTTCGGGCTGGACTGTTCCCATGAGGCACAGGGTCAGACTGATTTGCATATGGCCTTGTCTGAACTGGGGTGGCGCAGTGAGCTAAAGAATGATGATGGATTAAACTCAGATCAGTTGACTGGGGGTGAGTGCTTGCAATTCAACACTCCGTCCATCATCCCCTTTGGTTTTGCTTTGTTCACCCTAAGTTGGCAGGGTATGCCCAGACGTGGGTCCCTTGCTCACTTTGCCACTGGATTCAAGATAGCCTGGCTGATGAGGGCTGCGAGCCTGAAACCGGTCCCAGGATGCTTGTTTCCGGTCCAGGGAAGACATGGCTTGGCAGTTCAGGCTGGACTGTTCTCATGAGGCACAGGGTCAGACTGATTTGCAATGGCCATGTCTGAACTGGGGTGGCGGAGTGAGCTAAAGAATGATGATGGATTAAACCCAGATCAGTTGACTGGGTGTGAGTGCTTGCAATGTCAACACTCCGTCCATCATCCCCTTTGGTTTTGCAATGAGAGAAGAATTTACAATCCTGTCGCTTGAGTCAATTAAGGAAGGTCATTGTGCTTCACACAGGAGAATTCCTGGGAACCAAGGACAAACTGTTGCGAGAGAAGAACACCGTTATACCATGGAAAACTACCTTTATGATTGCACCCAGAGCAGATGGCGTGACCCACAAAGACTCTAGGAAAGATACCTGAAATAATGTGATGTTGGAGGTAGGGAAAGTGCCCACTTCTTCTGCCTTCGGAGAGAGAGCATTGTAGAACAAGCTCTGTCTCTGTAGCTTTATGCTACATGACCGATTAACTATGGCGAGACGTCTTATGAAGACTCCACAGGCTGACACCTTTTTATTCCTCCTTTCTGAAGATGCTTAAGTATGGATGTCACTTTAGTGTTAGTATAGTGAGAGATTAATGCTTTTTAATCATCAAACCTCGATTCAAGGAAACTTAGACTCATGCTTTTGATCGTCTGCATCCTATTTTTTTAATTAGTTGTATTGCTTATGCTACATCGTCTCAATTTGATACGCAGATTTGGCTTTATGCTGATTCCGATGTATTTCTACACTCTCATCTTGAGGTGTCTTTATGTCCAATTATTTCTGGTTTTGTGATAAATTAACAAACCTTACGTAGTTGTCTTCGGTTACTATGTGTCCAAAGAATTTCTTGTTGATTTGATTGTCAATAATAGCAAATGTTCTACACTCTACACTTCCATGCTGCTAAAAAGAACCATTGGATTGTGATTCTAGAATAGGTCCAGGATTTATCGGCCCAGCCGTTTCAGTTGGTAGCAGAATAGGATGGTTAGCACATGAAACGAGGAGAGAATCTAAAATTAGCCTAGAAAGTGGAACCTAGAACCCCAAAGTCTCAAAATAGAGCCCAATGACCGAGAATGGAGACCATCGGAATCCGGCGAAGACTGACAGAATCTGATGTGCAGCAAAATCAGCGGTAAATGGAGGAGTGAGTATCAATAGGGTGTTTGTTGTGTGCTAGATTGAAGGGAATGATTTGATTGTGTGATGTCTTGAGGAGTTGGTGTGAGAGTCGAGTAAATGTGATTTTGGGCCAGATATGGCCAAAGATCCCGGGATATATATTAAAGCTGCAGAAGAAACCAATATTGATTGTGATTGTCTGACCGAAGTTGTTGTGAGATGTTTCACAAAAGATAGGGAGCTTTGTGTGAATGGGACTTATGGGAATCGTTTTGTAAACCTTGTATACAGAGGTGAGCTATACTGGTTTCGGGTGACCAGCTCGGGTTGAGGGTCAACGTTTGTGGATGTTCTTGGATGATTGAATTCTATTGATCTTTTAGGTGGCAGACAATTATGAAGTTTAAGACGATTGTCTGAGTTAATGTGCATAGAGAAATTGTGAAGGAGGGTGAGTCACTGCTAGGAGTGAAGGTGACATCAGAGTATGTCGCGCTGCGATAGGTCGGTTGGTCTAACGCCACGTTGGGATTGGGTTGTTGTCTTGGTGAAGTTGTGGTTGAAGAAACTGTCCATCAGAGAATTCGAACAACAATTTGAAATGGAAATCATGCAATGTTTTAGGGTGTTGTGGGATCTTGTCAGGGGTGATCAAGGGGTTGTTACTCGAGTGTGCGCGGAGGTACCACCCAAGGATACTTCAGCACATTATATGGCGACGAAAGTTGGGCTCCATACTACTATAATTTGGCTTCAAAATTGGTCTAAATTCACTGAAAAGGAGGGTGAATTATCATTTCCACATTTTGGCTAATTTCGGTTGGATGTAGTGCACCAATTGAGAGGAGTGATGTTTGCACTGTGACCTTTGCCTAGACCAACACAGTTTGAGGCGTTAGGCGCATGGACGCATGCAGCACATGCTAAGCAGAGGGAGAAATACCAAGGGAAGATGAGGGAAGCTTTGAGGGCATGCCAGGGTGCACAATGGATTGTACAGCTTAAGAGATGGAGAGTGGATACTATTGAGGGAGAAAGCTTGTACCCAATGTTGGTAGGAGAGGGAGGTTCTCAGAACAGAAGTAGAAAGGTAAATGGAAATGACGGTAGTGACACTGACGACAGCTTGTTGGATGGGTTGTTATCTGAGCGTCTGCCGCCTTACTATCCACAATCAGGAGATGAGGGGCAAGACTCAGCTACTGCAGGAAATGCAGAAAGCACACCAGCTCAAGTGGGTCCTGGTACAGGAATTGTGGAGAGGATATCCACAGGAGTGGGGGGCAGGAGTGTCCAACTTGGGAGGTATGGAACAGAATGGAGTTAGCGCGGCTTCACGGCTGACGGAAGCTCTTACAGTACCTGTCACTATTGGTCCTGCAGTTCCTGTGTATGACCCGAGTTCAGTGGGTAACCTTAGTCAACGACAGTCCATACAGGTGGAGTGTATTGGATTGGGAAGATCATGGAGCAGGAACGGGAATTGTCCATCTCTAGTGCCTAGGGAACTTAGTACCGCTTTAGTAGCTACTGCCGATCCTTCGGTAGTACACATTGTTCAGATTTATGGATGTGGGAAACTCCAGGGAGAGGACCATTTGATGAGGTCTCGGAAGCAAGCACAAGTCAGGGAGCCGCTGGAAATCAACATGTCTTGCATGTTTCAGACTTAGAATCCTGGTTGAGGGATCACAACAATAACAGCAAGAAGGGTCAGAGTAGTACTTCGAGTCAAGGAACTATTGAGGCTGCAATAAAGGCAAGCTATTGGATGTGGTGAGGTTGAAGGCTGAGGTAGACGAGATCACCAGTGGGAATTTACTTTTGAAACAGATAGAGACCTATGAGCCGATGACCTGTTGTTTGTAGTGAAGGATGTCACCATCAGGGCAAGAAGATTGCATGAGAAGTTGCCAGAGTTAGTTCAGAGGTACGGAGTAGATTTGTCCTGAACATAAATGTTACAGGGAAATCATAGGCTTAACTACAGTGACCCGGAGCTGGAGGAAAAGAGAGTGATGGGATTGAAAAAACATATTCGAGAGTTGGTCATAGGAATAAGGGCTTGGAGTATGCTGGATAAGTGGGAGGAAAGGCAGTCTAAGAAGAAGAGTACAAGAAAGGTGCCAGGAGAATTACCCCCTCCAGGAGGGGGAGCACCGGGAGTTGAGGCATACCCATTACAGGAGGTGCCTAGCATTGGGTATGTGCATGTTTCTTAGAGTAGAGGTGACCTTGCTGCATTCACAAATGATTTTCCCCGGCTGAAAGAGAAACCTGCTGAATGGTACAAACAAGTCAATCATTTTGTTAAGGTCTCGAAGTTGTGGATTGATTTAAACACCTTGTTCAAAATTGTGGTTCCTAGTGATCTATGGGCTGCTAGTAAAATAAGTAAACTAACAGGTAAGACCTGATTGTAGTGTGCACTGTTCCTGTTGAACAAAAACGTTCTGTAATCATAAACTCTATTGTTATTCTTGACAAACCGTACAAAAAAGATTTAATCTTATGTTCCTTTTATATTAATTTTTTCAAAAACGTATTATTTAAACAAAAATCATATAACGTAATACAATTCTTACATTCATCGATGTAAAATGACACACCCATTTACCAAAAACCATGGGTTGCTTTAACAGAACAAATTCTTATATCTAAAGAAAGTTAGTGTTGTACAATACAATTTCAAGTTGACAATATCCTTATATTACAAATTCATTGATGCGTATCTGTCTCGCGGCCCATAGATGTCACAAAGACCGAAGCCCGATGCATTTCGGGACATGCAGGTCCCTTCTTCAGGGGCAATATTCTGTAAACAGAGGAATAATCTTCGTGTATATTACATATAATACTTTATACTGAGACAAACTGATTAAATATGCGGAGAGTCCCATGTCCATCTTACCACAGATGGAAAAAGAGAAAAGAAGAAAAGAAAAAAGAATAAAAAAGAATAAAAAAAGAATGAAGAATCCACTGTGATAGGTATGAATCAATTAGGAATTGAGACACCTAACCATGCTGTATCACCCTAAAAACCCTGCAGTGCCAAGACATGGAGACATGTGATATCTCAACGGGTGTATTAATCACAGAGATGGAGCGTGATCAACTGGTGTGAATGACCAACTATAGAAAAATACCATGGGATAAATGTGTAATGGCCAAACCTAAAAAATGATGAATAACGTCGTGGAGTGCTGCCGGTCGATATCAGAGAATCAGGATCTACAATATGAGAGATAAGTATAAAAAAACATGCAGCTAGCGATATTCTAGACTATCGCATACAATCTACTGCACTGCCAGTGACCAGGATAACATCAAATTATCTCTATATCCAATTTTTTACTCTGACAAGTTAATGCGTCCGAAGAGCACAACATCATATACTGCAACAGTACCAGTTACCGAGGCGTTGTCCAAATATCTCTATAACTTATACTCAAACACTTAAAAGCTCTTGAGGAGCCTAACGTAACATACTAGCACTCGCTTACCTCGGAGATAGGTGCACCATTCATGCCATGAAGTAAAACGGTGTCTCGGGGGATCTAAGTCCCGTGCCGTGATCAAAGCACATTAACTAGAAAAAACGCAGACATCAACAGTACGTCAGAGACTAGTCCAGGGAACCAGCTAATATAAAAATTAAGAAATAAGAGTCTGGCTTCAGCTTACCTATGTATTGATGAAATCCTTCTGGCAGGAAAGAAAACTCGAGTGTACCGGCCTGGAGCTAAAGGATCTGTGAGTGGCGTCTAACACGATCGCCATTTTTAAATCAAAATAGAAACAGGACTAGTCTGAAACCCGCGCGGGCAGAGGGAGTGTGGGAATTGAAGAGTAACCCGGCAAGATTGAAACGTACAATAAACTATCATGCCCCATATGTATAAAGAAATACCCAGAACAAAGTGAGTGAAAACCGCGCAAAGAACGCACTGGTCACGAAGATGAATGTAGCCAAACGTGGGAGGCTTGCTTTCACCTGCTGAAGAATTTAAAAGTCTAGCGATATATACTCCTAGAAAAATATAGATGCACGCACAATAAAGTGTGTTCACTGGAAATTAAACGGCTAGATCTAACTGATGGGCATCTTTCCTTAAAACTAGGAAAGGTATATGAAAATCCAAATCTCCAGCTTGAGCTACACAAACAACGATTTGTACAAAGAGGATATCCTCTAGATATTTTACAGAAGAGCATTTCCAGATTAGCCAACAAGGACCGTACATCGCTATTTCTTAAAGCTTCTAAGTGTCAGGAAACGACACCTACCTTTGTTTCTAAATTTTCCACTTGCTCTACTCAAATCAAGAAAATTATCAACCAGAGATGGGAGCTTTTACAAAATGAACCTGATTTTAAAGGCATTTTCAAAGAAAAACCAACCTTTTCTTAAACAACTCACTGCTCTTAACTGCACCCCTCATGTGGTAGACTCTGCTAAATCGTTAGGCATCACCTTGGACAAATACCTAAATATGCAAGGGCACATCAGTGCAACTATTAGGGGAGCCAACTTTCAACTCAACACCCTTAAGAAAATCAAGCCTTTCCTTCCCCCCGAAGACATCAGGCCTGCTGTACAATCCCTGGTTATCTCTTGACTGGAATATGGTTTGGTGACCCTTGTTGGGCTTCCCAAAGCTAGCTTGGCCCTGCTCAGAGCAACTCTCAGCGTATTGGCCAGACTCATCACTGGCTCCAGAAAGCATGACCACATCTCCCCTGACCTTTTGCAACTAAATTGGCTATCGAAGCTAGGATACGTTTCAAGATAGCTTGCTTGACGCATAAAGCCATACATTACAACACCCCGGTTTACTTGGCAAATAAGCTTGAACTATCGGGCTCAAGTCGGAACTTAAGTACGTCCACCCTACTTTTGAAACCTCCCAAATTCAAAAGAATAGATCTTACAATCGTGCTTTTACTGATCTTGCTCCAAGAATTTGGAACGCTCTTCCTCCCGAGATCAGATCCAATCCTTCCACTGCATCTTTCAAGAAACATGTCAAACGGCTATTCTTGAGTGAACATTAACAGCATCAACCTGTTCTAATGCTCTGCCTACAAATTTGATGCTTATTTCCACCGTTGTTTTGATTTATTGTATGCTTGTCTGTTAAATTGTTATCTTGCTCTAGGGCACTTCTAAAACTGTACGGGTCGGGTCAACTCCCCAACCCCTGACCTTGATTGTTTCCCCCCTTTGTTTAACAGTGGGTGGACTTAACTACACCATTTGTACCATTGTGTTTGGTTTTATTGGTGCTTTCAACACATCTGTATAGCGCTCTAATACCCGTAAGGGTCTTGTTCGTGCTTTATAAAACTTTTCAAATAAATAAATAAAAGATGCACATCACAGGGAGGCCCACTAGGGCTGTTACTTCTATTTAATTGAATCACGTGACTTCATTTGGCTGTTGACTCCTGAGGCCTGTGAGCAAGGGCAAGTAGCCCAAAATGCGTAAGGCCTTTGGCAAGATGTTTTCTGGCTTCCTTCTGTTCACACTGCCACCTTCATTAAATGTGTGAAAAACCTACCTTGGAGTGCGTTTCCATTCGAGGGCAACTTCTTGTTTGAATTAATGCAGCCAGTCCAGTCGCGGAGACGCACCGCTGCGTGAGGAGGATCCGGGATGGCAGCGAGCACAGTCATCATTGGGCAGGTGGACCTTTGATGAATGGTGTGGTATACGGCAGCGTTTTCATGAAGGTGACTATGGATTCAACCCACTGGGGTGTGAATTTTTAAATAAATGCAGGAGCAACAGCGAAACCCACCTGGGTGGAATTGTGCAGCACTAAAATCACCATGATGCACTTCACAGAGAGGCCCACTAGGGCAGTTACTTCTATTAAAATGAATCATGTGACTGCATTTGGCTGTTGACTACTGAGGCCTGTGAGCAAGGGCGAGTAGCCCGAAACGCGTAAGGGCGTTGGCAAGATGTTTTCTGGCTTTCTTCTGTTCACACTGCCACCTTCATTAAATGTGTGAAAACCCTACCTTGGAGTGCGTTTCCTTTCAAGGGCAAATTCTTGTTTGAATTAATGCAGCCAGTCCAGTCGCGGAGACGCACAGCCGCGTGAGACGGATCCGGGATGGCAGCAAGCACAGTCATCATCGGACAGGTGGACCTGTGATGAATGGTGTGGCATACAGCAGCGTTTTCATGAAGGTGACTATGGATTCAACCCACTGGGGTGTGAACTTTTAAATAATTGCGGGAGCAACAGCGAAACCCACTTGGGTGAAATTGCAGAAGCACTATAATGAGAACGATGCATTTCACATGGAGGCCCACTAGGGCGGTTACTTCTTTTTAATTGAATCATGTGACTGCATTTGGCTGTTGACTCCTGAGGCCTGTGAGCAAGGGCGAGTCGCCCGAAACGCGTAAGGCCATTGGCAAGATGTTTTCTGGCTTCCTTCTGTTCACGTTGCCACCTTCATTAAATGTGTGAAAACCCTACCTTGGAGTGCATTATATATATATATATTCACTGAAAAAACCATAGGTTTCAGGCACGTTATAGTTAGAAATTAGCATTTAAAAAACCTTTGAAATTCACTGAAAAAACCATAGGTTTTAGGGACAGTTATAGTTACTTGGACATTGCACTCGTACAAAACCCGTGAAATTCCCCCGTTATAGTTAGTTCAGCTAACTATAACTCGTGCCCCGCAATGCACTGCTGATGACGTCACATATTACATCACTCATGACATGGTCAGTGACATCACTGATGACATCACTGATGACATCTCAAATGACATCACTGATGACATCACTGATGACATCATCCAGTGACTGTGTGTTTCTGTAAAGTTTAAATATGTTTAATATATATAGGGAAAGGCGTATTGAAGAGTGAGTGGATGTATAAGTGTCTGAATGGATGATTTAGTAGGTGCGTGACTAACTGTATAAGTGAGTGATTAAACTTATCTTACTGAATGCATGGGTTAGTGACTAAACTGGGTGAATGTCTGTATCTGTCTGTCTGTTGCTGTGTAAGTGGCTGCATGGGTTTGTGAATAGCTACATGAGTGTCTATATGAGTTATTGATTGGTTGTCTGAGTATCTGTATGGGTGCCTGAGTGTTTGTGTGGGTGGGGTGTGTGCGACTCTGTACATAGATGTGTGAGTGGGTGATTCACTGGGTGCATGATTTGAAGAGTGCGTCTGTGATGGACTGCTTGGGTGGGTGAGTGTGTGTATGGGTGTGTTAGTGAGTGAATGTATATCTCAGTGGTACATGTGCGAGTAACTACATATGTAAAAGGAAGTATATATATGTGTTAGAGTATTTAAAAGGCTATATGTGAGAGTGTGTGATTGTGAGAGTGGCTGTATGGATGCGTGTGTGCTTGTATCAGTTATTGTATAAGAGCGTAAGAATGTGCTAGTATTTATATGAGTAAGTGAGCTGGTGTGTGTATAACTGTATAGGTGAGTAAATGGGTGTGTGATTACATTTTTGCATGACTGACTAGGTGTGTGAGTACCTCTATGGATGAGTGGCGGTGTGTCAGTTTTTATATAGGTGTATGAGTGCATATGATAGTCCTGTACTGAGTGACCGTAAGTATGAGTGACTGTACGGGTGAGTGAGTGGATGTGTGTGTAGACCTAAGAATCAGTGAGTGGGTATGTAGTTATTGGTGTTGGAGTGTCTTTGTTTTTGAGAATGGCAGTCTGTAATTTAGAGTGGGTGTATCAAAAGTTATATTAGGGTGTGAGAAGATGCATGAAATTATCACATGGTTGATGTCATCAGTGATGTCATTTGAGATGTCATCAGTGATGTCATCAGTGATGTCACTGACCATGTCATGAGTGATGTAATATGTGACGTCATCAGCAGTGCATTGCGGGGCGCGAGTTATAGTTAGCTGAACTAACTATGACGGGGAATTTCACGGGTTTTGTACGAGTGCAATGTCCAAGTAACTATAACTGTCCTTAAAACATATGGTTTTTCAGTGAATTTCAAAGGTTTTTAAATGCTAATTTCTAACTATAACGTGCCTGAAACCTATGGTTTTTTCAGTGAATTTCAAAGGTTTTTTAAATGCTAATTTCTAACTATAACATGTCTGAAACCTATGGTTTTTTCAGTGAATTTCAAAGGTTTTTAAATGCTAATTCCTAACTATAACATGTCTGAAACCTATGGTTTTTTTCCGTGAATTTCAAAGGTTTTGTAAATGCCAATTTTTAAATGTATTAATTGTTATTTTTATTTTTTTCATACTGATTTACTACATTTTTTTAAACTATTTATTTTTAGATATTTTATTTTTAAATTACATTGTAATTACATTATACATTACATTACAAAATATACTTTCTCAGAATGAATTAATTTACTTTAAATACTTTGCAAATAGGCAATAGACTTTTAAGTACAGTAGTTACAGTTGTTGCAATGGGCAACACAATTTCAAACACAATGCAACATTGAGCTCAATGTGAATTTCTAGCTAAATGCAATTAGTTACTTTATGGATTACTTTTCTAACCACAGGACTGGATCCTAGATTCAGTCCTGGGACATCTCCTGTAAACAGTTGAGTAAAAGCGTTTTGGTTACAGTAGTGATTTTTAAGGAATATTATTGTATTTTAAAAGTTGACACTTAGAAACTTTTTCACATAGAATCACCAATGTTATCCTTAGGGAGGAAATTCACTTAGCAGGTAAGTAGTGTTATCGTGACTTTTTCTCACTCAGTGGTGGATCCTGGATCCAGCACTGGTGCATCTCCTGTAAACAGTTAAAAGAATGCGTTTAAGTCATACAGGCGATTTTTAAGGAATATTTGTAGTTTGTGAAAATCGACACTTTGAAACTTTTCTGCTGAAAACCAGACAATGGATTCCTATGGAAGGAAATACAAGTTACTGGTAAGTACGGTTAAAATTACTTTTCAGGGTCAGTGCTGGGCTAAAAGATGCAGCACTGGGTTCTCTCCTGATAACAGGTGAGTAAATCGGAATTCCTATTTCGGCTGATTTTAGAGGAATATTTGTATGTTTCAAAAATCGACACTTAGAAACTTTTTCAGCAAAAAGCAGGCAATGATATCCTATGGAAGGAAATTCAAGTTACTGGTAAGTACGGTTAAAATTACTTTTGAGGATCAGTACTGGGCTGAAAGATGCAGCACTGAGGTCTCTCCTGATAACAGGTGAGTAAATCGGAATTCGTATTTTGGCTGATTTTAGAGGAATATTTGTATGTTTCAAAAATCGACACAGAAACTTTTCAGCAAAAAGCAGGCAATGATATCCTATGGAAGGAAATTCAAGTTACTGGAAAGTACGGTTAAAATTACTTTTCAGGATCAGTACTGGACTGAAAGATGCAGCACTGAGGTCTCTCCTGATAACAGGTGAGTAAATCGGAATTCGTATTTTGGCTGATTTTAGAGGAATATTTGTATGTTTCAAAAATCGACACTTAGAAACTTTTTCAGCAAAAAGCAGGCAATGATATCCTATGGAAGGAAATTCAAGTTACTGGTAAGTACGGTTAAAATTACTTTTCAGGATCAGTACTGGACTGAAAGATGCAGCACTGAGGTCTCTCCTGATAACAGGTGAGTAAATCGGAATTCGTATTTTGGCTGATTTTAGAGGAATATTTGTATGTTTCAAAAATCGACACTTAGAAACTTTTTCAGCAAAAAGCAGGCAATGATATCCTATGGAAGGAAATTCAAGTTACTGGTAAGTACGGTAAAAATTACTTTTCAGGATCAGTACTGGGCTGAAAGATGCAGCACTGAGGTCTCTCCTGATAACAGGTGAGTAAATCGGAATTCGTATTTCGGCTGATTTTAGCGGAATATTTGCACAATGGTGAAGGGAGGGGCGGGGCCTGAGGTGACATCTGTGCAAACGCGCCCCGTGGCGCGTTTTAAGTTGGGGATTAAGTCCCCTTTAATCATGAGGGTCCCTGGGGCCAACTAGCCCACCAGGAACCTCCAGTATGCGCCAGGGGCTGCGTTGCAGAGACGTGTACAGAGGCCACACCCCTTTTACACCTCTCTGCAAGGCAGCTCTGTGGCGCTTTTGGAAGTACATGGTGGGCTAGTTGGACTCCAGGGACCCTCAGGATTCAAGGGGACTTAATCCCCCATCTTAAAACACGCCACGGGGCCTGTTTGCACACATGTCACCTGAAGCCCCGCCCCTCCCTTCACCACTGTGCAAACGCGCCCCATGGCGCGTTTTAAGTCGAGGGATTAACTCCCCTTGAATCCTGAGGGTCCCTGGGGGCCAGCTAGCCCAACAGGCATATCCAAAGCGCCACAGAGCTGCGTTGCAGAGAGGTGTAAAAGGGCGTGGCCTCTTACACCTCTCTGCAACGCAGCCCCTAGCGCATACTGGAGGTTCCTGGTGGGCTAGATTGGCCCCAAGGACCCCAGTATTGAAGGGGAATTGCTTCCCCATCTGCAAGCAGCGCCAGGGCGCGTTTGCAGAGTGGTGAAGGAAGGGGCGGGGCCTGCGGCCCGATCGTTTTTTGTTTTTTCCCTGAAGGGGGCTGTGTGGCCCCCTTCCTTTTCCTATTTTTGGGCCCTGGGGACCCCATCCCCCAGGGCCTTATCCCCTTTTTTTTTTTTTTTATTATACGGGAAGGGGGCCGCGTGGCCCCACTCCCTGGCCGAATCCTACCCCGGGGACCCCATCCCCCGGGGCATGGCCACACTTTTTCATTAATTTTTAAGGAGGGGGCTGCGTGGTCCCCCTCCTCAGGCCTCCTTTTGCCCGGGGACCCCATCCCCCGGGGCAGGCCTTTTTTATTTAAAAAAAAAATTATTTCTGGGGAGGGGGCCGCGTGGCCCCCCTCCTGGGCCACTACTTGCCCCGGGGACCCCATCCCCGGGGCCTGGCCTCTGGTTGGGGACTGTGGGGGGTCCCCAAACCCCCACAGTCCCACCGGCTCCCCGCCTCCTGCGCGAGCCGGCATTGCTTTACACATGGGGAGCAGCTAACATGCTGCTCCCCGTGTGGAAAGCAATTGTCTTTGGATATTGGAGCGAGAGCAGGTTTCCCTGCTCTCTTCCAATATCAAAGCAGTTTGCAATGACAGGACGGGAGCCGCGAGGCTCCTGTCCTGTCATTGCAAACAGCAGTGTCCCGGGGGTAGGCACCCCGGGACACTGCAGGAGCCGGCCCTGGGGGTGGCGGTCCCCAGGGCCACCACAGGCTCCAGGAGGGGGCCGCGGCCCCTCCCATCCAAATGCACAGCCCCGGGAGGTGGTGGTCCCCGGGGCTCGGGGGTCCTTAACGGACCCCCATTTTCAATTTGTTAGTGCCCCGGGGAGGTGGTGGTCCCGGGCGTGTGGGGGCTGTGGCCCCCCACATGTTAATTTAATAAAGAAGCCCCGGGGAGGTGGTGGTCCCGGGGCTGCGGGAGGGCTCAGAGCCCTCCCGCTACTTTCAAATAAAGCCCGGGGGTGGCGGTCCCCGGGGCTTGGGAGCCCTAGAGGCCCCCATACATACAATAAACCCCCCAGCATGCCCCGGGACTTGGCCCACCCGGGAGGCAGACCTAGAGGTCAGGGTGTTTCTACCCTGCCTCCTTTTGCGCTTTGCGCACTTGTTTCTGTCCCTCGGTTCTACCGAGGGACAAAATGGCTGCCAACACTTCTTGATTTGGAGTGTTGACAGCCAATTAGCATGCAGCTCGTGATCGGGAGGATACGCGGATCCGACGCGCCCATAGATATATATGTGATTTTAATTGTGAATTTCTCAGGAACTACTGAGCGGATTTACACCATTTTAGCAAAAGGCACCAGTCTGAACCAAGGGCTACCTCTTTGCCAAATTTGGGGTAATTCCGTTCAGCAGTTCGAGCTGTAGCTGCGACTAAATGTTCCTATGGAAAAATGAATGGGGAAAACGCGTTTTGGGACCCCCTTTTTCTCGGCCCCCGCTTGACGTATCACCCCGAGACTTTCAGGGTAGGAGCGGACCGGAGCGCCCCAACAAGTTGGAAGCTTTCGCGAAGATTCGTCAACCGGCGCCAACGTTATTGCAAATAGAATGTCGCGGATTTCCTATGGATAATAGGTCCTAACTATAACTATCTACTGGCGACCGCCAGTAGATATATATATATATATATATATATATATATATATATATATATATATATATATATATATATATATATATATATGCCAAACACTTTCCCCAAAGGAAATCCTCTCCGCACTCACAGTTCCATAACTCTCATAAGGTAATAATCATGCCAATGCCTCCAAAGCGGTTCCACGGTGCTTTTATTTAATCATAAAAGGTCAGCACACCCCTACGCGTTTCGATCTCAGCCGAGATCTTGTTCACGGGGATTCAAAAAACACGGAACCAATCACCATTTCTGCCATATATACCCATGTGACATCATTGTCCGTAATCAGCCCAAGTGCATTCTGGTATTAATAGTTCTAATCCTTTAAACATCCCGTATTTTTTACAAAACCACTCATTATAAACAATTAAAAAGAAGAATTTTCGCAATGTCTATATTTATCATACCCACTCATAACATTGAATTAAATCTCATTTGTCATCAGAACCAATTCCAATGGTCTTTTACCAACATTTACTCGAGATGGACATCCATTTAAACTTATAACTAGCTATTCACATTATACCACAAAATGAAACACCACCCTCAAAAAGTATAAATATATAACAAAATTATATCCATACTAAAGAGAAAGATAAATATTGTAACACACAAGAATAATAATAATAATGTACAACTTTAAATTTGAATTTCACCCGGCCAACCCCAGGATCGAACCCTTGTACCAAACAATACTCTGGGTTGCCTCGCTAACCGTGAGCTACTATAGATCTTCCAATTAGATGCCTCATTAAGTTGTAACTGCAATTAATTCCTTTTAAATCCTTTTAGGTTGTACCATTATACATCCCCCCAGTGAGCCCACTGAGCTACTGTAACCGATTTCTTTGCTTATCTCATTCTATGACAAGTGTGTTACATTCCTGCTTTCACGTTTTGTATATCCCTCCAGTGGGGCTACTCCTCTATGTATATACCAAATACATTAATGCATGAATGATGTTATTTATGCTTTACGAGCCTGAAAGACCAATCATTTATTATATAGGCATTGCTGCCTGTCTCTACTCAATGCATGTCTAAGCAACATTACTAAACCAACAACAAACAAGGAATTAGTTAAATGTCATCCTTATAAGAAGTACCATTGCGATCATATAACAATTTAAAAAAAAATTAAAATTAAAAACATAAAGAAGGGAAGCCTCCTGTTCAGAAATTCTCATGAGAACATCACAAGACACAAAGTACAAAATACAAGAAAGGTCAAAATTTGTTTTTCTAGAAAGGGAATTCATTGTTCATAGATGTGAATGTAACTCTTCGTCCTGGTTTAACCCCCACGGGGTCAGAGTTCGGAAATTCAAAATGTGTCGGGACTCTTTTTGGCGTAGAATTCGCTCCCGATCCCCGCCTCTTATCTGCAGTACCACTTGTTCCAATGCAAAGAAAGTAATTAGTTTCCAATTTCCATTATGTTCCTTCTCCATATGTCTGGCTATGGCATTGCTTCTATCCAGGTTTACTGTGGCCCTCACATGTTCAAGAGACCCCCAGGCCCCCCGCGCTTCGTTTTTTAAAGCCCCCGGGTGGGCCAGGTCCCGGGGGCATTCCTCTCCGGGGCTTTATAATTTATTTGTGGGGGGCACACAGCCCCCCGCAGCCCTGGGGACAGCCACCTCCCTGAGGCTTTATTATAATAGGGTGGGGGGCCTTGCGGGCCCCCCAAGCCCTGGGGGCCACCACCTCCCTGAGGCACTGTTTATTTAAATTCGTAATGGACCCCAGGGCTTTACAAATGAAGGGAGGGGGGCTGTGTGGCCCCCCTTCAGGAGCCCTTGATGGCCCTGGGGACCGCCACCCCCCAGGGCCGGCTCCTGCAATGTCCCGGGGTGTCCACCACCGGGACATTGCCGTTTGATAGCAAACTCTGCTTTGCTTCGTTGAAGCGAGAGCAGGGAAACCTGCTCTCGCTTCAACAAAGCAAAGCAGAATTGCTTTTGGGCAAGGGGAGCTGCATGTCAGCAGCTACCCTTGCCCAAAAGCAATGCCAGCTCCCGCAGGAGGCGGGGAGTCGGCAGGGACCGTGGGGGCATTGGGGCTCCCTCCACGGTCCCCAACAGTGAGGCCAGACACCGGGGGATGGGGTCCCCGGGGCCAGAAGTGACCAAGGGAAGAGGGGCCACACGGCCCCCCTCCCTAATAAAAAATAAATAAATAATAATAAAAAAACATCGAGGTACAGCCTCTTGGTGCACTGCTGGTGAGGCGATGAGGTCCTCTTGTGTCCTGAGGACATCAGGACACAAGTGGACTTCATCCTTCGAGCAGCAGTGCACCAGGAGCCGCGTTTGCAGAGTGGTGTTAAAAGGGGCGTGGCCTCGGACCACCTCTCTGCAATCCAGCTCTGTGGTGCTTACTGGAGGTACCTGGTGGGCTTGTTGGCCCCCAGGGACCCTCAGGATTCAGGGGGATTTAATCCCCCAACCCAGAACGTGCCACGAGGTGCATCTGCAGAGTGGTGGAGAAAGGGGGCGTAGCCTGGTATGAGAAGTTAGCAATCCTGCTGTGTGGGACATACTGGAGGTAAAAGGAGGGGTACCCCTCCTGTTACCTCCAGTAAATCCCACACAGTGGGATTGCTAAGGTGTTCGGAGGCCACGCTCACCTTTCTACACCACTCTGCAAACGTGACTGCTATGTTATAGTTAGAAATTAGCATTTTAAAAAACCTTAAAAATTCACAGAAAAATCCATAGGTTTCAGGGACGTTATAGTTAGAAATTAGCATTTAAAAAACCTTAGAAATTCACTGAAAAAACCATAGGTTTTAGGGACGTTATAATTAGAAATTAGCATTTAAAAAACCTTAGAAATTCACTGAAAAAACCTTAGGTTTCAGGGACGTTATAGTTAGTTGGACATTTCACTCATAAAACCAGAGAAATTCGGCTGTTATAGTTAGTAGAGCTAACTATAACTCGCGCCCATAATGCACTGCTGATGACGTCACATATTAGATCACTCATGACATGCTCAGTGACATCACTGATGACATCTCAAATGACATCACTAATGACATCATCCAGTGACTGAGTGTTTCTATACCGTGCCGGAAACCTATGGTTTTTTCAGTGAATATATATATATATATACATATATTATCTACTGGCGGTCGTCAGTAGATAGTTATAGTTAAAACCTATTATCCATAGGAAATCCGCGACATTCTATTTGAAATAACGTTTGCGCTGGTTGACGAATCTTCGCGAAAGTTTCCAACTTGTTGGGGCGCTCCGGTCCGCTCCTATCCTGAAAGTCTCGGGGTGATACGTCAAGCAGGGGCCGAGAAAAAAGGGTAGTCCCAAAACGCGTTTTCCCCATTCATTTTTCCATAGGAACCTTTAGTCGCAGCTACAGCCCGAACTGCTGAACGGAATTACACCAAATTTGGCAAAGAGGTAGCCCTTGGTTCAGTGTCGTGCCTTTTGCTTAAATGGTGTAAATCCGTTCAGTAGTTCCTGAGAAAATCAAAAGTAAAGTCACATATATATCTGGGCGGAGCCTAACCACACATGTCATCGTGAGATCTGATTGGCTGTCAGCACTTCATCCTGGAATTGCTGGCAGCCATCTTGGGACCAATATAAATGATAGTACCTCATTGAAATGCATTGTAGTGAATAGAAGATTTTGAGGGTCACCAAAAGGAGAACTATAAAGGGTTATAACAGGCTTTAGTTACATTAGAATGTATTTGTTGATGGTACCATACTAATTTTAGGAATTGTGGTGTATTCTAAGGTGATTTTACCATGTGAAAAACCTTCTGCTGGGATATCATGAATCATGTTTGAGAGAACACTATTTTCTCATGCTTGTCCCATGGAGGTTTGGAAGGTGCTCCAGAAGCTAAAATGAGAGCATATTTTCTGTAAATTCACATTATCTTTCTCACTCATGTGAGAATGAAGTCTGACATTCTCAGTAAAACATGTACATCCAACAATGCCAGAGACTGTCAGTTGATTCCTTTGTGTTCTACTGCAGCTTCCCAGAGTGTTCTAAAGAACAACTAGAGTGCTAACAGCCTTACTTATGACA
The DNA here is from genome assembly GCA_963921515.1 of Calotriton arnoldi. Lineage (NCBI taxonomy): Eukaryota > Metazoa > Chordata > Amphibia > Caudata > Salamandridae > Calotriton > Calotriton arnoldi. Next base: position 323,691 of record CAWUFW010013004.1, on the reverse strand, counting down.
AAAGTATGGCACACCTGAAGCCATCTTGATTGGAATAAACTGGTAACACTTAAACAATTTAATTTAAAAAGGAACAAAATGATGGGGTTCATTTTGTCATAGAAATTATGGTTAGTGCTGTAGAAAGAAAAATTAGGACATGTTTCAAGTGTGATCTCAAATATTTTCCTGTTATATTTCAACAGGAGCAGCCTGCCAGTTGATGCCTTTGTGTTATACTGCAGCTTCCCAGAGTGTTCTAAAGAACAACTAGAGTGCTAACAGCCTTATATATGACAAAAGTATGGCACACCTGAAGCCATCTTGATTGGAATAAACTGGTAACACTTAAAACATTTAATTTAAAAAGGAACAAAATGAGGGGGTTCATTTTGTCATAGAAATTATGGTTAGTGCTGTAGAAAGAAAAATTAGGGCATGTTTTAAGTGAGATCTCAAATCCTTTTCTATTTCATTAGAAAATTCTGACATGCAGACTGAAACAATCACTTTCAATACCAGCAGTAGACTTCCAGTTAACTCCTTGGTGAGCAGTAGCTTTACTACAGTGATTTAATGAACAACTAGAGTGCTAACATTCTGAATTTATGGCAAATGTGTGACACATCTGAATGCCTTCTTGATGGAATCAAAGTAAAAAACTGAAAGCATTTCCTACTGAGGAGACTGCAGTAAATGAGGAAATTAGGAAACTTCATAACAAAGAAGTCTTCCAAGATGGCCACCAGTGAAAAAAGAGCCCAAATGTAGCACAAATATTACCCAGATGTAGCCCACATGTAGCCCAATGACAAAAGTGTGCAAAACACTTTTTATTTTTTGTTTTTTTGCAGTTTTATGTAGTGCAGACTGGTCAGGTATTGGAGCATTGCATCTTAAAACATGACCCCCCTACACTACAAAAACACTACTGCACTACATTAAACCCTAAAACACTACCCCCAGCACGACCCCCTACACTACACAAGCACCACTGCACTATCCTAAACCCTAAAGCACTACCCCCAGCACGACCCCCTACACTACCCAAACACCACTGCACTAACCTAAATCCTAAAACACTACCACCAGCACGACCCCCTACACTACCCAAACACCACTGCACTACCCTAAAACATGACCCCCTACACTACACAAACACCACTGCACTACCCTAAATCCTAAAACACTACCCCCAGCACGACCCCTACACTGCCCGAACACCACTGCACTGCCCTAAACCCTGAAACACCAGCCCCTGCATGACCCCCTACACTGCCCGAACACCACTGCACTGCCCTAAACCCTGAAACACCACCCCTAGCACGACCCCCTACACTCCCCGAACACCACTGCACTGCCCTAAACCCTGAAACACCACCCCTTCACGACCCCTACACTGCCCGAACACCACTGCACTGCCCTAAACCCTGAAACACCACCCCCAGCATGACCCCCTACACTGCCCGAACACCACTGCACTGCCCTAAACCCTGAAACACTACCCCCAGCAAGACCCCCTACACTGCCCGAACACCACTGCACTGCCCTAAACCCTGAAACATCACCCCCAGCAAGACCCCCTACACTGCCCGAACACCACTGACCTAAACCCTGAAACACCACCCCCAGCACGACCCCCTATACTGCCCGAACACAACTGCACTGCCCTAAACCCTGAAACTCTACCCCCAGCATGACCCCCTACACTGCCCGAACACCACTGCTCTGCCCAAAACCCTGAAACACCAGCCCCAGCACGACCCCCTACACTGCCCGAACACCACTGCACTGCCCTAAACCTTGAAACACCAGCCCCTGCACGACCCCCTACACTGCCCGAACACCACTGCACTACCCTAAACCCTGAAACATCACCCCCAGCACGACCCCCTACACTGCCCGAGCACCACTGCACTGCCCTAAACCCTGAAACACCAGCCCCAGCACGACCGCCTACACTGCCCGAACACCACTGCACTGCCCTAAACCCTGAAACACCAGCCCCAGCACGACCGCCTACACTGCCCGAACACCACTGCACTGCCCTAAACCCTGAAACACCAGCCCCAGCACGACCCCCTACACTGCCCGAACACCACTGCACTGCCCTAAACCGTGAAACACCAGCCTCAGCACGACCCCTACACTGCCTGAACAACACTGCACTGCCCTGAACCCTGAAACACCAGCCCCAGCACAACACCCTACACTGCCCGAACACCACTGCACTGCCCTAAACCCTGAAACACCAACCTGTGCATGACCCCCTACACTGCCCGAACACCAGTGCACTGCCCTAAACCCTGAAACACCACCCCCAGCGTGACCCCCTACACTGCCCGAACACCACTGTACTGCCCTAAACCCTGAAACACCACCCCCTGCACAACCCCCTACACTGCTCGAACACTACTGCACTGCCCTAAACCCAGAAACACCATCCCCAGCACGACCCCCTATACTGCACGAACACCACTGCACTGCCCTAAACCCTGAAACACTACCCCCAGCAAGACCCCCTACACTGCCCGAACACCACTGCACTGCCCTAAACCCTGAAACATCACCCCCAGCAAGACCCCCTACACTGCCCGAACACCACTGCCCTAAACCCTGAAACATCACCCCCAGCAAGACCCCCTACACTGCCCGAACACCACTGCACTGCCCTAAACCCTGAAACACCAGCCCCAGCACGACCCCCTACACTGCCCGAACACCACTGCACTACCCTGAAACACCACCCCCTGCACGACCCCCTACACTGCCCGAACACCACTGTACTGCCCTAAACCCTGAAACCCCACCCCCAGCATGACCCCCTACACTGCCAGAACACCACTGCACTGCCCTAAACCCTGAAACACCACCCCCTGCACGACATCCTACACTGCCCGAACACTACTGCACTGCCCTAAACCCTGAAACACCACCCCCAGCACGACCCCCTACACTGCACGAACACCACTGCACCGCCCTAAACCCTGAAACACTACCCCCAGCAAGACCCCCTACACTGCCCGAACACCACTGCACTGCCCTAAACCCTGAAACATCACCCCCAGCAAGACCCCCTACACTGCCCGAACACCACTGCCCTAAACCCTGAAACACCACCCCCAGCAAGACCCCTACACTGCCCGAACACCACTGCACTGCTCTAAACCCTGAAACTCCACCCCCAGCACGACCCCCTACACTGCCCGAACACCACTGCTCTGCCCAAAACCCTGAAACACCAGCCCCAGCACGACCCCCTACACTGCCCGAACACCACTGCACTGCCCTAAACCCTGAAACACCAGCCCCAGCACGACCCCCTACACTGCCCGAACACCACTGCACTGCCCTAAACCCTGAAACACCACCCCCAACACCACCCCCTACACTGCCCGAACACCACTGCACTGCCCTAAACCCTGAAACACCAGCCCCAGCACAACCCCGTACACTGCCCGCACACCACTGCACTGCCCTAAACCCTGAAACACCAGCCCCAGCACAACCACGTACACTGCCCGAACACCACTGCACTGCCCTAAACCCTGAAACACCAGCCCCAGCACGACCGCCTACACTGCCCGAAAACTACTGCACTGCCCTAAACCCTGAAACACCACCCCCAGCAAGACTACCTACACTGGCCGAACACCACTGCACTGCCCTAAACCCTGAAACACCACCCCCAGCACGACCCCCTACACTGCCCAAACACTACTGCACTGCCCTAAACCCTGTAACACCACCCCTCAGCACGACTCCCTACACTGCCCGAACACCACTGCACTGCCCTAAACCCTGAAACACCACCCCAGCACGACCCCCAACACTGCCCGAACACCACTGCACTGCCCTAAACCCTCAAACACCAGCCCCAGCATGACCCCCTACAATGCCCGAACACCACTGCACTACCCTAAACCCTGAAACACCAGCCCCAGCAAGACCCCTACACTGCCCGAACACCACTGCACTGCCCTAAACCCTGAAACACCAGCCCCAGCAAGACCTCCTACAATGCCCAAACACCACTGCACTGCCATAAACCCTGAAACACCACCCCCAGCACGACCTCCTACACTGCCCTAACACCACTGCACTGCCATAAACCCTGAAACATCTAGCCCCAGCACAACCCCCTACACTGCCTGAGCACCATTGCTCTGCCCTAAACCCTGAAACACTAGCCCCAGCACGACCCCTACACTGCCCGAACACCACTGCACTGCCCTAAAGCCTGAAACACCAGCCCCAGCACGACCCCTACACTGCCCGAACACCACTGCACTGCCCTAAAGCTCTGAAACACCAGCCCCAGCAAGAACCCCTACACTGCCCGAACACCACTGCACTGCCCTAAACCCTGAAACACCAGCCCCAGCATGACCCCCTACACTGCCCGAACACCACTGCACTGCCCTAAACCCTGAAACACCACCCCTAGCACGACCCCCTACACTGCCCGAACACTACTGCACTGCCCTAAACCCTGAAACACCAGCCCCAGCACGACCCCCTACACTGCCCGAACACCACTGCACTGCCCTAAACCCTGAAACACCAGCCCCAGCACCACCCCCTACAATGCCCGAACACCACTGTACTGCCCTAAACCCTGAAACACCACCCCCTGCACCGCCCCCTACACTGCCCGAACACCACTGCACTGCCCTAAACCCTGAAACACCACCCCCTGCACGACCCCCTACACTGCCCGAACACCACTGCACTGCCCTAAACCCTGAAACACCACCCCCTGCACCACCCCCTACACTGCCCGAACACCAGTGCACTGCCCTAAACCCTGAAACACCACCCCCTGCACCGCCCCCTACACTGCCCGAACACCACTGCACTGCCCTAAACCCTGAAACACCACCCCCTGCACCACCCCTACACTGCCCGAACACCAGTGCACTGCCCTAAACCCTGAAACACCACCCCCTGCACCGCCCCCTACACTGCCCGAACACCACTGCACTGCCCTAAACCCTGAAACACCACCCCAGCACGACCCCGAACACCACTGCCCTGCCCTAAACCCTCAAACACCAGCCCCAGCATGACCCCCTACAATGCCCGAACACCACTGCACTACCCTAAACCCTGAAACACCAGCCCCAGCAAGACCCCCTACACTGCCCGAACACCACTGCACTGCCCTAAACCCTGAAACACCAGCCCCAGCAAGACCTCCTACAATGCCCAAACACCACTGCACTGCCCTAAACCCTGAAACACCACCCCCAGCACGACCCCTACACTGCCCTAACACCACTGCACTGCCATAAACCCTGAAACATCACCCCCAGCACAACCCCCTACACTGCCTGAGCACCATTGCTCTGCCCTAAACCCTGAAACACTAGCCCCAGCACCGCCCCCTACACTGCCCGAACACCACTGCACTGCCCTAAACCCTGAAACACCACCCCCAGCATGACCCCCTTTACTGCTCGAACACCACTGCACTGCCCTAAACCCTGAAACACCACCCCCAGCATGACCCCCTACACTGCCCGAACACCACTGCCCTAAACCCTGAAACACCACCCCTGCACGACCCCCTACACTGCCCGAACACCACTGCACTGCCCTAAACCCTGAAACACCAACCCCTGCACGACCCCCTACACTGCCCGAACACCACTGCACTGCCCTAAACCCTGAAACACCACCCCCAAGATGACCCCCTACACTGCCCGAACACCACTGCACTGCCCTAAACCCTAAAACACCACCCCCAGCACGACCCCCTACACTGCCCGGACACCACTGCACTGCCCTAAACCCTAGAACACTACCCCCAGCATGACCCACTACACTACCCGAACACCACTGCACTACCCTAAACCCTAAAATACGACCCCCAGCACGACCCCCTACACTACCCGAACACGACTGCACTGCCCTAAACCCTAAAACACTCCCCCAGCACGACCCCCTACACTGCCCAAACACTACTGCACTGCCCTAAACCCTAAAACACCACCCCTCAGCACGACACCCTACACTGCCCGAACACCACTGCACTGCCCTAAACCCTGAAACACCACCCCAGCACGACCCCCTACACTGCCCGAACACCACTGCACTAAACCCTGAAACACCACCCCCTGCACGACCCCCTACACTGCCGGAACACCACTGCACTGCCCTAAACCCTGAAACACCACCCCCAGCACGACCCCCTTTACTGCTCGAACACCACTGCACTGCCCCAAACCCTGAAACACCACCCCCAGCATGACCCCCTACACTGCCCGAACACCACTGCCCTAAACCCTGAAACACCACACCCGCACGACCCCCTACACTGCCCGAACACCACTGCACTGCCCTAAACCCTGAAACACCACCCCCTGCACGACCCCCTACACTGCCCGAACACCACTGCACTGCCCTAAACCCTGAAACACCACCCCCAGCACGACCCCCTACACTGCCCGAACACCACTGCACTGCCCTAAACCCTAGAACACTACCCCAGCATGACCCCCTACACTACCCGAACACCACTGCACTACCCTAAACCCTAAAATACTCCCCCAGCACGACCCCCTACACTACCCGAACACGACTGCACTGCCCTAAACCCTAAAACACTCCCCCAGCACGACCCCTACACTACCCGAACACCACTGCACTGCCCTAAACCCTAAAACACTCCCCCAGCACGACCCCCTACACTACCTAAACACCACTGCACTGCCCTAAACCCTAAAACACTACCCCCGCATGACCCCTACACTACCCAAATACCAATGCACTACCCTAATCCCTAAAACACTACCCCCGCACAACCCCTACACTACCCAAAGACCACTGCACTACCCTAAACTCTAAAACAATACCCCCGCATGACTCCCTACACTACCCAAAGACCACTGCACTACCCTAAACCCTAAAACACGACCTCCTACACTACACAAACACCACTGCACTACCCTAAACCCTAAAAACTACCCCAGCACGAACCCCTACACTACCCAAACACCACTGCACTACCCTAAACCATAAAACACTACCCCCAGCAGTACCCCCTACGCTACCCAAACACCACTGCACTACCCTAAACCCTAAAACACTACCCCCAGCAGTACCCCTACACTACCCAAACACCATTGCACTACCCTAAACCCTAAAACACTACCCCCAGCAGTATCCCCTACACTACCCAAACACCACTGCACTACCCTAAACCCTAAAACACTAACCCCCAGCACGACCCCCTACACTACCCAAACACCACTGTACTACCCTAAACCCTAAAACACTCCCCCAGCACGACTCCCTACACTACCCAAACACCACTGCACTACCCTAAACCCTAAATCTACCCCCAGCATGACCCCCTACACTACACAAACACCACTGCACTACCCTAAACCCTAAAACACTACCCCCAGCACGACCCTCTTCACTACCTAAACACAACTGCACAATTTGTTACAGGCGTTGCAACGCAGGCCTGTGGTGCTTACTGGAAGTACCTGGTGGGCTAGTTGGGCCCCAGGGACTCTCAGGATTCAAGGTGACCTAATCCCCCAACTTAAAACGCGCCACAGGGCGCGTTTGCACAGTGGTGAAGGGAGGGGCGGGGCCTCAGGTGACATGTGCGCAAACACGCCCTGTGGTGCGTTTTAAGTTTGGGAGTTAATTCCCTTTGAATCCTGGGGGCCAACTAGCCCACCAGGTACCTTCAGTAAGCACAACAGAGTTGCGTTGCAGAGAGGTGAAAAAGGTGCGTGGCCTCGGAACGCCTCTCTGCAATTCAGCTCTGTGGTCCTAACTGTAGGTACCTGGGGGGCTCGTTGGGCCCCAGGGACCCTCAGGATTCAAGGGGACTTAATCCCGCAACTTAAAACACGCCACGGGGCGCGTTTGCACACATGTCACCTCAGGCCCCCTCCCTTCACCACTGTGCAAACGCGCACTGGCTCTGGTTAGTCAGAGTCAGTTACCACCAGTACCCGTCTGAAAAAGTTGTGGGCACAGGATGATTTTGCAACAAGGCCTCTTTCTGCTCCTCTGTTGGTTCTTTCTGCACATCTTTTGCTTCTTTCTGTGCGTTTTTTCTTCTTTCTTCACATGTCCTACCTCTGTAGGCATAGTTACAAACTAGCATTTAAAAAACCTTTGAAATTCACTTAAAAAATCATAGGTTTCAGGCACGTTATAGTTAGAAATTAGCATTTAAAAAACCTTTGAAATTCACTGAAAAAACCGTAGGTTTCAGACATGTTATAGTTAGGAATTAGCATTTAAAAAACCTTTGAAATTCACTGAAAAAACCATAGGTTTCAGACACGTTATAGTTAGAAATTAGCATTTAAAAAACCTTTGAAATTCACTGAAAAAACCATAGGTTTCAGGCACGTTATAGTTAGAAATTAGCATTTAAAAAACCTTAGAAATTCACTGAAAAACCATAAGGTTTTAGGGACAGTTATAGTTAGTTGGACATTGCACTCGTACAAAACCCGTGAAATTCCCCGTTATAGTTAGTTCAGGTAACTATAACTCGCGCCCCGCAATGCACTGCTGATGACGTCACATATTACATCACTCATGACATGGTCAGTGACATCACTGATGACATCTCAAATGACATCACTGATGACATGACTGATGACATCATCCATGTGAGAATTTAATGCATCTTCTCACACCCTAATATAAGTTTTGATACACCCACTCTAAATTACAAACTGCCATTCTCAAAACCATACACACTCCAATACCAATAAGTACATACCCACTCACTGATTCTTAGGTCTACACACACACATCTACTCACTCACCCGTACAGTCACTCATACTTACAGTCACTCAGTACAGGACTATCATATGCACTCATACACCTATATAAACACTCACACTCACACAACGCAACTCATCCATAGAGGTACTCACACACCTAGTCAGTCATGCAAATAATTAATCACACTCCAATTTACTCACCTATACAGTTATACACACCAGCTCACTTACTCATAAAAATACTAGCACATTCTTACGCTCCTATGCAATCACTGATGCAAGCACACACTCATCCATATAGCCACTCTCACAATCACACACTCTCACTTATAGCCATTTATATACTCCAACACACATATATACTGCCTTTCACATATGTAGTTACTCACACATGTACCACTGAGATATACATTAAATCACTAACACACCCATACATACACTCACCCACCCATACAGTCCATCACAGACGCACTCTTGAAACCATGCACCCAGTGAATCACCCAATCACACATCTATGCACAGAGTCACACACACCCCACCCACACAAACACTGAGGCACCCATACAGATACTCAGAGAACCAATCCATAACCCATATAGACACTCATTTAGCTAGTCAGAAACCCATGCAGTTGCTTACACAACAACAGACAGACGGATACAGACATTCACACAGTTTAGACACTCACCCATGCATCCAGTAAGATACGTTTAATCACTCACTTATAGACTCAGTCACGCACCTACTAAATCATCCATTCAGGCGCTTCTACACCCACTTATTCTTCAATACGCCTTTCCCTATATATATTAAACATATTTAAACTTTACAGAAACACACAGTCACTGGATGATGTCATCAGTGATGTCATCAGTGATGTCATCAGTGATGTCATTTGAGATGTCATCAGTGATGTCATCAGTGATGTCACTGACCATGTCATGAGTGATGTAATATGTGACGTCATCAGCAGTGCATTGCGGGGCGCGAGTTATAGTTACCTGAACTAACTATAACGGGGGAATTTCACGGGTTTTGTACGAGTGCAATGTCCAACTAACTATAACTGTCCCTAAAACCTTATGGTTTTTCAGTGAATATATATATATATATATATATATTGCTGGTTCTCGCTAAAGTCTCCTCAAAGTAAAACGAGCGTAGTCCCAAATCAGTGCATGATATTCTTTATTGACACCAAGCTAGTCCGCCATGACGCGTTTCGGCCGTCCCTCGGCCTTGATCACATGACACGGCTCAAACTGTGAGTAACTTATTTAAAGTGCTAGTGCTCAATTTGCATGAAAGGACATAGACAACATACTATATACATTATACATTATAAATAAGTAAAATTCTTCTGTATATATATTTACAATAATCTGTATATATATTAAAATTCTTCTGTATATATATTTACAATAATCTTCACTATTTAACATTTTCTGCATACAGATCCCTGTAATGCTGAAGTATGTGAAGTTGCCTCAACTCTACAAGGGCAATTGGTCCGCCTAATATATGCTTAAATGCTTTGAAACTGCCAAACAGGCGGAGTCTATCTGTCTACTATCCGCAAAAAGTTTATAAAGTGCATATGTGTAGTAATTAAGTGTGGTGAAACCCTATGGATAAAGTGCAAAATAAAATAGAAAGATATAAAAATATATATATATAAAAAAAAAAAAATATATATATATATATATATATATATATATATATATATATATTCCAACCACTTCCGACTTTCACTAGGAATCGGACACCGACACAGGAGTTAGCTTGCCATTCAGCTTAGGTTTTATTTTTCTTTCGCTCTGACGCGTTTCGGCACACCTGCCTTGTTCACATGGGCAATCACATAAAATACAGTCTTTTTAAACAGAGGATTTCTGGTCACATGATCTATTTTGCAATAAATATGGAAGAAAGACTTTGCTTCAGCATTTGGGAAAATACAACAATTTAAAAACAATTCAATGTAATGTGTTAAAACATAGTTACAAATTGCCATCACACCACTTAATATTTATTTATCACGTCATCATAGAAACTACACTTGTAAAATTGATTAAATTCTCAATTCTAATACCATAGGACTCCCTTTATCGTCTCTACTAAAATGCATTAAAATTCATGCATAAGTAAAAAAATCATTATAAAAACGCTATTCCTGTTTTATAATAAAATTTCTTTGATGATATATTCTATTTATATTTCCACTGAAAAACGTTTTTTTCTCTCAAGCAAGTGCATCATATTTGTGTTATCAATCTTATTATTCACTACGATTTCACATTATTATTATTGTATGTATGTTTATCCCATAAAATGTACACAGAAAATATAAGGGACCAGTGCCCTTAATCGGAGTCCAGTTTCATCTCATCAATTCTGCAATAATATCGATAAACTTGCTTCATGAGTTATCTTGATTTCTGCCAATAAACCAAATACATTCTTTTTTAGTACATGTTTGAAACATTCGTTGAATAGAAAAGAATATATTTTATATAAAAGTTTCTATAAAATTAATTAAAAATTCAATTGATTTCAGTTAATTATAAGGCCTTACAATAGGACTCTCTACTCTTTATTCTGATAAAATACATAAAAAGTTCTAAAAATGCTTAAGATGTTGTCATTATGTGCAAATATCGCAATTAAGATAAATAATATATATACTTATATGTATTCAGTATTGGCCACATAGCTGCACTGTACTGTCTGCCCGGTGACCTGCTCGGATGCCACTGGAGTTACTTTGACCCTTTCCTCAGTCAGCATTATCCCCCCGGCCCGACGAGGAGCATGGCCCAATGATGAAGCATGACATCCTCCGGGGTGTGTGAGGGCATCATGAAGAAAGACCTCCCTTTCCCCGCACCTCTAGTTAGGAACTGCACACCCTTTTGATACACTGTCCCATTTGGGAGCTAGTGTGCAGGACCCGTTTAAATATAGCTCCCGGTCCCTCCTCTTTTTGATACTGCTGCAGGAAACACATCTAGATGCTCAAGAATCCGACAAGCTATGCAGAGACTGGGTGGGAAAGATGATTCACAGCAGTGTGCAGCGGGGAACCGCCGCTGAAAAGGACCCACACCCAAATGCAGAGGGTGATTCTTCTCCGCAAATCACTCTCAGTTACAGTGATAAAAACATGGTTGGATTTGGGTGGGAGGTATGTGCTAGCCAAACTAAGCCTAGGGGACAACCATATCCGCGTGGGCTCGGTTTATGCTCCGACAGGTGCAAAAGAAACATTTCTCCTTCAGCTAAACCACCGCCTAATGGAAATAGGTGCCTCACAATATCTTATAGGTGGGGATTGGAATTTAGTGAGGGACTCAGTCCTGGATAGAATTGGGCCCATTGACAGGGGTAACACTGATGGATGACGTGCTGGCAGACAGTGGTCTGGTGGATCACTGGTGCCTCAGCCACCCAACGGATACAGACTTCACTTTTGTCTCTTCAGTGTATGGCGCACTCTCCCGGTTGGATTACTTCCTTGCCTCCCACGGAATGGTGCAGATAATCCAGGAATCCCACATACTGGAAGCTGCACTCTGACCATTCCCCGGTCCTCATGTCCTTGGAAATGGGGCTGGCCTGCCCGGGCCGCAAGCCCTGGCGGATGAGCATCCAGCATCACCGGACCCCCAAGGGTAAGTCTCAGCTGAAGGCGCACCTTAAAGAATATCTGTCCAACAACCGAGAGTCTGTGGACCCTGGGAAAACCCTTTGGGCTGCCACAAAGGCCACCATCTAGGGCCAACTCACGAGGCACAGGCCAAACGACAATCAGCTGTCTGACAGAAAGAGCTGGAGAGGGACATTTGATCCTTTACCCGCCTCTACACGACGCGCCCTACCTTGCAGCTCCGCAGATCCCTGGAGCAGGTCCGAATGGCCCTTAATAGTCTCTTCACCTCCAAAGCAGAGTATGCCCTGCAGAGGATAAAAATGAGACACTATGAGCAAGGAGAAAAGGCGGTGCAGCTTCGCCAGCGAGAGGCGACTATAGCCATCCCAGCCATATGATCAGCAGTAGGCATGATCCTTACGTGCCCCCAGAACATCGCAAATGAATTTGCTTCATTTTATTAATCCCTATACACCTCGGGTGACCAGACCACGGAGGATAAATCGACATCCTTCCTCAGGGACATGGACATACCCCGCCTATCGGACATGGGCAGGGACCTGCTGGATGGGGAATTTAGCAGAGATGAGATTGCGTTGGCTATCTCCAAACTACCTTACAACAAAGCCCCCGGGGAAGACGGCTTCCCAGCAGAATTTTACAGATGGGCAGGGGAGGAGATAGTCGACACACTACAGACTGCGTTTCAGGAGGCAGAACGTATGCCCTCCTTGGGCCCTCTCTCTAACAGGGCAGTGAGCGCCATCCTTCCTAAACCTGGGAAAGACCCCATGTTGTGTGGCAGCTACCTCCCTATCTCCCTACTGAACAGTGACATTAAAATACTGGCTTTCGTCCTGGCCTCCCGCCTACCCAAAGTTCTCCCCTCTCTGGTGCATCACACGCAAATGGGCTTTGTACCCGGCCGCTCCTCCAGGAACCAGCTATGCACCTTAGCCCACATGCTCTGGTCGGCTAAAGAGCTGAGAACCGATGCATTGGCTCTCTCCCTAGATGCGGAAAAGGCGTTTGACCGCATAAAATGGAACTATCTTTTTAAGGTGATGGAGTGCTTCCGCCTGGGTGAGCAATTCATCGCTAAGGTGCGACTGTTATATGGCCCTCCCACTGCGCAGGTCAACTGTGGGCGCTTCCTTTTGGACCCCTTACCGATCTGTAGAGGGACGCGCCAGGGCTGCGCCCTCTCCCCACTTCTCTTCCTCTTGGTCATGGAATCCCTGGCATCCACCATACGCAACTCTGCCAACGTCACAGGCATACGACTACCGATCAGTGAATCCAAACTCTATCTTTATGCAGATGATGTTCTGCTCACCCTCACTGACCTGCACTGCTCCTTGCCGGCCTTGCTTACAATTATTGATGACTTTTCTTCCTTTTCAGGCTACAAAATAAACTGGGACAAGAGCAAAGCGCTTCCCATAACGGCCGGCACTACCAAGGCGGCTGTACTTGGATATCCTTTCCGCTGGCAACCCTCCCGTCTTAAATATCTAGGAATACTGGTGAACAGAGGTATGGTGGGGATGACCCAGGGCAATCTGAACTCCCTACTACCTGTCAGGGTGGCTGATAAAAGGAGTAGGCATAAACCAGCCTTGCACGCTGCTCTCATTAACGTACGCCCTCTTAAGAAGCACTATCAGGACACCTTTGATCTTTTGGAGGATAAGAAACTCGATTTCCTGTTTATTACAGAGACGTGTCTGGACGAGTTCTCTAATCCTACCATTGCACTGGCCATTCCTTCTGGCTACAAAATCTCTCGACTGGACAGAGCAAAAGGGAGAGGAGGAGGGGTAGCTATAATATATAGAGATAAATGGTCCCTCCAACAGGCTGTCTCAACACTGGGAGGAGACTGCGAAGCTCTGGATATTAGTATCAATGTTTCGCCTCATTCTACTCTAGGGGGAACTTTGATTTATAGACCCCCGGGCCCAGCGGGTGCGTTTACCAAAGCTCTGGGAGACGCTATTGTTCCCCGAGCTCTATTTTTCACCCATTACATCATTCTTGGTGATTTAAATATCCATTTTGACCAGGCAGGTTCAAAGGACACTCTAGATATATCAAACATTTTGTCCCTCGCTCAACTCACCCAATGGGTTGGCCTTCCAACGCATTTAGGGGGCCACACCTTAGATCCCATCTGCTCGAATTTCTCTATTGCAGTTGAGGCTCCTACTCCTGTGTCTTGGTCTGATCACTTTTTAACATATTTCTCCTGGGTTTCACCGGATGGTAACCTTCCATCCCGGTCTGAGCGTGAGCCAGTGTTTGCTAAAATTGACCCATCACTATTTAGCCAAGCCTTGGGTTCCACCAGACCTCCTCCTGCCAGAGATCTTGCAGCTGGGCTTGCTGGGTTCACAAGCTGGATCTCGAACACTGTTGATCTCACAGCTCCAGCTACCCGGCACAGGCATTCCAGGGACTCCCCGTCTAACCCCTGGTTCACTCGTAAGCTGAGGCTACTGAAGCAGGAGTGTAAGAAACTTGAGAGGAAATGGCACAAGGGTTACCATCTCGAGGATAAACTCACCCTGCGAATTAAACATAAAGCCTATTATACGGCTATTGCACGGGCTAAAAGCCATTACTATGGGAATAGGATTGACGCAGCCAAGAATAACTCCAAGGACATTTTTTTCTATAGTTCAAAGTTTCCTGGCCCCAAAAGCTCAAGCTAGTACGATCCCATCCTCGGACGTATGGTGTGAAGATCTCTCCATTTTCTTTATGGAGAAAATCTGCACTATACAGGCGTCCTTTTCCACCACCAATAAAGTCCAGGATGTCCTCCTGGCCGGAAGCACCCCATTGGCCCCTCCATCTCATTCGCTGGCCGCGTTCACCCCCATAGAGCTTCCCAGTTCCCTAAAAATTTTAAAGGGCCTGAAATCAGGATCCCCTTCGGACCCGTGCGCAGCTAGACTTCTGGCTGACGTGGCGGAGACGGTTAATCCTGAAGTCAACAGACTTATTACCATGTCCTTCTCTGAAGCGCTGGTCCCGGCCTCGTGGAAGCAGGCCAAGATCCTCCCTCTTTTGAAAAAACCCTCACTTAATCCGCTATGCCCGTCGAATTACAGACAGATCTCCCTTTTGGCCAGTATGGCCAAGGTTTGTGAGAAAGTGGTCACTAGACAGCTGACTGACTATGTTGAAAGCTCAGGCCTTCTCCACCCGGCTCAGTCTGGCTTTAGGGCCTCATTTAGCACGGAATCGGCCCTGGTGGAAATCTCCGAAGCCATCAGAGACTGCCTGGATGCCGGCGGGAGGGCCGCTTTGGTGTTGCTAGACCTCTCGGCGGCATTTGACACGGTTCCCCACGCTCTGCTGCTCTCCCGACTGTCGGAGATAGGTGTATCAGGCAGCGCCTGGGGCTGGCTCCAATCCTTTTTGGAGGATCGGACACAGGAGGTATGGCTCCCACCATTTTCCTCATCACCGAAGAAAGTGATCACAGGGGTCCCACAAGGCTCTTCTCTGAGTCCTCTTCTTTTTAATATTTACGTCACCCCTCTGGTTCAGTTGGCGGAGGACTTGGGAGTGAAGATAATCGCTTACGCCGATGACACACAGCTCCTTTTCACTTGGAGGAAAAACGAAGTCTCTACTTCGGCCGCCAAACACTGCCTGTCCACAGTTTTCCGTTGGCTGGCGGGGGGGCGAATTGAAATGCAATGAGGAGAAATCGGAAATTCTCTTATTCGGCAACTTTCCTGCCCAGTTTAGGGAATCACTCTGGCCCTCCGACTCTGCATTGCCTTCCTCCACAGGGAACCCAGTTAAGAACTTAGGGGTCTGGTTCGAGGAGAATCTTCGATTCTCAACCCAGGTCAAGAAGCTGGCAGGGACTTGCTTTGGTCTCTTAAAGTCCCTCAGGAAGTTTCTTCCCCTTCTTCCCCAGGCGGCTAAGGAGCCAGTGATTCGAGCCCTTATTCTTTCTCGGCTAGATTATGCCAACGCTTTATATGCTGGCTTTCCAAGCTACCTATTAAATAAATTGCAAGTGGCACAGAACGCGGCGGCCAGGCTGCTCGTGAACGTTTCCGCCAGATGTAGTGTGAGACAACACCTTCGCGCTTTACACTGGTTGCCCATGGCAGAGAGGGTCAGATTTAAGATCCTTGTTATTGCCCACCGTGCTCTTTATGCCACTGGGCCTGGCTATCTTCAGAAACGGTTTTCCCTTTACACCCCTGCAAGAGAACTGTGTTCCTCTACTCAACTCCTGGCCCAAATCCTGCGTTTCCGCTTGCAAAGGTCAGGCGGCAGCTCTCTAGCTGTGAAGGGTGTTTTGGCCTGGAACGATCTGCCCTTTGTGCTTCAGGGCATTCAGGACCGGGACACTCTTGCAGTATCTGTGCGCGTTAGAAATACTAAATAACATAACATAACATACTTACTCAGGTGATGCGGGATTATGAGAAATGGGCAGCATTAGGAGGACTCACTCTGTGGGGCAGAGTGCAAGCGGTAAGCATGGTAAAGCTGCCCCACTTTGTCTACACTATTGGCATGCTCCCTCTCCAGATACCCCTTTCCTTGCTTTGCCTCATTGACTCCAGAATACGATCCTTTGTATGGGGTTCTTTGAAGCCTCGCCTTACTGCATCGAAGCTTAAGGCCCATCGCACTAGCGGAGGAATGAGTTTCCCATCTATAGAACACTATGCCCTTGCCCTCTAGTTTTCTCAGCTGGCATACATGATGCTGGGGCTCTCAGACCCACCACAATGGATGCAAATTGAACACCATTTATTATCCGCTGATGTGGGCCTCTTGGCTTTATACGGAACAGGGACAAGCCAGCAGGACCCCAAACATCCGGTACTACTTGCTTTGCGCAAGGCCTGGCATCTAACCCCCGCTTCCATGAGAAAGCCCCCCTATGGTGGAATGCTGACGTAGGCATGAATGGGCAAAAAATATCCTGGTCCCGGTGGAAGGAAGCGGGCATACATCCTCTTGACCAGCTCCTCTGCAACAGAGATTTTAAACCCTTTGCACAGATCAGGGAGGAGTTTGACCTACCTGCATCACAAATGTGGTGACACACCCAACTGAGGCACTGTCTACAGAAATGCTTGGGTCTGCACCCATGGTCCTTGCCGATCTCTCCAGTGGTGACATACCTCCATACATGGGGTAAGCATAAAGAGGTGCTGTCAGGGCTTTATGGTGTACTCTCTTCTCATCTCTTCTCGCACTCTCTATCGCGAGCTCTCTATGACAGATGGCAAACTCAGCTATCAGTTACCTACAAGGAGGATGAGTGGGCAGAAGCCCTGGAGGCTCAGGGTAGAGGTACCAGAGAGGCATGGCTGAAGTTCTGCCTTTTTAAGGTCCTAAACGACTGGCATTGGACACCACCGAAGTTGAACAGAGTGGGCCTCCTTCTGCACACGGACTGCTGGAGATGACACAAACAAGCGCTGTGACACAACCCATTTCATCTGTGAATGCCCATCGATACAATCCTTCTGTTCCTATGTAGGCCAGGTTCTGAGTGCCTCCATGCCCCTGCACCTGCCGCTCACCCCCTCTGCCATTATTCTCCACGACCTGAGGCATTCACCAAAGCTGTCAAAACCACAACGTTGCCCCTCCCACACAGCAATGGCCATGGCTAAAATTTATATCCTTTGGCAGTGGAGGCCTGGGGCCTCCATCACAGGAGGCCTGGTTGGTGGCTATGATCCACACCGCTACCCATGAATGAATCATTTACAACCTACAAGATCAGCCTGAACAGTTCCTCCAAACCAAGGCGCCCTTTTTGCGCACGGAAGAAGACGGAGCGGGTGTGCACATGCCAGAGGTACCAGACCCCCCTCTCATTCTTGCCACACACCCCCACCCCGTCTCCCCCGTAGTGCACAATTCTCCCTTTATCTGCTCTCTAACTCTAATAGGTGACCGCCCCCCCTCTAGGTCTCTGTGCCCTTATATTTCCATGACTCTAGGATGTTATAACCCTCTATGCCTCTCTATGACCCTCTCACTACCCTGCCCTGCTTCCCTTCCCCTTCCCCATCCCTTTCCCTTTTTCTCTCTTCTAGCTCTGTTCCTTCCCCGTCCCCTGGCCACGCAGACACGCAGCTTCTAGACCCGTAATAAACAGGGATGTCCATCCACCTGGAGCTACACAGAGGAGACAACTGCCGACATCGAGTATCTCCGCACACCCTGTCCCATGCCCCCTCTTTTTCACTCCCCCCCCCCAGTCAGCACCCACCTTTGCATCGTCCGATGCTCCCATTGCAGCCTCCGGACACAATATAACTGGATACCACCCACTGTCAGCAACAACCCCACCCCACCTCCACATCCCACCATACACCCTGCACATCCCCTTCTTGTCCCAGCGAATATGGATGACTTCCAGACCCCAGGCACCACCCAGTACCCTGCTAAGCCCTGCATGAGGCTGCTCCCTCAGGGGCATGCTCCTCCCCCCTCCACCTGAGACTGCGGACAGTTCCCGCCAGGGATCAATCCGGGGACAACCTCGGGTGGACCAACCTGCTCCCAGGGGCATGGTGACACCTGATCTAGTACCACAGACATGGATACCAGGGTCACCCAGAATAATGTACAAGGGGGCACATAGGCAATGGATGACCCACCCCTGCCCACCCCCATGTACCCGTGCCTACCTACCCGAGGCAATGGTTCCTCCCCTTCAGTCTCCCCCTACTCTCTCTAACCCCCTCTTCCGCCCTCCTTAGTTTCCTTTTTTGTCTTTTTCTTTGTGCTAATTTAACACGTGTATCCTCCATGTCGTTATGATATATGGCTCCTATTTGTATCAAGAGGATGATTTTCTCCCAACTTGTATATCCTGTTGTACCTTAAATAAAGAATTGCAACACAAAAAAGGTCGATGTGAAAAGGGAAGGCAACTTTAGGCAAAATCTTTATACGCGTAAAAATGGCAACGCTTCCTACCAGGCCTACTAGGCCTCACTGGGAAACAAGACAATGTGGGAGATACAGTGGCCACAGTGGCTGAGGTCCTCTGACGTGAGCATTGTTGGCAGTTAGCTCCTCAAAAGCTCGCTGTGTGGATATTTTCTAGGCAATTGTAATTGAAGTCTTCAATACAATACAGTTTTTGAAGATTTGACTCATTAAGACATATACAGTAGCTCAGTGGATAAAAGAATGAGAATCTGGCAGCTCAAAAATGACTCCCAAAGGTGCACTAGAGCATTTTTGGAAGGTTGCTTTAAATAAATATCTATCATCAGTTAGCTGTTGAGTCATGTGCTGCAACACACCTTCTCAATACCTTTGCCAGCTTGGACTGTGAAGAAAAGAAAAGGTAGGAGAGGGCCCTCGGATATGCCCCCTCCTTCTGTAGACACCGAAGGGGCAGAGGGGGTTATCACTGCTGTTGAGTCTCAAGGCTGACCGCAGTCTCTTTGCAAGCAGGAGCACCCAGCAATCAGAGTGGGTGTAGATGGGAGGGTTTATCTGGGGGTGGCAAATGGGGGTAGGGTCCAGGTATTTTATGTGTGATTTTAATAAGGAAAATCGTGTGAAAAGTGGAGCTGGGTAAGAGTTGGTATTGTATATGCAGAGGAATGTGGGAGAGGGGTGTGTGAGAGATTCGGGAACATAAAAGTTTGGGGAATGCTGAGAGTTGGCAAAATTGAGCGAGATTGGTTAGAATGCAAGCAAATCATATATTTATACATACATGGGGTAGGGAGCACAGAGGCAGTGAAACTAAAGAAGGAAGGACCTTAGCTATATGTTTTGTGACTGGGTATCAGCATATAGGGTATGTGTTTGACCTGTAAGCCTTATGGTGGTCTCTCCCTCGACTTTTCGCCTGCTTACCTCCTCTTTTTGCCGATTCATTTTATTGGCCTGGACTCTGAGCACTTTACCACTACTAACCAGTGCTAAGGAGCATGTTCTTCTGCCCTAAACATGGTGACATTGGTATATACCTGACTGCCATATTTAGTTTACCTATAAGATCACTGAAAAGTGGAATACCATAAACCCAGGGCTTGTAATATGAATGCTACTAGTGGGCCTTTAGCACTGACACCCACAAAAGTAGCCTTTCAAACCTGTCTCAGGCCTGCCATTGCAAGGTCTATGTGTGCAGTTTACTGCCACTTTAACTTGACATTTAAAACCATTTGCCAAGCCTTAAACTCCCAGTCTATTACACATAAGTCATCCCTAAGGTAGGCCCTAGGTAGCTCTCTGGGCAGGGTGCTGTGTAAGTAAAAGATAGGGCATGTACTTTTAAGTTCCACATGCCCTGATAGTGACAAACAGCTAAATTTGTTTTTCACTACTGTGAGGACTAGCTCTCTCATGAGCTAGCATTAGGAATTCCTTAAAAAACTTTTAAGCTGTATTTCCTGATTAGAAAAGAGTAGCTAAATCATGTTTCATATCTTTGGAAGGGTAATGATTAATTCTCTTTAGTGATAAAGTTGGATTTAACATAACCATTTTAGAAATGCCACAAACACAGGAAGGGTGGGTGTAATAGAAAA
The DNA here is from genome assembly GCA_963921515.1 of Calotriton arnoldi. NCBI lineage: Eukaryota > Metazoa > Chordata > Amphibia > Caudata > Salamandridae > Calotriton > Calotriton arnoldi. The sequence goes on along the minus strand of CAWUFW010013004.1, from coordinate 302,742 downwards.
CTCATCTGAATTCTTCTGCATTATGATAGTCTTCCTAGGCAGGAAGGTGGAGAGGGAGCTGACACGTACATCTGAATAGGCTGTATCTTGTCCCCACACATTGCCTCATTACCCCCCACAGATAGCCTGGCAGACAGAGCTGGGATGTAAGGGTACCTGTGGACTTCAAGGAGCTGCTTTGAAGTCACCCTCCGCTTCAAAGGCACATTTGGATATAAGCACTTGGACTCTGACCCTACCAAATCAGTGCACCAGCGGACCTGTGAAGAACTATGCTAGGAATAAGAACTGCTGTGATACAAGGGTTGCGACTCTGCTTGACTGACTTTTCTAAGGAACTGCAACATTGCTGTGCTGATCTCTGCCCTGCTACGGACAAGAACTGAACCAATCTCACTTGAACCTAGGGTGACTCCAAGAGCTTGCTGGTGTGCCTCCTGCTTTCTGGAGTCACCGGGTCATCAAATAATTTTTGAAACTCAGCTGGTGCTGATACCTACCCTTGCCTGAAGTGCCCCTCCAGTTCTGAGCCTTCGAAAAGGGTTCCGCAGCTGTTTTGCTACAAAATCGACTCATGGTTATTATCACTGCACCGATAAGAATCGACGCAGTACACTTTAACGCTGACATTGATCCAAAGACATCCCTGTGCAACTGGACAACGACATGGAGCCCGACTGTGAGAAGTTGGCCTGGCATATGCTGTCCACTAATTATAGTGGGCACCTTGCACCAGTCCAAATCGACTCTTATGGTAGGTAGGTTAAAGACAACCTTATTGAAAGCTATCCTAGTGGTAGCTGTGGAGAGCAGCCTTCAGGCTAAGTCTTGAAGGAATGTAAAGCAGCTTGTTTTACCAGTCTATAATCTCTTGAGTGACCAAATGAAAGAGCACCACACCAGGTATATATTCAAAATATATGTATTTATTACTAAACACACCCCTCTAGTCTCTTTATGAGGCTAGAGTTCGAAGTACATAGGTTATAAGATCTTAAATCACAGTAATAGCACAAATACACGTTTGGGCCCTAGGGGCGTACCAAACCATATACCAATAAGGTGGTATGCGAACCACGACTGAACTAGACACTAGGCCTAGAGCCTCTAGAAGTGCTTGGACCACAAGGAACCACCCAAGGTAGTGACACAGGGGACCCACGGGAGACGCGTGCAGTGTAAATACACAACCGCGATACGCCGTTAACTTCTATGGAGAAAGTCGGGATCGGGAAAATAGAGGAAAGGGACACTTAGAAGAGGACTAGGACAAAACCCTTTGAGATCTAGGACTTTGAAGAGTCTCTACCCACGGGAGCACCGGAGTACTCGTGTTACCTCACCCAGGGAAGCCGGGTGCATAGGTGCCTTTCGGGGTCGGGTTTCGTCGTCGGTTCTTTTGGCGATCTGCTGCAAAGTGCTGCTGGCGACCAGGAGAAAAGTGTCCGGGTGGATCCAAGAGTGGATCGGAGTTCTGAAGAACCTGAAAGCAGAGGGGACAGAGTCTGGGTCACTAGCCAGTGACCAGGGAGGCGATGGACAGATGCCCAACGATGTCGAGTGCTTCAGATTCGATGACGGTCGTCTTGACTCTTCAGCCACGAGGTCCGGGAGGCGTTGTCGGCAACCAGGAGCAGGATTCGGGCTGTTGCTCGATGTTTGTCGAGTGCAGAGGTGTCGGCGACCAGATTGGACCCAACAAGCCTTGGCAACGGCAAGTCTCGAGTAAGATGTAGATCGTCGATGATGCAGACCAGCAAGGTCTGGGGAACTCACCCAGCGAGGGTAAGTGAGGGCAGGCCTGGAGCAACCAGACTGCCAAGTAAAGAAAAGATTGGCCTTCGTTAAGGGCTACTAGCCAATGGGCTAGCGACCGCGAAGGAGCCTCGTGACGCCGCACGTGGAGCTGGCTTACAGGACACTCGTGGAGTGGGGGCCAGTGATCTTCGGTGCAGGTGGTGCTGGAGGCTAGGGCTACTCGGAGCCCAAAGCACGACTTCTTGGGAGACCCAGAAGATGGTGCACTTGCAAATGTGCTCGGTGTCCAGGGGTCACGGTCTCAAGTCACCCACGATAGCCACGGGCCTCAGCTTTGCTGGGGACTCAGGGTAGCCTCGGGGAAGTCTGAGAATCCACCTCTGGTGATGCGATGACTTCGGCGTCCGACGGGAGCTTCAGTGATGCGAACCGGACAGATGCTTCTTTGGTGCCTGCCAAGCAGGGGAGTCACTCCTTGACCCCAAGGGAGATTCTTCAGTCCTCTAATCGTGAGTAGAGCATCGAAGGTCCAGGATTCTGTTTCAGAGTTTCGTCCAGGTATAATCTAAAGTCCTAGGGACTGGGTTCCTACCTTTATTCTAAAAATAGGGGATGGACTACTCTGTGGCCCCACCTATGGGTAGGTCAGGGCAGAGGGGTGGCTACACCCCTTTCCCTTTGTCCAGTTCGCGCCAAAGCAGGGGCTGCAAGCCCCTGATCCGGTTTGAACTGGGGTATGCACAGGGACACCAAATGTGCCCCCAGTGCAGGACTTCAAAGCACCCGAAAGTGCTCCCGCCCAGCCCCAATACACATTGTCCTGTCTGGGGAGGTGGTCACACCTCCCTGGGACAGGAAACCTATTGTCCAGGCCTCCCCTGCCGGAGTTTCGTCCAGCAGCAGGAGGCCAGACTCGTGTCTGTGGCAGCAGCATCCATTTTGTGATGCCTGGCTCTGGAAAGAAGTTACCGGACTCGTCAGAGTTAACATGCCTTTCCCTCTAGAAGGGTGGAATGCTACCCCCGCCGCCAGGATTGGCGGGGGGTAGTATTCCAAGATGTTTGACACCAAACACGACATGTTTAGGTGCAGCCATTCCATAGTTAGCATTTTACCGCGAGGATATAATGCGTTTAAGAGTATATGGTCAGGCTGCACTACAAACAGCATCAGAGATGGTCTCCGAACGCTGCAGAGGGGCCCTGCTCATGCAGGGGCACCCTCTCACATAGGAACCATGCACTCTGCCTTTAGGATTGATAAGGCCTGCCTTAGGAGTGACTTATAGGTTTATATGTGTGTATGCATTTAGTGATATAGGTAACCTATACCACAGCAAGGGGTGCATGCACCACCTTACCCAGGCTGCAGTAGCAGACCTGTGGTGCCAGTTTGGATGGCCTACCAGGGGTGGCATAATACATGCTGCAGCCCCTGGCAGGCCTCTGAGGTACCTATGCCCTTGGTACATAGTATACCATATACTAGGGACTTACAAGGGCACTCCAGATCCCAATCAGTGATGTGCCTAAGGCACATGGAGACCCTTTTAAAGAGGAAACAGCTAGGCTGGGGTTCTGAATAGCAGGGCCCCAGCCAGACTAATGTCGAAAACCAGTGAAGTATCAGCAAAAAGTGGGGGTACCCCTGTGAAGCAGATCCTACTCTCCTACACAACCCCCCAAACGTAGGGACATTAAACTAACCTTGCCCAGTTAAGTCTTCATGTTCTAAGTGGAAATACCTAGAGAGTCCATCTGCATTCGCATGGTTACTCCCAGGCCTATGTTCCACTGTAAAGTCCATCCCCTGTAGGGAAATGGACCACCTAAGCAGTTTGGGGTTTTCACCCTTCATTTGTTTTAGCCATAAGAGGGGCTTATGGTCTGTCTGAACCAGGAAGTGTGTACCAAACAAGTATGGCCTCAACTTCTTCAGAGCCCAGACCACAGCAAAGGCCTCCCTCTCTATGGCTGACCAACGTTTCTCTCTAGGGGTCAGCCTTCTGCTAATAAAAGCTACTGGCTGATCCTGACCTTCTTCATTCAATTGTGACAGTACAGCCCCTACCCCCAATTCAGATGCATCAGTTTGAACAATGAACTTCTTGGAGTAATCAGGACTCTGCAGAATTGGAGCAGTGCACATGGCCTGCTTGAGGTCATCAAATGCCTTTTGACAGCTAACTGTCCACTGAACCTTTTTGGGCATTTTCTTAGAAGTTAAGTCATTCAAGGGTGTCACTATTGATCCATACCCCTTGACAAATCTCCTATAGTACCCAGTCAGGCCTAAGAAGGCTCTCACCTGAGTCTGGGTAGTGGGAGCAGTCCAGTCCATGATGGTCTGGATCTTGCTCTGCAAAGGTTGAACCTGGCCTCCACCCACAAGGTGGCCCAGGTACACAACCTGACTCTGCCCTATCTGGCACTTAGTGGCCTTGATAGTCAGGCCTGCCTTTTGCAGGGCCTGTAAAACATTCCTGAGGTGGACCAGGTGATCCTCCCAGGTGGAGCTAAAGACAGCAATATCATCTAGATAAGCTGCACTATAGGCTTCCAGTCCTGTGAGAACTGTGTTCACCAACCTCTGGAAAGTGGCAGGTGCATTTTTCAGACCAAAGGGCATCACCACAAATTGATAATGCCCACTAGGGGTTGAAAATGCTGTTTTGGGCTTTGCAGCATCAGCTAGTCTGATCTGCCAGTAGCCAGCTGTTAGGTCAAATGTGCTGAGATATTTGGCAGAGGCCAAAGTATCTATGAGCTCATCTGCCCTGGGTATTGGATGGGCATCAGTCCTAGTGACTGCATTGAGGCCTCTGTAGTCTACACAAAACCTCATCTCTCTTTTCCCACCACTGGTGTGAGGTTTGGGTACTAGGACTACTGGACTAGCCCAAGGGCTATCTGAGGGCTCAATCACTCCCAATTCCAACATCTTCTGGACTTCAGTCCTGATACAGTCCCTGACATGGTCAGGTTGCCTATAAATCTTGTTTTTAATAGGCAGACTGTCCCCAGTGTCCACTTCATGAGTGCACCAGGTGGTCTGACTGGGTGTCAGTGAAAACATATGTCTAAACTGATTGAGGACTTGCCTGCAATCAGTTTGTTGCTGGGTAGTGAGGCTGCCTGCCAAGGCTACACCATCAACTGACCCATCATCAGGGTTCTGTGAGAGCAGGTCAGGGAGTGGGTCACTCTCTTCCTCCTGCCCTTCATCAGTAGCCATGAGCAAGCCCATGTCTGCCCTGTCCACATATGGCTTAAGTCTGTTGACATGGAGAACCCTTTGGGGACTCCTGGGTGTTCCTAGGTCCACTAAGTAAGTGACCTCACCCTTCTGTTCAACAATAGTGTGGGGTCCACTCCATTTGTCTTGGAGAGCTGCTGGGGCCACTGGCTCCAACACCCACACCTTCTGTCCTGGCTGGTAAACAGTCAGAACAGCCTTTTGGTCATGCCAGGCCTTTTGCAGTTCCTGGCTAGCCTCAAGGTTTTTGGTTGCCTTTTTCATGTACTCAGCCATCCTGGAGCGGAGACCAAGTACATAGTCCACTATATCTTGCTTTGGGGGCTTGAGAGGTAACTCCCATCCTTCCTTCACCAAGCACAGTGGACCCCTCACAGGGTGGCCAAACAGAAGTTCAAAAGGGCTGTAACCAACCCCTTCTGAGGCACCTCCCTATATGCGAATAAAAGGCAGGGCAAGAGTATGTCCCATCTACGCCTAAGCTTTTCTGGGAGCCCTTTAATCATGCCCTTCAAGGTTTTGTTGAATCTCTCAACTAAACCATTGCATTGTGGGTGATAGGGTGTGGTGAACTTATAAGTAACTCCACACTCCTTCCACATTGCTTTTAAGTAACCAGACATGAAGTTTGCACCCCTGTCTGATACTACCTCCTTAGGAAAGCCCACTCTTGAGAAGATTCCCAGGAGGGCCCTTGCCACCACAGGTGCTGTAGTGGTCCTGAGGGGAATAGCTTCTGGGTACCTGGTGGCATGATCCACTACCACCAGGATAAACCTGTGCCCAGAGGCTGTTTGGGGATCCATGGGACCAACAATGTCAATCCCTACCCTCTCAAAGGGCACCCCCACCACAGGTAGTGGTATCAGGGGGCCTTTGTAGTGCCACCTGCTTTGCCACTGGCTTGGCAGGTTACACAGGAGCGACAAAACTCCTTACTGTCTTCAGACATGTGGGGCCAGTGAAAGTGAGGGACAATTCTGTCCCAAGTCTTGTTCTGGCCCAGGTGTCCTGCTAAGGGAATATCATGGGCTAGGGTCAATAGGAAGCCCCTGAACTTCAAAGGTATTACCAACCTCCTGGTAGCACCAGGCTTGGGGTCTCTACTCTCTGAGTACAGGAGTCCATCATCCCAATACACTGTATGGGGACCACTAGCTTTCCCAGCAGCCTCAGCAGCAGCTTGCTGTCTGAGGGGTTCAAGGGAGGGGCAGCTCTGCTGCTCCTGGCTCAGATCTGCCCTAGAAGGTCCCCCTGTCCCCAAGAACTCAACCTGTTCAGGTTCAAGTTCCTCTGGGCCAGTTCCTTCTTCAGGGCTGAGATCATCCCCCTCAAGGGACTGATCTCTCTCCTGAGCCAAGGGGAAGGCACTGCCTTAACCCTACTACTCCTCCTCTTGGAAGGCACTTGGTCCATTCTTCCAGAATCCAAGGCCTGTTCAGTTTTAGACAGTTTAGCTTGTGACCTGGTCACAGCAAACACATCTGCAGGGATCCCCAGCATTTCTGCATGGGTCCTGAGCTCCACTTCTGCCCAAGCAGAAGTCTCTAAGTCATTGCCAAGCAAGCATTCGACTGGTAGGTTTGCACTTACCACAACCTTCTTAAGGCCAGTTACCCCTCCCCAGGAGAAGTTAACAACTGCCAGAGTATGGTCTGTTCTGACATTGCTAGCATTGGTCACTTGGTACATTTCACCAAGTATAACTTGCCCAGGTAGCACAAGGTCTTGTGTCACCATTGTGACACTTGCCCCTGTGTCCCTAAATGCCAAAGCCTCTCGTCCATTGATTAAAGGCTGTTGTCTGTACTTGCCCAGATTACTGGGACTCACAGTGGAGGTCACATCCATGCCTCCATCACAGACTAACACAGCCTGGGTCAGTTCCCTGACTAAGTCAGAGCCCAACTCAGTTCCCAGGGTGAACCCTACTAAACCCTTTGCTGGAGCACCTCCACCAACTGTACTAGGGGGAACAGGTGCCTTAGGGGCATTGGTGGGTGCTGGACTGGAGTCTTTGGACTTGGTGCAATCACTGGTCCAGTGGGTCTTTTGCTTACAGACCTTGCACCATGGTTTTCTTTGGCCTTTACCCTTGGTAGACTGGGAATCCCCACCAGAAGAAGATTTTTGGGGGCCTGATGAAGACTTTTGATCTTTACCCTTCTCCCCACCCTTGTCAGAGTTCTTAGCATCTTGCTTCTTGGTTTCCCCACCTTGGTTCTGTACCTTCTGCTTCACCCTGGTTCTGACCCATTTGTCTGCCTTCTTTCCCAATTCTTGGGGAGAGGTCAGATCAGAGTCAACCAGGTACTGATGCAACAGCTGGTTTTGACAGTTATTAAGAATCTGCTCCCTCACTATCAGATTATACAATCCTGAGAAGTCACACACCTTACTGCCCATCAACCAGCCTTCCAGAGCCTTGGCAGAACAATCCACATAGTCTACCCAGTCTTGAGTCTGTGCTTTTGGGTGTCTCTGAACTTCAACCTGTACTGTTCAGTGGTTAGGCCAAACCCATCAATAAGAGCACTCTTCAAGACCTTGTAATTGTCAGCATCCTCCTCTCTAACAGTGAGGAGCTTGTCTCTACCTTTGTCAGCAAAGGAGAGCCACAAGATTGCTGCCCACTGCTCCTGAGGGACCTTCTGTACTTTACAGGCCCTCTCTAAAGCAGTTATCCATTTGTGGATATCATCCCCACTCTGGTAGGGAGGGACAATCTTGCTCAGGTTCCTATGGTCATAGGACCTTTCCCTATCTCTAGGGACATGGCTGCCACCATGGGACTCTAGTCCCAACTTTCTTCTCTCTTTAAGGAGATCTAGGGATTCTCTATCTAAAGCCAATTGCTTCTTCCTGATCTCCAGTTGAGTTTCCTCATACTGGACCAGTCTCTTTCTTCTCTCATGAGAGGATTCCCTCCTGTGAGAAGAAACAGAGCTCCCTATTGAGGTGCCAGAGTGGTTAGACTCCTGAGAAGGAGACCTAGACTTTCTGAGCACACTCATAATCCTTCCTGGGGGGACAAAGGTGTGGTTCTCCAGATCCTCATCTTCATCTTCCCCAGAAGGGATTGGGTTTTCCAGGTCAGGGTCATTGTCACCCTCCTGGTCAGTTTCAGAGGGGGGCTGGGGGTAGTAGTACCCCTGGCCCCTTCCTCATCTGCTGGCCCACCCTCTGCTCCTACCCCTTCAGTCTCTGAGGACTTACTAAGATCATAAGCCACCAACAACTCCTGGAGGTGTTGGGTGGTGGGACTTTGGCCTGTCCTTAATTTCCTCACGTTACACAAAGCTCTCAGTTCCAAGAATGGGAGTGTGTCATACTTGGAGGGGGAAGCTCAATGGCTTCCTGCAGGGCATCTTTGGATCCTGCTTTTAAAGACATTACTAGTGTGGTGTGGTGTATGCACTACCTACTCTAGTGTGGCCTACTAAACTCTCTTGAGTTGTAGAAAGGGTTGTGCTATCCCTTAACACACAACTCTAAGTTCAGTAGAACTTACTGATATTCTAAGCTTAAATTATATGTACCTTAGGTACCTTTAGTGGTTTTCAGTTGATCATTTCAATTGAGATTATCTGGTAAAACAATAGCAAGCTGGAATCCCACACGCTGCACACCAATGTGAGAAGTTGGCCTGGCATATGCTGTCCACTAATTATAGTGGGCACCTTGCACCAGTCCAAATCGACTCTTATGGTAGGTAGGTTAAAGACAACCTTATTGAAAGCTATCCTAGTGGTAGCTGTGGAGAGCAGCCTTCAGGCTAAGTCTTGAAGGAATGTAAAGCAGCTTGTTTTACCAGTCTATAATCTCTTGAGTGACCAAATGAAAGAGCACCACACCAGGTATATATTCAAAATATATGTATTTATTACTAAACACACCCCTCTAGTCTCTTTATGAGGCTAGAGTTCGAAGTACATAGGTTATAAGATCTTAAATCACAGTAATAGCACAAATACACGTTTGGGCCCTAGGGGCGTACCAAACCATATACCAATAAAGTGGTATGCGAACCACGACTGAACTAGACACTAGGCCTAGAGCCTCTAGAAGTGCTTGGACCACAAGGAACCACCCAAGGTAGTGGCGCAGGGGACCCACGGGAGACGCGTGCAGTGTAAATACACAACCGCGATACGCCGTTAACTTCTATGGAGAAAGTCGGGATCGGGAAAATAGAGGAAAGGGACACTTAGAAGAGGACTAGGACAAAACCCTTTGAGATCTAGGACTTTGAAGAGTCTCTACCCACGGGAGCACCGGAGTACTCGTGTTACCTCACCCAGGGAAGCCGGGTGCATAGGTGCCTTTCGGGGTCGGGTTTCGTCGTCGGTTCTTATGGCGATCTGCTGCAAAGTGCTGCTGGCGACCAGGAGAAAAATGTCCGGGTGGATCCAAGAGTGGATCGGAGTTCTGAAGAACCTGAAAGCAGAGGGGACAGAGTCTGGGTCACTAGCCAGTGACCAGGGAGGCGATGGACAGATGCCCACCGATGTCGAGTGCTTCAGATTCGATGACGGTCGTCTTGACTCTTCAACCACGAGGTCCGGGAGGCGTTGTCGGCGACCAGGAGCAGGATTCGGGCTGTTGCTCGATGTCTGTCGAGTGCAGAGGTGTCAGCGACCAGATTGGACGCAACAAGCCTTGGCAACAGCAAGTCTCGAGTAAGATGTAGATCGTCGATGATGCAGACCAGCAAGGTCTGGGGAACTCACCCAGCGAAGGTAAGTGAGGGCAGGCCTGGAGCAACCAGACTGCCAAGTAAAGAAAAGATTGGCCTTCGTTAAGGGCTACTAGCCAACGGGCTAGCGACCGCGAAGGAGCCTCGTGACGCCGCACGTGGAGCTGGCTTACAGGACACTCGTGGAGTGGGGGCCAGTGATCTTCGGTGCAGGTGGTGCTGGAGGCTAGGGCTACTCGGAGCCCAAAGCACGACTTCTTGGGAGACCCAGAAGATGGTGCACTTGCAAATGTGCTCGGTGTCCAGGGGTCACGGTCTCAAGTCACCCACGATAGCCACGGGCCTCAGCTTTGCTGGGGACTCAGGGTAGCCTCGGGGAAGTCTGAGAATCCACCTCTGGTGATGCGATGACTTCGGCGTCCGACGGGAGCTTCAGTGATGCGAACCGGACAGATGCTTCTTTGGTGCCTGCCAAGCAGGGGAGTCACTCCTTGACCCCAAGGGAGATTCTTCAGTCCTCTAATCGTGAGTAGAGCGTCGAAGGTCCAGGATTCTGTTTCAGAGTTTCGTCCAGGTATAATCTAAAGTCCTAGGGACTGGGTTCCTACCTTTATTCTAAAAATAGGGGATGGACTACTCTGTGGCCCCACCTATGGGTAGGTCAGGGCAGAGGGGTGGCTACACCCCTTTCCCTTTGTCCAGTTCGCGCCAAAGCAGGGGCTGCAAGCCCCTGATCCGGTTTGAACTGGGGTATGCACAGGGACACCAAATGTGCCCCCAGTGCAGGACTTCAAAGCACCCGAAAGTGCTCCCGCCCAGCCCCAATACACATTGTCCTGTCTGGGGAGGTGGTCACACCTCCCTGGGACAGGAAACCTATTGTCCAGGCCTCCCCTGCCGGAGTTTCGTCCAGCAGCAGGAGGCCAGACTCGTGTCTGTGGCAGCAGCATCCATTTTGTGATGCCTGGCTCTGGAAAGAAGTTACCGGACTCGTCAGAGTTAACATGCCTTTCCCTCTAGAAGGGTGGAATGCTACCCCCGCCGCCAGTATTGGCGGGGGGTAGTATTCCAAGATGTTTGACACCAAACACGACATGTTTAGGTGCAGCCATTCCATAGTTAGCATTTTACCGCGAGGATATAATGCGTTTAAGAGTATATGGTCAGGCTGCACTACAAACAGCATCAGAGATGGTCTCTGAACGCTGCAGAGGGGCCCTGCTCATGCAGGGGCACCCTCTCACATAGGAACCATGCACTCTGCCTTTAGGATTGATAAGGCCTGCCTTAGGAGTGACTTATAGGTTTATATGTGTGTATGCATTTAGTGATATAGGTAACCTATACCACAGCAAGGGGTGCATGCACCACCTTACCCAGGCTGCAGTAGCAGACCTGTGGTACCAGTTTGGATGGCCTACCAGGGGTGGCATAATACATGCTGCAGCCCCTGGCAGGCCTCTGAGGTACCTATGCCCTTGGTACATAGTATACCATATACTAGGGACTTACAAGGGCACTCCAGATCCCAATCAGTGATGTGCCTAAGGCACATGGAGACCCTTTTAAAGAGGAAACAGCTAGGCTGGGGTTCTGAATAGCAGGGCCCCAGCCAGACTAATGTCGAAAACCAGTGAAGTATCAGCAAAAAGTGGGGGTACCCCTGTGAAGCAGATCCTACTCTCCTACACCGACTGTGCGGTTCGACGAAGATGCTATGCTAATCTGAGATCCTGACTGAGGTTTGACTTCAACGACCTGACTCTGAGGAATCAGAAGCGACGCATCGCACTCTTAACAACGCAGCTTACTACATCCAAGATACTTTGTCTGCGGGACCTGTTTGAGTCCTGTAGACGACTAGCTCTTCATTGAGGTCGGCTTGAAGTTTGGATTTATCCTGGTCTAGCGTGACCTCAAGTAACCTTTGAACTCTATTGACCACTAAGCACTATTTTTGGTTCATTCTTTAAAAATTGATAACTGCGGTTCTGCTTATTGGAATTTTTTCATTTTGGTCTTCTTTTACTGAGATAAATATTCTCTATTTTTCTAAACCTATGTGGAGTCTTTTTGTGTTGTTTTTATTGTGTTACTGTTTGTGTGTGTGTTGCACAAATACTTTGCACATTGCCTCTCAAGATAAGCCTGACTGCTCTGTGCCAAGCGACCAGAGGGCGAGCACAGGTTATCTTTTAGTGTGTAGTTTGTCTACCCTGACTAAGATTGTGGTCCCTACATGAACAGGGTGCATATCTCTGCCAACCAGAAACCCCATTTCTAACATTGGTGATCAGCGGTGAGTATAGGACTTGTGTTTGTGCAATACCAAATAGTAATTCAGCGTCCACTAAACTCTATACATAAGATCAATTTAAGACATTTTCAATTCTCCCTGATTTGCCTTTTAGTTTTTCTGCTAAATTATGTCTCTCTCTGGAGAAGTCACACCTGTACCTGCAGGAATTGTGTTTCTGCCGGCCAGGTTAGAATCCTGCACTGGGCAGCAACTGAAAGATTTCTGCAAGGACTTTACCAGGAAGGCGGAGCTACTAAAGGCTTTGAGGCCCTGGGCAGGGATGACATCCCAGAGGAGGAGCAGAAGATTCCTGAGGAAGAGTGTTACCTGATTTTGGAATATGAGATGGATCAGGAACTGCCTGTGAAGGGGGCCAACAACTTACCAGGAGCAGTAGTGGTTCCCAGATCAGGAAATAGTGTCTCCTCCACAAACCTGTTCTCAGAGGAGCTGGCAGACAGGAGGGAGGAAATGAAATAAATTAAAATTGAACCTGCCAAGTTGGAGCAGGCTGGTGAAGAAAGGCGGCTGGCCATGGAGGAGAGGTAACTTGCCCATGAGCTCAGCCTCAAAGAGCTGGACTTAAGAGCCCTATAAGTGTGGTCCAGCAATAGCAATGGTGGCAGCATACCTACAGTGGTCACTGGTGAGTACAGAATCAGGATCCCAAACGATGTGGTGCCCCGTTATGTGGTGGGGGATGACATATACGAGTGGTTTGCAGCATATGAAGTGTCTCTATGAGTGCTCAAGATCCCAGAGGAGTTATGGGATGGTGGTTTATGGAGGTATATGCCCACGGTGAGGAGGGACACACTCCTTACACTAGAGGATATCAGACAAGACATGCTACACACTGTAATGAAGTCCATCCGAGTCGGCAAGTTTGAACTGACCCCTAAGAGGTATAGGCTCAAATTCAGGGGCTGCCACAAGATCTCATCACAAACATTGGTGGGTTTCTTGAATTAGTAAGGCACTGAAGGACTGGGTGAGCGGCAGCAAGGTTAATGATTATTCAGGGTTTTACAACTTGATTTTGAAGGAGCACATGCTTGATATTTGTTTTCCAGAGCTGCACCAACACCTAGTTAGTGATACTGGATAGCAAGTTCACTGACCCCAGGAAACTTGTTGAGGAGTCAGAAATCTCAGTCAGCACCAAAGGGTCCACAAAGGCATATGGGGGGACTTCCAAAAGGGTGATCAGGATTCCTGCACAAAGAAGGACGGGCGAGATAAAAAGACAGTTCTCTAAAGGCCCCCAAGCCAACTCACAAAGGAAAGGGTACGGTTCTCATTCCCAATCTGGCCACCGGAAGAAAAACTACCCTGACAAAGGTCAGCAGTCTAAGCCCATTAAGTGCTATGAGTGCTACGCATATGGACACTACAAGAAGGATCCTAAGTTTACAAAAAGACCACCACTTCCCACTGGAAGAAAGAATCCTGGGGTGGTTAATGTAGTGCTTGTGGAGGAGTTTGTCACAGTTAATGGGTGAGAGTTTAGTTGGGTTACCTAGTGTCCCTGGGTGACAGTTAGATGGTTCCTAAAATCCATGTGCCCTTTAATAGCGCCAAGTATATGCAATGGGTTACCATCAATGGACAAGGTGTTGAGGCTTGGAGAGTTAGCTGGTGTCCCCAGAGCAGGTGATACTCAATGCATTCCACCAGGTTGCGGTGGCTGACAACAGGGAGGGTCACTACTAGGTGGCCTTGCTCCACTTGATTGTGGGGGGGTCTCAGGTCTTCTGAAAGTTGCAGTGACCCCTGCCATGCCTGTGGACTGTCTGTTAGGTAATGACCTTGAGCACACTACCTGGAAGGAAGTGGAGCTCAAGCCACACCTGCAATTGTTAGGGTTACCTGAGTGGATTCGAACAACCACCAGCTTCATGGCTGTCCAGGATGGGAGTTAAAAAGGTGTGCTGCCTGGAAAAACGCCCAGCCATCTGCTAGGAATGGGAAAGGCAGAGGACATGGGAAATCAGTCCTTGAATGTCTTCCAGTTGAGGTGGAAGGGGTACCTGCAGTGGCCACCCCGAAGCCGACTGAGGAGGACAGTGCTCCTCTTGGTTACCTGCGAGAGTTTGCTGGTTGGCAAGTGGTAGGAGGAGCCAGCAAAGAGTAGTTCCGTAAGGCACAAAGGGAGTGCCAAACCCTTTTTTTTTGGAGGAGATACATAAGTTGTTCACAATATAGAAAATGTATTTCCAGTACACATTTCTTCAAAAATACACATCATACATTGGAATATTAGATCAAATGTTGTTACAGATGGACATTGGTAAACAGCATTGTTCTGAGTGTAGATAAAGTGCATCAAGCCGAATTACACTCCCCGGCTTACAATTCAATGAAAAAACTGAAATCCTTATTTCTCAAAATAAAATACATTGGAAGATTTCTATAAAGTACAGACGTGTCTAAAATACACAAACTGCTCGTTCTGAGAAAAGCTTTTAGAAATGTTACCAGTAGGCATACATTTAAAAATATACATCAAAAATTACAAAAAGTTATTTCAGAAAGAACCCAATGTTTTGTGCAAACAATATTATTCTGTACGTAGATAAAGTGCATCATGCCAGACTGCACTCTCTGGCTTACAATGAAAACCTTCAACAAAGTGCAAACGTGCCTGAAATTTATATACTAGTAGTTCCAAGACTGGCCTTATTAAAAGATGGTATAGCAGCATCTATAAAATATAAGAAATATTTTAAACAGTACCTAGTGAAAAGTGACCACCAGTAAAAGTGCTACTCAATACACAACACTGCAATTTACAGAATCTTATGCTGTAGCTTTTTCTATGCCCTCCATAATCTGCCATGAAGCAACAAATCTTTTAATCCCCAACCCATTTTGCAAGCGCCTCCTCAAACTTCCTTATTCTAATAATTTTATTATGCCACTCTTGATATGTTGGTACTCTAGATATCTTCCAATTCTGCAGATTCAAGGATCGAGCTACTAAAGAAGCGATCACAATAAATGTTTCACCCCCTTTAGCCAATAGCATATTCTGACTCTGCCTTAAAAAGCCAAAAAGCGCCACACCTGCCTCTGGTTCAATCTTGCTCTGCAATCCTAGGCTTACGGCAGCAAATACCTTTTCCCAGAACTGTACAACCATTGGACAGCTAAAGAAAGTGTGCAACCAGTTGTCCATCCCCTGCTGCTGGCAGCGACAACAACGATCCTCCATTTATGGATACATTCTATGGAGGGCCTTAAGAGTATAGTATGCCATCTGGTTTGAAAAAAAAGACATCCTCTTAAAATTTGCTGTTCTTAAGGCCTTATTACGTAATTGTGAAATCAACTGCCATCCACTCGACCTCAGGAAAACTTCATTGTGTTACAGTGTGATCTTATCTAAAATACTTTTCACCAGATGGCACTCTCCTTGGTTTTTCAGCAATCTGTAACAATTTCCAATCGCCCTTAGCTTTGTTCTAAACAAAGTGGACATTAATGGGGAGAAGATTGTACTTGACTGAAGACGTAGGGCCTGATTCACAGAACTAACTTAAGACAAAATCCTAAACTTACAACCATTTTGGTATTCACAGAAGGCACTTACTCATTTTGGTATTCACAGAAGGCACTTACTTACTCATTTTGAGTAACTTACCCATTTTGAGTAACTTACTCATTTTGGTATTCACAGAAGGCACTTACTCATTGATGAGTAAGTGCCTTCTGTGAATACCAAAATGAGTAAGTTACTCAAAATGGGTAAGTTACTCAAAATGAGTAAGTTACTCATTTGGTATTCACAGAAGGCACTTACTCATCAATGAGTAAGTGCCTTCTGTGAATACCAAATGAGTAAATTACTCAAAATGAGTAGGTTACTCAAAATGAGTAAGTGCCTTCTGTGAATACCAAAATGAGTAAGTGCCTTCTGTGAATACCAAAATGGAAGTAAGTTTAGGATTTTGTCTTAAGTTAGTTCTGTGAATCGGGCCCAATATTTTTTCAATTGGTGCATAATCTGCTGGAACTGAAAGAATAAAAGCTTGCATCGTTCACCACACCTAGCTTGAAGGTCCTGGAAAGTAATATATTTCCCCCTCACCAAAAAATGTCCCAATTCTTTAAACCCATTTGCGTTCCAAAATCTTAAATGACTGTTTGGTATTTTTAGGCCCAGAAAATTACATTCATTGAGCTGCAAATATTCATTCCCTACAGACAAAGTACTCGAAGAATAGAATGCTTGAAGTCTCACAAAATATTCCGGCACTGTTTTATATCTTGTTGTTTTCCGAAGTTTGGCCGTCTCACTGAATACCGGAAGCTGGGATCCAGCATCCTGCACCCTTTTTTCTAAAAAAAAAAAAACAGTTCAGAAACTCCTTGGAGTCTATTGATTGAACTAAAATATCTATAAGAGAAGCTTCATAATATGTGCGTACCTGAGGCAATGCCAATCCACCCTAACTTATATCAAGTTGAAGCAATGAAAGTTTAACCCTTGAGACCTTCTTGTTCCAAATAAAATGTCGAAAAAGTATGTCTAATTCTTTAAAATAGGCCATACTGATTTTTATTGGACCATTAGTAAAAAGAAATATCAACAAGGGTAAAATAGACATTTTCATAAGAGCTATTTCCCCTATTAATATAAGCGTAAGAAGTGTCCGACTGTCCAATAAATTCTTGATCTTCTTCATCATCACCTCGTAATTTAGATGGTAAAGCTCTAGATAGCAATTAGTAACATATATTCCAAAGTAACAAATCTGATTAGAAGAAAAAGCCTGCTGCTGAGATTAAGAGGAAGAATGTTAAGAGGGGTATTAAATAAAAGGAATTCTGCTTTATTTTGGTTAATTTTATGTACGCCAATCAATTGGATCTGCTCAAACTCACCCAATATTGTTCTAATATTTTGTTCTTCTGGCCTGAGGTATAAAATTATGTCAGCTGTGAATAGTTTTAACTTAGACATTCCCACTACAGGTGCCTCAATATCTAGATGTGCCCAAATCCTGACTGCCAGGGGTTCAATAAAAAAGGTAAATAGAACAGGAGACAAGGGACAAATCTGCTGAGTTCCCCTATTTCTATCGACCGTCCCTGCTAAATTAGAATTTATAAACACCTTTGGCTTGGCCCCTTGATATAGATTATGAAGCATAATGATAAATTGAGAAGAAAAGCCAAACCTCACAAGGCCCAAAAAAAGGGCATCGCAATTTACCAGGTCAAATGCTTTCTCTGCATCGACCATCATTATATGTGCGGGTGTCTGATTCACTTAAAAAAATTCTAATACATGCACTAGAAAATTAGTATTAGATGGCATCAGTCTGCTAGCCACAAACCCGGTATGATACTTGTGAATTACTGCCTGGGCTGTCAGAGTAATACGATTTGCACACATTTTCTTTACACGTTTATAATCGGTATTCAATAAACTAATCGGCTGGTTTGAGTTTACATCCCTGGGGTTCTTTCCCTTCTTTACAAAACTTACAGTTGTTGATTCCTTAAAACTTGATGGGACCTCACCCCCTTCTTTTATAATGTTAAAAAGCTCCATTAAAAAAGGGGTTAGCTCAGTGGAGAATGCTGTAAAAAAACTCTGTCGGAAGGCCATCGTTACCACAGGCCTTCCCAGAAGGCATTGAGACCAGGGCCTGCTAGATTTCTAATGGTTACATCTGCTGCTAATCCGTCTACCTGTATGCTTGTCAATTGTGGTAGTCTAACAGGCTGAAATTAATGATGTATACTTTCATTTGAGGCTGCATATTTGGTAGCATACATATTATTATAATATTGTGAGAAGACTTTAGACTTCTCATCCTTTTCAGTGACCAAAGCCCCTGTCTCTGGTTTCTATAGCTAGGTGATCCATGTGGGATCCTGTTTAACCCTAGTTGACCAAGAAAGGACTTTCCCTACCATCTGGCTTTCCTCATGCACCTGCTGTTGGAACAGCCTTGAGCTATTGATTTCCTCTAAAATGAAGAATTCCCTTAATTCACACTTAGCTTTGGCCAGCTGCCTATACGTTAATACTTGGGGCCCGAGGAATAAGTCTTCTTCTGCAAAGCGATATCAACTGAAGATTGGAGCCCAGCTATGCCTGTCACCCGATTTTTTGATTGTGAAGCCATAAATGCCACCACCTGACCCTGCATTGTTGCCTTAAAAGCTCCCCAAACCGAAAATAGTGATGCAGTTTCCTTATTAACCTGTTTCCATTCTTATTACCTACTCCTGATTGGGAAGAAGGAGGCGATCCATCTGCCACTTGGAATTCTCCCTTTTCCTTGACTCCAATTCAATTTCAGTACCAACAAGTGAGTGATCTGAAAATGAATTAGGCCAAATTGCTGAGCCAACACATTTAAGAGAATGAGAAATAAGAAAATAATCTATACGAGAAGCTGCCTGAAAGTGACGGGAAAAACAAGTATATTGTGAGAGACCCAGATGAGAACTGTGCCATGGACCAGTCAATTGATAATCCTGCTTCATCACAACTAACACCTTTTTAGTACTCAGCTTCAACTGTTTTTTGGTTTTGTTAGAAGTTTCCCATATTAAGTTGTAGATAAAATTAAAATCCCCCCACCCCTATGATTATAGGGCCCACTGCTCCCATGTCCATATAATTAATCTGAATAATTGCATTCGGATCATCCACTATCGGGGCATAGTAGTTCACAAAGTTGAGAGGGTTGTCCTTAACTTTAACTGTATTCCAGATCCAACTTCCATTGGGATCCCTATGACCTTGGACAACCACCGAATCCACACCTTGCCCCAGATAAATCACTACCCCCATTACCGCCAACCCAGCAGAAGCAAAATATACCTTTGAATATTATTTAGGACTTAAACGCTTAGGTAAATTATTTTCAGGGTGAGTCCCTTGGAGGAATAAGACTTGTGGAGAAAAAGAAGCTAACCACCTGATCAAACCCACATACATTTGCTTATTGGACATTTCATTAACATTACATTATATTATTAAAGATTTAACACCTATTGCCCTGGTCGAATTCTGTTAATTAAACCCTCTTTTAAAAAAGAATTCTCAAAGTTACATTCGCCCCTATGCTTCTGCTCATTTTTACTAGATGTGCTCTCACCCACCCAAAACACCTCCCTTCACCAAAGACACCTTGGGGCCCACCCAAACTCTGATCCCAAGAGAGAGTGGACATGCCCACAAAAACCCTCTCACCATGGTAGATGCCCTCACTAGGCACCATGGTGTTGCACCTCGAATGAACACACAACCCACCATCCCCACCATCAATATGTTCACTATGACCATCTATTTCCGCTTCCGACTTAACATTTCATAGCTACATGCTTAGCTGGAGATCTTTCCCAGCAACTCCTGGGCTTCATCTAAGTTGGCAAACATGTGAAACTGTCCATTAACCAGTACCATTAATTTAGACTGTTGAGCAATTGCTGCCTGCGTGCCCTGTGCTTTTAAACAAGTATAGCAACTTAACACATTCCTTCCTACGGCGCACCGCCACCACCGACATGTCAGAAAGAATATGAGAATAAGGTACTTCATCAGTTGAGAATTGTTTCTTTCAAATGGCTCTGGCTAAAATCTGCTCTTTTATACGAAAGTCAGCAAAATTTACCAAGATCGTACGTGTCAGTTTTGAGTTCGGAAATGGGTGAGCCGGAACTCTATGCGCCTGTGTGATTGGTAGATCACCTGTGTTAGAAATGGGATCTCTGGTTGGCTAAGGCTTGCGCCAAAGCCAGGCAGAGACCACCACTCTAGTCAGGGCAAGGGAGTTACACGCCGAAGATAACCCCTGCTCACCCCCTTGGTAGCTTGGCACGAGCAGTCAGGCTTATCCCAGAGGCAATGTGTAAAGCATTTGCGCAACACACTCACACAGCAGCAACCCACTAGGCACACCACAAAAGGAACTCCACACAAGGTTATATATAAAAATAGCCTTTGTATTATCCAAAACACATTAGAATAGTAATCACACAATATACACTGTGCCAACTGGCACTAGGCAATATTTACAGGGGATTATATACACATGACAGGGCCAATTGGGCCACTGTCAGAACCATCACAAAGTGAAAATAGTAAATGTAGAACTTATAATAAAAGTAGAATACAACCAGTAATTACTGGCAAAATACTGTACTCAGCATCATATCAGGCGCAAAACACATTATGCGCCAACCTCATAAGCATAAACCTTCTATGTAATAACCTCCGAATCCTGAATCACGCTAGGGGCATAAATCACAGTGGAAAGTAACCTCATCACATAGACCACAGTAGATGTATAAACCAGGGTGCATAAATCACAGTTCCTGCGCACCACATAAATCCCATGTAAAGCCTGGCGCCCTAACAACCTAGCGCAGCCCCCCTGGCCTTCTCAGAGGGCTCCAATGCCCTATGTCCCAATAGTCAGGGCGTAGCTGCCAATGCAGCAGAATCCCAAAAGTGCGCAATTGCGCAGGCCTAAACGTAGCAGCTGCCGCTATTTGCGGTGCAGCTGTGCAGGCAAAAATGTGGGCACTGACACTCACAGTACCCTCTGGGCCCCTCTGGGATTCTCTAAATAATTATGCACAGCGTTGCAGCTGCCCACTGTCATGCGGGGCAGCTGTGGCAGCAACGGGCACGGACTGTGCCTAACTGGGACTTTAACATAAAAAAATGGCCCTCAACGTGGAAGCTGCCCGCTTCTGCGGCGTAGCTGAGAAAATGCCACAAGCACCGACAATGTGCCTCGAGCGGCACCAACACTGTGGTGCATTCAGCCCCCCCCTCACTCATGGGGGGCGCACCAGCAGATTTCTCTGGGTCTCTGTGGGTGGGGGCAGGCACCGACAACGTGCCTCGGCTCTCTCTCACCCCTGGGCCCCTCCTCACCTGTTCAGGCGGTCTCCTTCTCCTTTTGGTCACAGGAGCGCGGGGTAGGCTCCCGTCTGCTTCCTGCTTCTTTGGCAACACGCGGGGCTCTCTCCTCCTCACGGGAGCCCCGCTCTGTCCCAGGCCACTGCTTCCGCTTCCTGAGGGCACGAGGCTCCACCCACCGTCAGGTTCGTCCTGACCAACTTCCGGGTCGCCGCGGGCAGCGCGGCGGTGATCTCTTCAACACGGAGGCAATACGGGGTAGGCTCCCGTTTTCAACCACTACAAAGCGGGGTGGGCACCCGCTACTTTAAATATAGATAACGCGGCAGAACCGCGGGGTGGGCACCCACAAAAGGAGCAGCAATGCGGGGTGGGCACCCGCTCGGTAACAACGCGCAAATCAGCGGTATATATGCGGGGTGGGCTCCCGCTAGCGAAATAAGCCGGAATGCGGGGTGGGCACCCGCTTTTTCAGAGATGCGGGGGAATCCCCAGGCAGCAGCCCAGCGCTGCAAATTAAAAATAGAAGCGCTCTCTAAGCGCTAGGGCAAAGTCTCCAGCACTCTCCCCAATACAGGGAAAGCGCTTCCAGGGATAAAAGTCCAAAGTCCAGGGGGCCAAGGCTGGGCTCAGGCAGGCCAGCACACAGGGCCCTCCAGCAGGGAGGCAGTCCCTCGTGGTGGTTCCTCCTGGAGCCCAGCAGCAGCAGGCCCCCCCTCAAGTCAGGAACAGCACAACGAGCACACCTTCATGGGGTCACAGCCCCTTCTTTTATACACCCTTTTCCTTTGTGACACAGCACAGGGCTGGGGGAAAAACCAGATGCAACTGGTTTGGGGGCGCTTTGGAGCACTTTGTTTTGCCCAAGCTCCTCTTCCCTTTCAGAGGGTAGGCTAGGGACATCAGACGCACCACAGGGGGCGGAGCCAGCATTGGGGAGGGAAGGCACAACCCTATTCAGGTCCCAGGTGCAACTCCTCCCTCCCATCTAGATGCAGATCTCTCTATTCAGCCCTGCGCTGACTCACCCTGCCCCTCCTGGCGCCACACACACACCTCCCAGCCCCTGTCACTTACAAGCCAGACATGCAATCCACATCAGGCAGGCAGACACACAGCACACAGAAATGCCAACTTCTAAAAGTGGCACTTCTCCACTAGTCACAATAAATCTGCGCACACCATTGCGCAGCATTTATTCTCACGAGTTCGCACATGCTAAACTCGCCCCTGCACTCCTCTCACACCAGGAATTACCATGGACACACATATCCCCCATGCATTCCTATGGGAGGGCAGGACAATCTCACCACACGCACTCAGAGAGTGCACGCACTTTACACTGGGCCACAGTGCTAAAGTGCGCAGAGGCCAAAAACCAACAACACTACACAGGGAAAAGGCTAAGAGCCAGGCAAAAAGTTTAGGGGTGAAGCTGCCAAAAAGGGCCAAGTCCAACACAACACCCTTCCAGCCAAAACGCAGGGCAGACCAATCACCACCGTGATGGGCTTCCCTGCTTGGGGGCGACAGAACACGGACGCGGGCCCGCAACTGCAGGGACACCCTCCTGTTCTACGCCACTGTGAACCCACGTGGTTCCTTCTGAAAAAGCTGTCTGGAGCAACTGGGCTACCCCACTGGTACTCCCTAGCTGTCCGCGGCCAGGACCAGGCCCTAGGCCACGCAGATGCCACTGTCCTTGCCCATCCACAGAGTGGGGGGTAGTAACCCCTGGCACATAGTAGCTATTCTCCACTCTTCCCCTCATGAGGGCAGTTCTAGACTGCCACTGATCCTCTAGCCTAGGGTCCACACCCTCAGGCTGACCAGAAGTCACAGGCGAGGCTCTCCTCCCCCTACCTCTCCTTCTAGGGTTCTGCGCTCTCCTCCTTTGAGAGGCACCCTCAGACCACAACTCTCCCATCAGTTCAGGACCTCTCTCCAAAAACTGGTCTCCCAACCTAGGGTTTAACCCCTCAGGTTGCACCGGGGTCAGAGGCGAGGACTCCCTCCCTCTGCACCCCCTTCCAGAGTTCTGCACCCTCCCAACTGGAGTGGTACCCCTGGAAGATGAACCGGTCAGGACACTGGTTACAGACGTCCTTCCCTCCAGGTCAGGCAGATCCTGAACCTGGCCTCCCAACCTTGGGTCTAAACCCTTTGGCTGAGTACTTGCCTGGCACTCCAGGACTTCTGGGGACTCACACAGTAGCCCCCCGAGGGTAACACATGACTCATGTGTTGCGTGACAGTCTGCGTGGCGCAGACCTCCTGACCCCTGTCCATCTGACAGTGCGCAGAGATCCCCCACGACAGAAGTGGTGTCACCATGGTCACTTCTATGAGACTCAGCCCTTCTGCTGGTCCCTGACCCACTGGCTCTTCCACTGGGGAACACAACCCCATGTCACCCCTCTCTCTGGACTTCTGTACCCTCCCAACTGGAGCGGCACCGCCAGACACCAGAACCACTGGAGCTCTATTTACAGACGCTCCAGGTCCTCCAGACACTAGGAGATCCTCCTCAAATGGACTAACAGGACAGCCTAGGCTCCCAACCTGGTGTTCCCTGAAGAAACCATCCAGGTTCTGAGACTGGGTTTCGGGCACCTGGGGACACTCAGTCCCACACTCACTCCTATTCCACTGAGACAGGACGTGAGCCCCTACACCCCTCCCACTACACTGGGACCTAGCTGGGCTACTCTGAACCTCTTCCCCAATACAGGACTGGAAGAAACCTAAGCCACTACTTTCGGAATCACTCCCCACTGCCTCTTCAGAACCTCGGGCACTTTCCCAGAGGTCTGCTTCCCATGCAAGATCCCAGGGATCAGTGCCCACACTCCAACAGGTGTTGGCGCAACCCTGGAAAACAACAACTGAGCAGGTGCTCTCTAATAACCAGATTGAACAGTCTTTCAAAATCCTGTTCCGTGGTACACCTTACCCAGTCAATCAGTGCATCATTACAGTCATCCACAAACTTCCCCCAAGACTGGTGAGACAGTTTCCTACTGCCCCTGAACTTCAACCTGTACTCCTCTTCCTGGGAGCCAAGAACCATATTCTGGGAACTGGGAATGGGACTTCCTGCACTGGACTCCATATTGCTGCCACCACTGGATCCCACCCTCACTGGTGAATCCAGACAATTGAAACTACTCTCAGGGGATAACCTACCCTCCAGAGCTAATTTCTTCCTGGCGAAGGCCCTCTCAGCCTCCGCCATCCTCTCCTGCGCTAAGACCCTCTCGGTCTCTAGCTTTTTCTCCTCCACACTCAGCTGCGCTATCTCCCTGGCATGCTCTAACCTGAGCTTCTCCAAAGCCAGCTGATGCTCCCTTTCTTCCCTCCTATCCACCCACTCCTCTGGGGACAGGGAAAGGGATGGGGCGCTGCCCCCGACACTGGACCCAGCAAGGGACTCCCTATCTATGGGGTCTCCACTATCTACTGGCGTCCTTGTCATGTCATTTTCTTCCTCCTCTTCAGACTCCTCAGGGCTCCCCTCAGACCCACCACCCTCTTGGCATGCGGCCAGGGCCCTCTTCTCCTCATTGCGCTCACGTTCCCATTCATCCTTTTGCCATTGGATCAGGTTCTCCCTAAGTTTTGACTGGGTGTCTGACCCACACACTGCTATGTCTCTCTCCTTACAGAACTCCACCAACTCCCACATACTGTATCTAAACAGACCACAAAAATTAAAAGCAGACTCCATTTTGGCAGGATGCTCAGGGACACGTGCAACATAGGAGACCTAGGTTTCTGAGCTGAAGCAAGAGTACACAATTTACAAATGACACTTTTAGGAGAAGAATAAAATAACTAAAACTCAGAAACAATAATCCCCAAACACGTGATTATCTAAATGCAGAGTTTTGTAGTGCAGCCAGTTGTCGCTGTGGTACTGCGCAAACGCAAGTCCTATCCTCACCGCTGACAACCAATGTTAGAAATGGGATCTCTGGTTGGCTAAGGCATGCGCCAAAGCCAGGCAGAGACCACCACTCTAGTCAGGGCAAGGGAGTTACACGCCGAAGATAACCCCTGCTCACCCCCTTGGTAGCTTGGCACGAGCAGTCAGGCTTATCCCAGAGGCAATGTGTAAAGCGTTTGCGCAACACACTCACACAGCAGCAACCCACTAGGCACACCACAAAAGGAACTCCACACAAGGTTATATATAAAAATAGCCTTTGTATTATCCAAAACACATTAGAATAGTAATCACACAATATACACTGTGCCAACTGGCACTAGGCAATATTTACAGGGGATTATATACACATGACAGGGCCAATTGTGCAACTGTCAGAACCATCACAAAGTGAAAATAGTAAATGTAGAACTTATAATAAAAGTAGAATACAACCAGTAATTACTGGCAAAATACTGTACTCAGCATCATATCAGGCGCAAAACACATTATGCGCCAACCTCATAAGCATAAACCTATTATGTAATAACCTCCTAATCCTGAATCACGCTAGGGGCATAAATCACAGTGGAAAGTAACCTCATCACATAGACCACAGTAGAGGTATAAACCAGGGTGCATAAATCACAGTTCCTGCGCACCACATGAATCCCATGTAGAGCCTGGCGCCCTAACAACCTAGCGCAGCCCCCCTGGCCAACTGGCCTTCTCAGAGGGCTCCAATGCCCTATGTCCCAATAGTCAGGGCATAGCTGCCAATGCAGCAGAATCCCAAAAGTGCGCAATTGCGCAGGCCTAAACGTAGCAGCTGCCGCTAATTGCGGTGCAGCTGTGCAGGCAAAAATGTGGGCACTGACACTCACAGTACCCTCTGGGCCCCTCTGGGATTCTCTAAATAATTATGCACAGCGTTGCAGCTGCCCACTGTCAGGTGGGGCAGCTGGGGGAAATGCCTTGGCACTACGGTGCCCTGGGAACCCTCAATCGGGTCCTACAATTGCACCCCAAACGTTGCAGCTGCCCACTGTCATGCGCTTCTGCGGCGTAGCTGAGAAAATGCCACAAGCACCGACAATGTGCCTCGAGCGACACCAACACTGTGGTGCATTCAGCCCCCCCTCACTCATGGGGGCGCACCGGCAGATTTCTCTGGGTCTCTGTGGGTGGGGGCAGGCACCGACAACGTGCCTTGGCTCTCTCTCACCCCTGGGCCCCTCCTCACCTGTTCAGGCGGTCTCCTTCTCCTTTTGGTCACAGGAGCGCGGGGTAGGCTCCCGTCTGCTTCCTGCTTCTTTGGCCACACGCGGGGCTCTCTCATCCTCACGGGAGCCCCGCTCTGTCCCAGGCCGCTGCTTCCGCTTCCTGAGGGCGCGAGGCTCCACCCACTGTCAGGTTCGTCCTGACCAACTTCCGGGTCACCGCGGGCAGCGCGGCGGTGATCTCTTCAACACGGAGGCAATACGGGGTAGGCTCCCGTTTTCAACCACTACAAAGGCGGGGTGGGCACCCGCTACTTTAAATATAGATAACGCGGCAGAACCGCGGGGTGGGCACCCGCAAAGGAGCAGCAATGCGGGGTGGGCACCCGCTCGGTAACAACGCGCAAATCAGCGGTATAAATGCGGGGTGGGCTCCCGCTAGCGAAATAAGCTGGAATGCGGGGTGGGCACTCGCTAGTTAAATCAGCGAGAATGCGAGGTGGGCACCCGCCAATAATTAAATTCAAAATGCGGGTTGGGCACCCGCCTTTTCAGAGATGCGGGGGAATCCCCAGGCAGCAGCCCAGCGCTGCAAATTAAAAATAGAAGCACTCTCTAAGCGCTAGGGCAAAGTCTCCAGCACTCTCCCCAATACAGGGAAAGCGCTTCCAGGGATAAAAGTCCAAAGTCCAGGGGGCCAAGGCTGGGCTCAGGCAGGGCAGCACACAGGGCCCTCCAGCAGGGAGGCAGTCCCTCGTGGCGGTTCCTCCTGGAGCCCAGCAGCAGCAGGCCCCCCCTCAAGTCAGGAACAGCACAACCGAGCACACCTTCATGGGGTCACAGCCCCTTCTTTTATACACCCTTTTCCTTTGTGACACAGCACAGGGCTGGGGGAAAAACCAGATGCAACTGGTTTGGGGGAGCTTTGGAGCACTTTATTTAGCCCAAGCTCCTCTTCCCTTTCAGAGGGTAGGCTAGGGACATCAGACGCACCACAGGGGGCGGAGCCAGCATTGGGGAGGGAAGGCACAACCCTATTCAGGTCCCAGGTGCAACTCCTCCCTCCCATCTAGATGCAGATCTCTCTATTCAGCCCTGCGCTGACTCACCCTGCCCCTCCTGGAGCCACACACACCTCCCAGCCCCTGTCACTCACAAGCCAGACATGCAACCCACATCAGGCAGGCAGACACACAGCACACAGAAATGCCAACTTCTAAAAGTGGCACTTCTCCACTAGTCACAATAAATTTGCGCACACCATTGCGCAGCATTTATTCTCACGAGTTCGCACATACTAAACTCGCCCCTGCACTCCTCTCACACCAGGAATTACCATGGACACACATATCCCCCATGCATTCCTATGGGAGGGCAGGACAATCTCACCACACGCACTCAGAGAGTGCATGCACTTTACACTGGGCCACAGTGCGAAAGTGCGCAGAGGCCAAAAACCACCAACACTACACAGGGAAAAGGCTAAGAGCCAGGCAAAAAGTTTAGGGGTGAACCTGCCAAAAAGGGCCAAGTCCAACAACCTGAATATTCAGGTAAAACATTCTTCTTAGTAAATGCATCGACCCATTGAAGGACCTGCACCCCTTCACAGCCCTCTGGAACTCTTGTTAGGCATAGGTTAGAGCGGCATGAATGATTTTCCAACTCATTGATTTTATTTTCTAGTGAAGATTTTTCTGTCCTTACTAGGTTGACTTGTTCCTGCATGACAATGATCTGATCCTCTAGCTGCGAGATTCTTGATTCAGCCTCCTGCATTCTTAAAGGGAAACTGCCCACTGCTTCTTCAATTTTAGATAGTTGTTAGTACAAATATGCTATTTCATGTGCTTTTAATTATCTAATTTCATCCAGAATAAGGTTCAGCATGGACCTTTCCTTGCTACTGATTTGAGAGCGGTACCTCCTGGGATCCGTCTGATTCCAGGACCTGAGGCAGAGACTGATCTTGCTTGCCCATGTCTAAAACAGCTGCAAAAGACAGAGACTGTGCTGGCAATGCAGATTGAAGTTGATAATATGGAGATTGCAAAGTATTACTGTCCTGCAGCTGTGGTATTTTGGACAGGGGTTTGTTTATTTATAGGAAGCCCTGCTTCAGTATGAAAGAGAGGCAGCTCAATCAACATTACTTTCTTTTTGTAAAGAGCGGGTACTCTTTCGACTTGCTTTGGGTCAAGCTAGTACAGACTTCTTTTATATCCACCTGAGGAAGATTATTTTGGATTTTGTTCTACTTTTTAGTTTCTTCCTTTTCTTTATCTTCTGCTGCCCTGCTGCTCTCTATGCACAGATTTGGTGTATCCCCTTGTGTGGGGGAAACCATCCCCACCAACCCTTCTACTGCTGAAAACTCTTGTGGGGCACTATCCAGGGCAGCCCCAGCTAACCTAGCTTCTGTTCCAGTTGCCAACAAGTCCTCCTCTGAGCTCAGAGGGCTTGACACTATCACTGTCCTTTGGCATGACTTTAAACTGCGCTCTGCTCTTGCTGCTGCAGATGCGGTCTTCATTTGGGCTTTCCGTGCTTTTACTTTTAGGGCTGCTGCAGCATCCAGATTGCCTATCAAATTGGACGTTTTTAAATGCTTCCCCATTGTAATATTGTTATCAGGCTTAGGGGAGAAACCAACCAGTGACCCACTACCAAGTAAACCCATATGAATGACAGTATTCAGCTAGGTACTTACCCCTGGTGTGAAACCTAGTGGCTCTCCCCTACAATGCCTTGCAGTAGCCTTCTGACACTGTCCTTGAGTTGAGGGTGTGTTGAAACTCCAGTGCCTTTCTTGCTCTTCCTCTTCCTCTAAAAACGAGAGCCACTCCCTTCCTCGGCTGCTGCAGATGATACAATAGAGTCAGGCAGCCCTGTTCATGTGGCACCGTAAATGCCCTTCCTCGGCTCTTGTTGAGAAACAAAACAGCCAGGCAGCCCTGTTAGATGGTCCTGATCATTGTTGCCCCATGTAGCCGCATCTCGGCATCTCCACAACCTTGAAAACAACCCAATGCATTGTGGGGAGGAAGAGGAATTACCCGTCACCTAGTAGCGGAGCATGTGGGATGTGCCTGCCGTGCTAGGAGTGCTCAACTCTTGAGAGTATGAGGCAACAGGCTGAAGCTTAAGCAGCAGGTGATGCCTCTGGAAGTCATCAAATATACTGCAAGGACAACCTCCTTTACAGTGAGCATAAGGCTCCTGTGCATGGGACAACAAGGGCCCTGGTGGTCCCCCAACACTACAGGGCCTTCCAACTAGAGCTGGCTAGTCCTCCGTTTTATTGGCCTAGGACCAAAACTTCCTCAGATGTGTTCTGTAGGACTTGTGTAAACTGCCCGGCCAGTGGGAAGACAGAACAGAGGCTCAAAACAGCCACGGTCCGTGCAGGTAACAGTGGTGGGGCAGTGGAGCTGGATAAGGGGGGATTTTGAGGGACGATGCAGAAGGAAAATTATTTATTAAATTTTTCCTCTGCATCATCCCTCGAAATCCCCCCTTACCAAGCCCCACTGCCCCACCGCTGTTACCTGCACGGACCGCGGCTGGCTGAAAGTCCCCCTTAATCCCTCGCTTGTCGATGGCACACCCTTTGAGAGGATGGGAATTGATATTGTTGGGCCTATGAATTCCCAGACGGTTTCAGCATCAAGTTTATCCTGGTAGATCATGCCACAAGGCACCCTGAGGCCATCCCTCTGAGGACTACAACTGACACTTACACCTGAATAGATCGTGCCCTGTCCTCACACAAAGGGCTAATTAACCCCTACAGATAGTCTGGAGCCATGCCTGGGAATAAAGGACTTCTGTGCACTTCAAAGACACTTCTCTGAAGTCACCCCTACTTCAAAGTCACAGCTGGGTATACGCACTGAGTTTCTGACCCCACCAAAGCAGACACTTCTGGACCTGTAAAGAACCTCTGTCGGAAGGACTGCTGTACTGCTACAAGGAAAATCACTCTGCTTGATTGCTGCCCTGCAAGGATGGCTTTTCTTCTGTGCTGACATGCAGCCTGCTGCTCTCTGACCCTGCTGAGGGAAAGCTGGACTCTGCCTTGAACCCAGAGTGATCTCCAAGGGCTAGTTGGCTTGCCTGATGTTGCTTGAGATTCAGGGATATCAAAGTTAATACACCTGCTCCTGTGCCTGGTCCATTGGAATTGGACCCAGATGCTTGCTCCAGAGAAATCAACGCATCTCCAGTCGGTGTGTAGCAGAACCGATGCATTGATCCTGTTGGGGGTGCAGAATTGGCACATTGCATCAGAACTAGCGCATCACCTCCAAATACTGATTCATTTGAACTGCGCATCGTCGCTGGAGCAGTGTAAAGAGATCTACTCATCCCCTCGACTGTGCAGAGAAAGCTGGGCCTTGCATTTAGACCCAACACATCTCAGCTTCGGCGCTTCATCTTTGGAACCAACGCATCAACACTGCGAGAAGAAAATCAACTCATCAGCTCACAGCGGGATCGACATTGATGCATCGCCTGTCTGCACTCCACATCTTGCTTTTGCGATCAGGATCAAGGTACTTTGTTCACCAGTCCTGTGTGGCTCCTGTACCCGGCCTGTGCTCCATCGCCAGTGGCCTGAACGTTTGACTTTGCCCCGGTCCAGAGTGACCAGATAACCCTCATTGACCCTTATTGCTTCTAAGCCCTAATTAAATTTTTATGCTTTAAAAATACATCTCTATATCTACTTATAGGATTTTTGTTGTTTTGCTCTTGATTAAATTTGAAAATTATTGCCTAATTTTCTAACCTGGTGTGGAGTGTTTTTGCATTGTTTTCATTGTACTACTGTGTGTTGTGTTGCACAAATACTTTGCACATTGCCTCCTTAGACTAGCCTGACTGTTCTGCGCCAAGTCACCAGAGGGTGAGCACAGGTTATCTTTTTGTGTGTATCTGACTTACCCTGACTAGGAATGTGGGTCCTGCTTGGACAGGGTGCATACCCCTGCCGACCAAAAGCTCATTTTCTAACAGTATGTTATTCATGTCTGCCCCACAGCAAGTGTCCTCGCCCCTTTGCTTGTCCAAAAAGAGCCCGTGATGGCTTGCTGGGACATATGTAACATGGAATTGTGATCACGGAACTAACATCCCTATAGCTCAAAATCACAGCGATAACTTGAGCCTCCTTGATACCCCCAGTGAAAAGAACCTAATTATTGGCACTTAACTTTGAGAATTTCTATATGTTGTTGTGATTTAGTGCTCTTGTGGGATGGACCAGGTCTGGAGCACTCTGCAATCATGTCATCAATCAAGTGGCACAACCAGTACGCACCAAGTAGAAAAGACAAATAACTCTGAAATACTAATGTTTCACATTCAATAAATCATTCACACTTACAAGAATGTGGTCTCTCCATGTCACCCTGCACCCTTTAAAAATAGGTGCCTGGTCTGTTTGAACAGTTCAGTCGCAGCTCGGAAAGGGTGAAACTTGAGGTAAGGTAAGAAACCTTTCCTTTCTATTCATGTTAATTACATAAGTTAGGTTGTGGGAAACTGTGTTAAATATTAGTGACATCGGGCGACTATGGGCTGGTAAAGAGTTTTGTTTGACTTTTTTTTCTTAAGTAAACGAGTCCCCTAAAGTTAGGAGAGAGGTTATATTACTAAGCAGATACATCAAGGCGAGAAATGCCTTTCACATCTAGGTTATTTATATAAAATGGCAAAGTTGAGCAAAAAATCGTACTATGTGCCAGCAGTCTGGTCAACTCTGGTCAAGGACTGACTATACAAGTGCACAATGTGCTCCCCCACCCCTCCTCCCTGCAGGGATCCTTCTGATTTGAGGGCGGGTGAAACAGGCAGTCATGGCGCAAGAATGGTAGATGCTCCGTGTAAAATACCGTGGGGCAGATTTACAAGCCCCTTGCGCCACTTTTGCGTCATTTTTAACATGGGAAAAATGACGCAAAAGTGGCGCAAGGGCCTTGTAAATCTGCCCCCATGTTCCCCCGGAGTGCGACCCTTTCATTAAGAACATTATTGTTTTTGGGAGTTTTGTGCTACTTGTATTTAATGCCACATAGTGATGTTACCCTAAGCCTGCTGCCTTACCTCATCTTGCTGCACCTCTGGCCCTGGGCATACCTGAGGAGAGCAGGAACTTATGCTGATGTATGTTGGTGCCTGGGTCCTTTCCACTATGTTCATCCAGAGCAGGAGTGACAGACTTTTAACTGAGGCCGGGCTGTAATTGTTCTTTACCCAGTGGGCCATACGTGAGAGCACATTGAGCGACTAAACTGAGCGGAGTGTGCTCAGGTGGGGACAGATTTTACATTTTCTACCCCCTATTTGTCAGTAACGAATGAAACATTTACAGATTTTATTCGGAGGCATGACTGAGTGGATATTCTGTGAAAGCCATTACAGCACTGCCATGGCCCTGAAGAGTAGGGTTTAAGAATGAAGGGCACATTTACTTTTAAAGTAAGATTTGAACCAGGTGTAGGGTAGAGGGAGATGTATTAATTGGCAGGATGTTCAAGGAAATGCAATGTACTTTCTCAGATCTTGAGTGGCAAGCTATCTCGCAAGGCATTAAGAGAGGCAAATTTTAAAAGAATGTCATTTTTATCACGCTGGATGGCATACTATACTCCTAAAGCGCTCCATAAGATGCATCCAGAAGTTGAGAACAGATGCTTTCACTGTCTGCAATTGGGTGAGGGAGGCTGGCTTCATATATTTTATACTTGCCCGATGTTAAGACCGTTTTGGGAGATAGTCTGCGCCGCTCTCAGCCTTGGCTTGCAGAGAAGATTGGAACCAGAGGCGTCAATAGCAGTTTTTGGTTCAGTAAGGCAGAGACAAAACCTGCCAATGTCTAGAGGGGAGGAAACATTTGTGGTAATCACCTCTTTGGTGGCATGCTCCTTAATTCTCCAGAGTTGGAGGACAACAAAAGTAACCGCCTACCTAGAATGGCATAAAAAAATGATTCGAACAAGAAAATTTGAAGAGGCTTACATTAAAAGGGTCTGTGCCATTAAAAGATACACTACAGTATGGAAATACATGGATGAGGTAGAAAGTCGGCATGTGTAAATGCGGCAACATTTAATTTATTTAAGCACAACTGAACTTTGTTTTAGGAATTGTTTTGCTGCTAGGGGTAGAATATGAGTTGATGCACTTCATCAAGGTTTAGAATAATCCGATTGGGTGATAGGAAAATGCACTCTATGGGAGTTAAATATATTGTACTTTATTAATAGCACTTTACATTGTTCAAATGCTCAATGACTTCGCACGTTGCACTTTAGATAGCGAATGAATTGAGAGTATAAAAGTTTTGTAAAAAAGGATTCTAATAGTTAAATAATGGTGTTCATTTGTGAAATTGACTTTGTGTATTAGAGAAATGGTTTGATCTATGTTTCTGCTCAATAAAAAGTTGTTGTTTTTTAAACGGACAAGCCTCCCCGCCCCCCCACAAAAAAAGAAGAATGATAAATAACCAGTGGAATTATCTGACTTAAGTTTTTGCCAGTCCCACAGAACAGTTTTTCTAAACCCCAGTTATCTCCTTCTAGAGAAGGAAGTGACAGAGGTGGTTTTCTGCCCTCCGGGGGATGCACCCTTGACCCCACAGAGCCCTAGTGCAGCTAATCTGCCCTCCTCGTGCTACAGCAGGATTCTTGGGGGGCTGTGGGCGACCCAATAAATGTCTTCAAGTGATAAAGTGTAAATTTTTAATTTTAATATTTGTTGTAATGCATTTTTGTCCCCCTAGTAACAAATCTGAGGATACAATTTGTTATCTTTTAACGTTTTAGAAAGACGTGTTGCTCTGGCGGATTGTTGTTGTTCTGTTGAAAAGTAGGCTACCCAGCCAGAATATTCTCCTGTAGCTGCAGCGGCTGAACTCGAATTTTCAAAACCTGCTCTAGACTCTAGCAAGAAGCCGGACGTCCTGCATGGCAGAAAACTCCATGTAAAGAATAAATACCACTGATTACCAAGTGACAAATTGAGCGGTATCAGGTCCTTAGTGGTAGTTAGCACCTCTCCCTGCTAGGCCGAAGGTCTTCGTAAACAGCATCAATTACATCACTCCTGGCCAGGGCTGGGCCTGAAGAACACGCCCTACCAAACCTGTTCAATTCCCCAGTCTCTCACACAGACGAATCACTGCCTAATGAGCGTACATGGGATGAAACACCTCTCAAATTGTTGCACGTTCCACAAGACAAGATTTTTGCTAAGGGCCCGGAAGCTTGTCTGTCCATGGAATGCTCAGTCTTGAGTAATTCCTCCATATCTTACACTGTAGCCTGTTGCACTGCTCTTCCTATAAGTAAACACCCCAGCACATCCCTCTACACTGATGAACATCTGTGTGTGTTGTTTATGTTTGTGGTCTCGCTCCAGCCAGCTTTTGCTATTTGCGCACATTCTTCCCCATGTGCTTTAGGCTCATTCATTGGATGCCTTTCTTGTCTATTTTGATATTCTGCTTCTAATTTGTTGCTTTCCCCTGTAACCTGTATTTGGTCCACCACTGGAGCATAGTTTTCTCACCATGCTTTTTGATTTTATATTTTGAATCCCAACATAGCTGATTTAGAGACAGTTTTTTCTCTGTGCATCTCTACATATTGTCTTTAAGTACTTCATTGGCGTGTATGGCTGTTGTCCTTCTCTTCCAACCCCTTTTCTGTTTTTATTCCTTCTTATTGCTCCAGAACCCCGCTCGTTCTTTTCATTCTTCATGTTGTTCCAGATATCTGCTCGCACCACAATCTACTGAATATTTTCATTTCCCGCTGCCCATTTCTTGCGTTTCTTTCCACTGTTCCTGATCCCTTCTTGCTCCATCATTTGAATACATGTCTCTCTTACTACTCATGCCTTCTTTCTCTTCCTGTTGTTCCAGATCCCCACTTGCTCCCTTGTCTTCTGATATTCGTCTGCCTCGCAACCCTTCTCCTTCACCAATGCGGTAGCTCCTATTGGCTTTATCAAATGCTGGAGGCTTTTAACATCAACTAGCAACGGCAAAGCCAACACCAGACACCAGTCATGTAAAACGTAAAGAAAGCATTTCTTTATACACTTTGAAGACCCCACCTCATTGTCACATCACGTAATGGAGTGGCATCTAGAACGCATAGAAAACAATGTTTTTTTATGCTTGTTGCTGAGTTGTGTCATCAAGTTGCATCATGCAACACAGCGGTCATCTTTAGAGTCGAAAAGACATTCTGTACTTTTAATGCAGCCAATCAGGCATTGGCAAAGTCAATCGTATCACTTACTCAGCATTGGCTAACTGACACCAATTGTCTTTGCTCTCTGAGTGTTTTTGAATGAGTGCATCATGGCTTTCGGCATATGGATTTTGTTCTTAAATGCCTTGTGCAATCCTTCTTCAGGGATACATACTGACCTGTTGATCATGATGGATCAATGCTGGAACTGGCCCTATCTGCAGGGTCTCACCTCAAACATCTTCTGTTCATCCTCCAATTTCTGCTGATCTCATTTCTGCCAGCATGGGGACACTTTGTACTTTACAAGTGCAAAGATACATCTCTTTAAGGGTAAAGTCTGATTTTTTATCACAATTCTGTAAATTCCCCTTTAGAAAGTTGACATTTTCCTATCCCAACCATTTGCTTTCTGCAGCCTGTTCCTGGGTCACTTGCATGCAGTCACTACTTGCGTCACATGAGTAAGTGTAGCTGGCAGTAGGTCTTTGTGTATTGCTTCCAGATAGTGAGACAAAGGGAAGATAGGTGTTGGCAGTATGGGCCACTCTGAGTTAACAAGGGGAAGAAGCTATCACCTACCACACTTGCACATCACAAGGGCTCTGCCTGAGCACACTCACAAAGAGGGTTGACACCAGTCTATTGTGGCCCGAGGCAACCTGAGGCCATTGCAGAGAGGCAGGAAATTCAAAGCAAATCTGGGGGTGGAAACCTCTGGAAGCTTCTCCTACTTCAAAGTAGACACCAGGTCCAAACTTTGGACCTCAGACCCCAACTCTTCAGATCAGTATGGGACATGTGGACGTTGCCAGGAACAAGGATTGCCCAGCTGTGAAGTCTGCCCTGCTGACCTGCTTTGTTGCCCAAGGACTGCTTTTCTGCCCAAGGACTGCTCTTGCTGTATCAGGACTCTTCTGCTGTGAGCTGCCCTGCTGAAACCAGGATTCCTTTGTGTCCCAGGACTCAAAGATCTTCAGGGGTCATTTGGCTGACCTCCTGTTCTCAAGCCACAGGGACACAACATGCATCTCTGCACCACGCATCTTTGACACAGGACCATGCATGGCCTTGACAGCTCTGCAAGCTTGTTC
The DNA here is from genome assembly GCA_963921515.1 of Calotriton arnoldi. Taxonomy (NCBI): domain Eukaryota; kingdom Metazoa; phylum Chordata; class Amphibia; order Caudata; family Salamandridae; genus Calotriton; species Calotriton arnoldi. The sequence continues at coordinate 266,336 of CAWUFW010013004.1, read as the reverse complement.
CAGCATGATACATCTTGATGCAGACAACCAACCCAGCTCGATGCAGCACAGCGCATCTTGACTTAAGTCCTCGCCAGCCCCAGTGGCTTAACCAGCACTGGCCCAGGGTGACACACCTTGTCCTCAGCACTGACGCATCAGTACGCAAGTCTTGGCGAGCCCCAGAGGCTTCCTCTGTGATGACACCAGGCCTCTCATCGCAAGCTCCCGTAGACGGTCACTGACTTCAATGTGTGATGCATCTTAGAGCAGGACCTCGCATGGTTTTCTTGACACTGGACAGCAAAACTCGACTCAAGGACTTCGATTCACTCCACAACCAGGATTTAAGGTACTCTTGTTCATCGGGCCAATGTGAGTCCCTGTGGTTCGCCTGAATTTTGACTTTGTCCCAGTTTAGCGTGACCAGATATCCACAGTTGGCTCTTTGCCCTTTTTGGCACTATATTCACTGAAATCTTTCATACTGCATATCTCCAGTTTTACTGATTGAATTTTTGTTGTTTTAGTCTTGTTTTATTTATAAAATTTTACTCTATTTTGTCTAATTTGGAGTGTGTTAGAAAGTGGGTTACTGAATGACTGGGTAAAAGCTCTGGTCAATCAATTGCCATAATAAAAGTCAAGGCAAGAGTCAGGCAAACCCTAAATTAAGCTGTGGTCGCCCTCTGTAGCTTGGCACAGAGCAGTCAATTTTAACTTTAGAGGCAATGTGTAAAGTATGTGTGCAACACTTCAAACTGTGAAACAGTGAAAACACCACACAAAAAGATACCACGCCAGGTTACAAAAATAGAACTTAATTTAATAAAAAAACAAGGCAAAGACAACAAAAATCCAAAAAGTAGAACTTGAGATACAATTTTTAAAGAATAAACTGTAAAATAGCACTTAGAAGCAATAAGCTCTTACTTGGAATATCTGGTCACGCCGGACTGGCACAAGTCAAAAGTTCAGGCTGACTGCGATAGAGGGTGGGCCGTATACAAGAACATAGTGAGGCCTACTGAACAACAGTACCTTAATCTTGACTGAGTCGATGTCAAAACTGTGGGGGCAGCCAAAGCGATGCGTCCATGTCGATCCACGCAGTAGTGGTGATGCATTGGTCCTGATCCACAAAGCAATGGCGATGCGTCATCTGTGATGAGGGAAGAGCTGCGATGTAGAGATTCTGTGTCTTCGTCGAGGATGCCATCAACGCGGGTGTTAAAATCTTCTGCCAAGGAGAGCGTTGTACAGTGGTTGTTCCAAAGGTGATGCGCTGTGGCCTATCCACACAGCAGAGGCAATGCACTGGTTCTTGACAGGAGCGATGCGTAGTTCTGATCAATGCAATCGTGGCAATGTGCTAGTTCGACAGAGTGCATGGGTTTTGCTGGAGCAAGCACCTTAGGCACACCTGCAAGAGTCCAGGACTGGGAAGGCACCACAGGGCAGGGCAGATTCACAGATTTATGTCCTTGAGACTTCAGATCAGGAGGTCAGCCATCAAGCCCCTGGAGTCACTCTAGGTTCAAGTGATGCAGGTTAATTTCTTCTCACCCAGGTAGATCAGCTGGCAGTAGGGCAGCACCCCGATGCAGGAATCTAACAAAGTAGCAGTCCAGCAAAGTGGCAGCCCTTCAGCAGCACAGCAGCCCTTCTTCCTGGCAGAGTCTTCACAGGTCCAGAAGTGTACTGAATTGACGGTGTGAGAGGTCTTTGAATTGGGAAGACTTCAAGGAGAGGTCTTTGAAGAGCACAGAGGTCATCCCTTCCTGCTCTGGCTCCAGACTCACTACAAGGGGGTATGCAGCCTTTTGTGTGGGGACAGGACACAGCCTATTCAGGTTTAAGTGAGGCTGGGTCCAGCTCCACCTTCCCATTCTCCCAGGATGTCCTATCAAGTCACACTTAAGCTCATATTTTATATGCTGTATATAGGGAATACCAAGGTGCAGGTGACATCCACCCCAGACAAGTGATCAGAGACAGGCATTAGGCACCAAATGGCTAAAGTCTGAAAATGCCATTTTTCTAAAAGTTGAATTTTCAGACATTGAATTTAAAATCTGACTCCACCATAAGTTGTGATTTTAAATTGTGATTCCAGAGACACCAAACTTGAAAACTTTATCTCTTCCAGATTATGAATTATACTTTTATGTAATAAGATAGTTCCAATGTCATCATATGGGAGAGATAGGCCTTGCAGTTGTGAAAAATGACTTTGGCAGTTTTTCACTACCAAGACATGAGAAATTTTAAAGCACATGTCCTGCCTTTTAAATACACTGCGCCCTGCCCTCTGTGTTATCCAGGGCCTAACTTAGGGGTGACTTATATGTATAAAAGGGAAGGTATGGACCTGGAAAAAAGGTTTTTCTCTCCAGGTCGACATAGCAGTTTAAAACTGCATGCATAGGATCTGCAATGGCAAGCCTAACACAAGGTTGGAGGGCTACTTAAGTGGGTGGCACAGTCAGTGCTGCAGGCCCACTAGTAAACACAAGGAGATGTTGGGCGGAGTGCTAGAACTTTTCAGACACTCACCCCCAGTCCCAGATCTGTATTGAATCCATCATTGTTCTTTAGCTCACTTCGCAACCTCAGTTCAGACACAGCTATATGCAAATCAGTCTTGACCCTGTGCCTCATGGGAACAGTCCAACCGAACTGCCAAGCCAGTTCTTCACTGAACCGGAAACAAGCATCTTGGGACCAGTTTTGGGGTAACACCCCTTATCAGCCAGGCTAGCTTGAATCCAGTGGCAAAGTGAGCAAGGGACCCACGTCTGGGCATACCCTGCCAACTTAGAGTGAACAAAGCAAACACAAGGAGATGATGGACGGAGCACTAACACTTTTCAGACACTTACCCCCAGTCACAGATCTGGGTTGAATCCATCATCATTCTTTAGCTCACTTCGCCACCTCAGTTCAGACCCAGCTATATGCAAATCAGTCTTGATCCTGTGCCTCATGGGAACAGTCCACCCCAAATGCCAAGCCAGGTCTTCCCTGAACCGGAAAATAGCATCCTGAGATTTACAGGCCCTATGCACATGTAGTACACTTTACTAGGGACTTCTAAGTTCTAAGTAAATTAAATATGCCATATGGGGATGAGCCAATATTACTATCTTTAGGGGAGAGAGCACAATCACTTTAGCACTGGCTAGCATTTATAAAGTGAATAGAGTCTTAAAACCAGCAAAACCGAGGTCAGAAAAGTGAAAGAGCTAGGAACAAAGTCAGGTGGAAGACTACCCGAAGGCTGCAAGGTCTAATAGTTGTCCCCCCACCAGAATGTGGGGAGAGCTACCCAAACTCTTGGGAGTTCTCTTCACTAAGACAGAAGAACCTGGAGAGACCATCAGCATTGGCGTGGTCTGTCCCCGGGAGGTACTCCACATAAAATCCATTCCCTGTAGGGAGATGGACCACCTCAACAGTTTGGAATTTTTACCCCTCACCTGCATGAGCCATCTGAGTGGTCTGTGGTCTTTCTGAAGCAGGAAGTGGGTCCCAAACAGGTGTGTTCTCAACATCTTCAGTGCCCAGACCACAGCAAAAGCTTCTCTCTCAATTGCACTCCACCTCTGGAAGCATGGAAGCAGTCTTCTACTAGGGAAGGCTACCTGTTGGTCTAGGCCCTTCTCATTCAACTGGTCTAATACCACCCCTATCCCATGCTCCGAAGCATCTCTCTGCCCTAATAATTGTTTGGAGAAATCAGGTGCCTTGATTACAGGTGCTGTATTTGACGGTATCAAAGGCTTTCTGGCAAGCCACTGTCCAGATCACCAGTCTGGGCTGCGTCTTGAAAGTCAGCTCAGGTAAGGGCACAACAATGGTGCCATAACCCTTAACAAATCTTTGGTACTAACCTATGAGGCCTAGGGAGGCTCTCAATTCTGTCTGTGTTTTAGGTGGTTGGCAGACCATGATAGTTTCACTCTTGGCCTGGTGGGACCGCACCTTACCCCCATCTAGTAGGTGACCCAGGTACACCACGGAACCCCGCCCAATCCGGCACTTACTGGCCTAGATGGTCATGCCTGCCTGTTGCAGGGCCTAAATTACCTTGTGAAGGTGATGCAGGGTTTCCAGCTGAAACTGTTGACAGCAATGTGGTCGAAGTAGTGGCACATAAGGCCTCCTTAGCAGCCAGAACCCTGTTGACCAATCTTTGGAAGGCAGCAGGGGCATTTTTCAAGCCAAAGGGCATCACCCAAAATTGGATGTGGCCTTCTAGGGTGGAAAATGCTGACCTCTCTTTGGGCCCCTCAGTCAGAGTGATCTGCCAATATCCTGATATCAAATCAAAGGTACTGAGGAATTTGGCAACACCCACCCTGTCAATGAGCTCATCTGCTCTGGGGATGGGGTCGGCTTCAGTTCTTTTCTTTTTTAAACATCTTTTTATTAAGAACATGATCGGACAATCAAAACAGCGTACATTCCTGAGAAAACGCAGTGCTCAAATATTATTTGAAAGGCAGCACACCTGGAAATAAATAATCAGGCATTACATTACAATTTCACTGAAGCGATGGCCGTTCTGCTCAATCATCACATCTACCCACTGGCGGAGGAGCACATATTTTGCCCCTGTATTCATTCCATGCTTCCCAAATCAGTGTCCACTTTGTGGGGCAACCTCTAGAAATATATATAGTCTTCTCTGTCACCATACACCAGTCCATATCTTTCCGCCACTCATCTAGCGTGGGTGGGTCTCGCGCCTTCCATTTTCTAGCTATATTCCTCCTGGCAATCATCAGCCCCAGAGTCACCCATATTCGCTCTTTAGAGGTCAAATCCGTCGGGCTCCAGATATTCAGGAGACATAATTTGATGTTACAGTCTATACTGTGTCCCATTACTCTCTCCATGCACCCCGTCACCACTGACCAATACCTTTCGATGGTCATATACTCCCATAGGGTATGAATAAAAGTACCTTCCTGACCACATTTTCGAACACACCCTGCCTCAGTAACATAACCCATTCTCACCAATGTCGGGCGAGTGAGGTATAGTCTGTGAAGTATCTTCAAATGCACTAGACGAAGCCTCGGGGAAATGGCCACCTCTCTGGGAGAGGCCAGTGCTTCACGCCACTCCTTGTCATCCAACCCCGCCACATCATAATCCCATTTTGTGCGGAGCCGGAGTAGGGGGTCCACCGTATTATTAATCAGTTTTTTATATATTAACGATATGGCTTTTTCCGGGAGGTTCCCATCTAGGACCCTGTCTTTGAGCGGGGAGAATTCTGGTGGTGCGTCTCCCTCTTTTAACACCGCCTGTAAAGCATGGTGGATCTGCAGGTACCTATAGTATTCAGTGTCAGCCAATTCATACTCCGTCTGCAGTTGGCCAAAGGGAAATCCCCCACCCCCCTTCCATAGGTCGCCCATCCTTGAGATACCAATCAAGTCCCAACGATCAAAGCCCCGGGTGCGTCTCAGCTTGCCCAACTGGTCTGTGTGCCAGAGTGGTGTGGCCTGTGTGATCTTGCCCTCCCATCCCAAGCTCTTCGTAGCAGCCTTCCAGATTTGGATCACGTGCCTGGTGGGCCCAGTCAACTTCAATTTTGCTGGGTTCGAATATAATGCGCCTGTAAAGCTACCCCCAGGCATGAGCCACCTGTCCACCTGGAAACCCGGGTCATCCGGCGGTTGATACGTGCAGTGATTTATTGCTGCAAGTTGTGTTGCCCAATAATATTTTTTAACGTCTGGGAGGGCAATTCCCCCATCGTACCACCCCAGTGTCAGCTTCTGTGTGGCGATTCTCGGCGGTTTACCATCCCACAAAAGTTCACTAAGGATGCTATCAATGTCTCTAAAGTATGCAGACCCCACTGGGTGGGGCGTGTTTTGCAGGACATACACAAAACGCGGGAGGGACATCATTTTAAATAGGGCTTCGTGCCCTAAGAGGGACAGAGGGAGGGATCTCCAGTGAAGGACATCTCTCTTTAGACGCCTTAGTGGGGGCTGGAGATTATGGTTCGTCAAAACATAACGGGTTCTTGGATACCCAAATCCCAGGGTATTTAAACTCGTCCTTCGCTTCGTGATAGTGAAACCCCTGGGCAATGAAGGTGTAGCTCCACTGAGGACATAGAGTATGGATTTCGCCCAGTTAATTCAATAGCCTGTGAATCTACCAAAACTAACAAAGATATGTAGAATCCTGTTAAGCGAGGCCGCTGGTGATGCCTAGTACAATGAGATACGGTCTTCCCAGCCCTCCGCCCATCTAAGTCCCCTGACCACTGGATCTCTATGTATCCACATAGCCAGCGGTTCGAGCGTCAATGCAAAAAGCAGGGGTGAGAGGGGGCAGCCCTGCTGGGTGCCCCTGCTGAGTGTAAAGGTACCCGATTTCCTATTGTTGACTACCACTTGGGCTAAAGAATCTTTATATAGGAGCCGAACCCACCCGATGTATTCCTGGCCAAACCCAAGTTTCTGCAACATCGCGAACATATAGGGCCATTCAATGGTATCAAATGCCATGGCCGCATCAAGAGACACAACCACCGCATCCACCTCGATTGTCGCAGCGCGGCTGAGTACTCCCTGAAGTCATTGCAGGTTAAGGGAGGTGTTCCTAGCAGGCATAAAGCCTGATTGATCAGGGTGCACCAGCTTTGTGATTACCGGTAATAAGCGAGCAGCCAATACCTTCGCCAATATCTTGGCTTCTGCGTTTAGCAATGATATTGGCCTATATGAGGAACACTGATTTCTCGGCTTCCCTTCCTTAGGAATGACCACGATCGTCGTTAATCTCTGGTCAGCGGGAAGTACTCCCACTTCCTTACTTTCTAGGAACATTTTAGTTAGGTAGGGTGCAGTTTTACTCATGGTCAGTTTATACAATTCAATGGGTAATCCGTTTGGACCCATTGCCTTACCCCCCCTCAGGTCCTGAATGGCCTTTTCAATCTCTATGCTAGTCAGCTCTTGGTCCAAGTCCAAGCGCTCTTCCCCAGAGAGCAATGGGAGTGAAATGTCTCTTAAGAAGGAGACCGCCTCTTCCTCTGTGTATGGCGTCTGCGACGCATAGACGGTCTGGTAGTATTGGCCAAATGCGTCTGCTATCTCGAGGTTCAGTGAGTTTTACACCCGGCACGTCTCTATTTCTACCACTACTCTATTCGCGAGGTCCCTTCGATCTAGCCAGGCCAACAACTTACCAGCCTTATCCCCTACGTTGTATATTTTGCTAATTGTTGCCCTGTAGTGTGCCCTGGCTGATTCTGTAGCCAAGTCGGTATATTCTTTTGTTTTCAATTGCAGTGCCTGCCTCGTATCGTTTGTGCTGTCTTCCTGAAGAGTGCTCTCAAGCTGGAATATATCTTCTTCCATGCAAACTAGTTCCGCCTGTTTCTCTTTCTTGGATCCCACTATGTGGGCTAAGGCTACACCCCGGATGACCACTTTGTAGGCCTCCCATAGCGTCAGAGTGGAGTCCACCAAGCTGTCATTTTCCTGGAAATATAGCTCTGTATCTTGGGTAAGTTTGTCTCGTATTTGAGGGATTTTAAAGTACCATGGGTTGATAGGAACCATTCTACCCGCTACGGGCTCGCCCACCTCCAGTCGACACCAAACTGGCGAATGGTATATGATACCCCTGAACAGGTGGTTTACCTCTTTGACACTACTCATTTGGGTCGCCGGAGTCACCACATAATCTAACCTGGACATTCTACGATGGGCCCCTGAGTAGAAAGTGTACTGTTGCTCATCCGGATGGAGCTTTCTCCATGTATCCACCAAACCCAGTGCACCCAGGAAACTGTGTATGTGCGTTCTAGAGGGGGGTAGAACCCTTTGGGGCCAGTGCTCAAGTGAATCTGAAACAATGGAATTGAAATCCCCCCAATCATAAGCCGACCCTCCGGGAGATCAAGATGAAGGTTGCCGAGGTCCCTAAAAGCCGAGGCTTGGAGACCCGGGGGTATGTAGACTGAAACTAGATTTAACTTGCGACTCTCCCACGTCCCTGTGATCGCCACAAACCTTCTGAGGTTATCAGTCATGGTACGATCAATCGAGATGGGGAAAGTGTTGTGCACCATTATCCCCACCCCCCTGGATCCCGAACCAAACGCTGAATGCGCCACGAGTTTAAACCCGCGCCTCGACATTGCGTTGCATGCGTTTCCTAATAGATGCGTCTCCTGTATAAGGATCACGTCCGGTGAATGGCATTTTAGGAACTGAAGCACAAGTCCCCTCTTTATCTTATCCCCCAACCCGTTAAAGTTCCATGATATCAATCGCAGTCTGTTATAGGGATTCTGCACACACAGAGCTATGCTCAGGATAATAGGACCTCGGAATATAGTGGTGAGCCAAACATAAACCTTAGCACCTAAAACCCCAACCCAACTAGCCTTAGCGTCCCATTAGCAACAATGTACCAATGATTAGACAACCCAGAACACAGTATCTCTCTCTCAGGACTCGCAGAAGCAAGAACACTCTTTCGTCACTCACTCGTACCTGTCCACAACGTGCGTAAGAAGAGACACAGTATAGGTTAAAATGTTTATTTCAACTTACGTGCTCTAAGATACAGTACACGTGTCAGTACTATAAGCATAATGCATAGGAATAATATGATCAGCATAGTTACAACTCCATAGAATACAAACGGGGAAAGCATCTCATAAAGCAGTGGATATAAGGCTAAATAACCTTACCACCCTCCCAGTGCTGGAAGCTAGTTTATTATAAAAATAGAAGACATCTGGGCTTTGACTAGCGAACCCCCATACCTCAGTCTCTAGATGCAAAACTACATCAGCAGACAATCACAACTCTTCTCCCTGGAAAGGTTTTCTCCAAGTGCCTCTAGAGCGGGAAAACCGCAATATTAAAAGCACACTAATTTCTCCATGGCAGCTGTACATAGTGTTATGTCTAGGTGCGAGGGACTGGCCAAATCAGCAAGAACAAGGAAACGTTATTCGACCTTGTACATGTTGTGCAGACTGAGCCCAAAGTGAACAGGAGAAAAGGTGAAAGACAGAGAATGCAGACAGTGCTAAAATAACTTGGCACGAGCAGAGGTCGATAGAACAACGGCTCAGAGTAACGTGTGCAAAGAAAAGCATCATGGCAGCCAGGCCTAAGACAACGTAGCAAGGCAGGCCAGGAGGCCACAAACCACAAGACAAGTCCATGTTTAGTCATTGAGGTCACACTCATCTAGGGTGATAAACTGCCATCGCAGGGGGGCCCTGAGCTGCACCAGGCGTAGTGTGTCGCCTTGAGCACCCCACCCGTCCCGCCAGGTGTACCTCCCACCTTATTGATAATGCTCCTTGCGATATAGCTAATGCACCACATGTTGCCCATCTTGTCCGAACTGTGTGTCCTGAAAAAAACGTTCCCTTCCCCCCGTAGTAACGCTAATGAAGCTCACTAAGCGATTAATGTCATAATCCTGCATGATGTCGGAAATGTTACGTAACAAGAACCCCACCCGCCTGAACTTAAACAACTGTACCCCCCTCCCTGGCTCCCTGCATGGCGGACACGGAACCTCCCTCCACCCCCAATTTGCAGAGTGCCTATCGCCCACCCTTATAACTCGAGGTGCGTGTGCCCAACCTGGCACCCGTTAAACCAATACAGTCAATTACTTAATAAGTAGCCCGGTAAACATTAATTAAATCTGGAATCACATTATTCATTCCCGCACAGACTATATGGAAATGTTATTCGTGCCATATCCCTTCCAGTATTTTGTAGGAGAGACCCTACAGTACCAGGTTCTGTGGAGGGATATCTGCAGTTCCTTTACAATGACAGTGAATCATACAGACCAGTTATCATTTGGCGCCATTGTCTTCTGCTCGTTCGTTCAGCGGGGATCCTCCCCCCCGATCGCCTCGAGGCTGCTCTCTACCGTTGCGCTGACTTCGGTAATTCTGCTTGCTGGCCTGTCGTCATCCGTCCAGCCAGTCCCACGCCTCGTCAGGGGTGACGAAGAACCAGGGCTTCCCCTCTGATTCCACTCTCAATTTCGCCGGAAAGATCACTGCATATTTCACGTTCTTGTCCCGCAGTGCTTTCTTTACCTCCAGGAAGCTACGTCGCTGGCGCTGCACCCTGAGCGTGAAGTCCGGGAAGAAAGTCACTTTACTATTTTGAAATTCGATTGGTGGTGAGGTGTGCGCCGTCTGTAAAATGATGTCTCTATCCCTATTGTTGAAGATCCTTGCGACTATAGGTCTTGGGTGGGCCCCGGGTTACGGTTTACCCCCAGGCACTCTATGAGCTCTTTCTACGGTGAAGAATTTTGACAGTCTAGTAGGTTTTTGGTAGGCTGTTACTAGCTCCTCCACAAAGAGGTCCATTGCCTGTTCCTCCGCGCGTTCCGGGATCCCCAGTATGCGCACGTTGTTGTGCCTTGAGCGCCCTTCATACTCATCCAGCTGAGCCTCCAGTCGTTCACTCCGAGACTGCAAGTCATTTACCCTTTGCTGGAGGGTGGAGGTGTCCTGAACCTCTTCCATGCGTCTGACGGCCCCCGGCTGTCCGACGTCACGGTGCTCGTGTGCGTCGGACGGCCAGGGGCTGTCCGAACTGCGCACACGTCAAAGAGGTTAACCAGGGAGTCCGCTGCCGATTCCACCTCTTTGAGTCTAGTGTTCATGGATCGCATGTCTGCTCTAATTAGGGATACCGACACTGAGTCAATCCTGGTCTCCAGAGACGTTTGCACTGTCGTGATAGCTTTTAGGATATCCTTTAGGGTTGGTTCCTTTACGCCATCAGCGTCCTGCTGCTTTTCTGGCGAATCTTGCGTTCCCTTCTGACTGGGACCGGAGGCCTTGTCCCACGCATATTTTTCCAACTTGGTCTGCATGGAAGCCTTGGTGTTCCGACCACCCACCATATTGAAGCTGTAGGGATCTACGCACAAGTGAGCGAGAGCCCTCCGGGTAATCCGATTATGTTGTGCAATAGACACTGCAGAGTTCTGACCTTCCTCAAGGGAGGGAAAACACTGTCTGTGGTGGTCGTTTTCTCCGACACCGTGCCTCTTTAACAATACTTTCACTCTTGCGCACTTGGTGGCACCAAAAGCGGTTCGCCGTTTGAGCCGCTAGTTATGGGGCCGAGGACTGCCTGGGAACGCTAAACTGCCATCCATGTTCCTTAGAGGAGTTTAGGACCTTCCCGGTACTCCAGTAGTTGAGACGATCATGGGCCCAGCCGGAATCAGTTCGCAGCGCACCCCTGTGCCTCACGTCTTCTCCCCTTCACAGGCCAAGAGCAGCCCTAGCCAGACCGTATGGCATAACAGCACCAGTTTCGCCCACCTCTATGCCGCGTATTTGGTGACCCTTGTCTGGTCACACTGCCCACTTCTCAAGTTTGCTCACCGTGTCTCTGGCGTTGTTGCAAGGGCTGTCCCGCCACCACTCTCTGTAGGCGGACGGTTGCCCTCGGCCCTGTGCACTGCGTCCGGCGCTCCCGGCCCCGATCTGGTATTACAGGCTCGTTAGACCACCATAGAGAGCCGGTGAGAGGGAGGAGGGGGGAGAATAAAAGGACACCAGCAGCACATTTTCCTCACACTGCCTCCGAGTTACAATCCCAAAGGGGGGCAGGTAGACTTCTCGGTCGGAGCGTTTACCCCCTCCTAACCTTCAATCAGTCCCTGCCATGCAGGCCCGCTCACGCCGCCTCCGCTCCTACTGTTTCCTGTGACAGAGATCTGGTCTGGGGCCGCAGTATTTTTGCCGCGTCACTCACGGGCGCTATGGCTCTTCCTTATCAGCCATGGCCGGGCAGTCAGCACGTCGGTCACTTCGGGCGCACGATCTCCGGCACGGCTAAGACCAGGCCCCGCTACATGCTCCGGAGCTCACTCGCCCCTCCTCCGCTTCAGGCACAGACACTGCAGAGTGGCCGCGCCGCTGGGAAAATCTCTGGGTCTACTCCACCAAGTCGATCCGATCACGGCTCAAAATGAGCCCACAGGAGTTGTGGGCCCAATGTTGTCGATCTCTACTCAGCAATCTCGGATAAGTGGACGGATGGCTCCATTAACTGGTGCACTCAAACGGACCCGCCTCAAGGTGAGGCCATTTCCCTCGGCAGTTGGCCACGCCCCCGGGCTTCAGTTCTTGATGACACAATTGAGTCCCCAGTAGTCCACACAGAAACTGAGTTCTGGAGTGGTGCAGCCTTCGATACCAGCATGATTGGGCTGGTCCAAAGGCTATTGGAGGGCTCAATCACCCCTAATGCCAGGATCTTGGAGAGTTCCCCCATGATGCTGGCGCCCACCTTGTCTGACAACCTGTAAATTTTGTTCCTCACAGGTTAGCTATCTCCAGTGTCAAAATCATGGATGCACAAATGTGTTAGTCCAGGGGTGAGTGAGAACAGTGGGGCAAACTGTCCCAGCAACGTAACAGTCACCCTGCTGTTCTGGGGTCAGGGTGGATGAGAAGTTGACGCCCTCCATCCACCATGTTGCTGTGTAGAGAAGAGGTCAGGTAGTGGATCGCTTTCCGCTTCCAACCCCTCATCTGTCATGAGGAGCATGCTAACTTTGGATCTCTCGAAGTGAGGCGTGAGGCTGTTCGCATGGAGCACCCTTAGAAAGTTTCACTCCTTGATTTCATATGGGCTAATCCAGTGGTCCTGAAGTGTTGCAGGACCCATAATTTTTGTCCAGGCTGAAAGTCGTACCAGAGCTTCTTGACTTCTTGAATGATTTCCAAATTACTTTTACCTATTTCCAGAAGTGATGCATCTGGTTTTGGAGGACCAGCATGTGGCTTACTACATCCTTGGGGGGTTTCCTGGGAACTTGCTCCCATCACTCCTTGACAAGGTTGGAAGTTCCCCTAACACGGTGACCATAAAGGAGTTTACAGGGGCTGAACCCTGCTCCTTTCTATGCCATATCCTCTGGGCAAAGAGAATGCAAGCAAGAGGATGTTCCACATATGCCCCATGGGTTCAGGCTGGTGCCTAATCGTGCCCTTCAATGTCTTGTTGAAACTCTCCACAAGACCATTGGTTTGGGGTTATAGGGTGTGGCGAACCTATAGGTTACACCACATGCATCCCACATGGACTTCATGTCCTAGATATGAATCAGTGCATCTCTAAGATACTACCACCCTGGGGAACCCCACGCGGGTAAAGATCCCCATCAGATCTCTTGCCACCACAGGTGCAGTCACTGACCTCTGAGGGATGAAATATGGATAGCTTGCGGAATTGTCCAAGGCCAGGACAAACCTGTTGCCTAAGCTTGTCTTAGAGTCCGAGGGTCCAATGATGCCAATGCCCACCCTTTCAAAGTGGGTGTCAACGACTGGTAATGGGATCAGGAGAGCTTGGTGCTTTTTCCCTAATTTCCCTCTGGCCTGACAGGTGGGACAGGACTTGCATAATGCAGCTGAGGCTGTCTTCATTCTGGGTCATAAAAGTGGGAGACAAGCCTGGCAAAGATCTTATCTTACCTTAGATGTTCTACCAGGAGGATATTGTTAGCCAATACCAGTAGGAATTTCCTGTAACACGAGCTGCCCAAGTACTAGGAGCCTTAGGCTTACTACAGAGGAGATCATTCTTCCAGTAGATTAGGTGATCCCCAGAGACTGCCAACTTAAGCCCTCAGGAGTAGGACACTCCTTCTGCATCCACCCTCAACTTGCCAGGCAGCAAGGTCAGGTAGGTCATCTAGGGTGGCAATGTCCTGTCAGGTTGCCTCGGGGGCCTCCTCCTCTGAGACGCTGTCAACCTCTGGGAACTTCATTGGTTGATTTCCCACACCCATAGACCCTCTCCTTGGCAGTTGTCTGGGCCATCATCCCAGTCTACAGACGCTCTTGACTCCCTTCATGGGCAGCCATGGGCTGTGTGGTCATAGAGACGCACTCAAGAAATCCCAATATCTCTAAGTAAAAACTGAGCTCTACCTCCCTCTAGGCAGTGTGCTCCAGGTCATTGCCTAACAGACAATCTACAGGCATGGCAGAGCTCACAGCTATTGTGAGAGAACCTGATACCCCCCTCTCACAGGGAACCAGAGTTACCGGTAGATGGCTCTCACAATTGTCTGCAACTATGACTTCGTGGAATGTGTTAGGGAGGACCTGCGCTAAGGACATCAGCTGACAGCTCACAGAAGTTATTCTGGCTCCTGTGTCCCTCAAAGCCTCCACCCGTTGCTTCTTGTCCAGTATACATGGAATAAATAGGCCTCACAATGAATTTTAACATTTTTAAATCCTGTCTCTAATGTAGTTCAGAAGATAAAGAAATTGCAGAACAATTTCTTCAACACTACATGAATATATATGAAAGAGCAGAAGTAGTTTCTGTATCTAGTCTTAAACAGTTTTTAGTCTAATTAGGCTCCCTCAATTATCCATTGTTCAAAAAGAAAGGTTGGCTGAGCATTTTGGTGCAAGAAGTGGCAGCAGCCTTGAAAAAAATGCCTAATGCCAAAGCTAGTGGCAGCAATGGAATACCAATTGAGGTAAACAAGGAATTCACAAAAGAATTGCTACTATTCCTGATGGAGGCATTTAATTCAATTATGGAAGAAATAGATATGCCATCTACCTTTAAACAGTCACTAATAGTCAGCTTTTTAAAAAAAGATAAATCACCTTTGAATGTGAATTCTAACTGACAAATAAGCCTGCTAAAGGCAGACTCTAAACAGTTTGCAAAGATATGGGCTACCCGAATCATTACTATAGGTCAAATCCTAATCCATAATGACCAAAATGGCTTTTTGCCTAATAGATTGATGGCTTGAAATACGCACTTCTTGACTCAATCAATAAAAAAATTCCAACCTACAAGAGGAAGCCGCAATTATCATGTTTGACGCCGAAAAGGCATTTGATTTGTTCAATTGGGACGCCTCCGTTTCTTTTTAGACAGGTTTGAGTTTCCTGAGCTAATAGTTAAAATACTTTAGAATTTATATCGAGGTGAAGAGACAGGAATTATAATAAACAAAAAATAAGGGTAATCTGTTATGGTCAAAAGAGGCACCAGACATGGTTGCCCGATGTGACCTATCCTCCTTGCCTTGTCTATTGAGCCCCTGCTGGTTAGATTAGCAGCGCAAAATCCATTGCCCCACCAATAGAAGAGATGCCCAAGATGAAACTGTTTGTGGATGATATGATTTTGTATTTGAAAGCAGATAGGGTGGATATTGAAGGGGCCATGAACATAATTCAGGAATATACGAGGCTAGGGGCCTAAAAGATTAATAAAAATAAAACGAACTCACTTCTATTTAATGCCCCATCCCGCGTGCTGTCTTTAGATCTGCAGTGCCAGTATAACGTGTGATGTCCAATTTGTTATTTAGGGGCTTACATAACAAATAATTATTCTGAATTGTTTCACCTGAACTGTAAGACTGTGCTAGATAATGGAATAACTCTATTGGTTAGATGGTCGCTCTTTCCATTGACATTAATTGACAGAGTTTCCTTAATCAAAATGTCTATTATGCCTCTATTTTTATTTTTCTTCTCCAACCTCCGCATTAAAGTCAATAAGGTATTTTTTTTAAAACTCAACTCTCTTATCATTAGATTTGTGTGGAACGGTAAAAGCTCAAGAGTAAAAGATTCCATTCTCCAGTTAGGCCAGGAGTAGGGTGGATTGGCCCTACCTGATTTTTTAAAATTTATTATCACGTCATACAGCTGGATATTATAGTTCGCCGGGGAAGGACTCTGGGGTGCTTGATCATTTTCCACTAGTCAGAATGGTACAAGAATCGGAAATAGAGCTTCCAGTTTTTCTGAAGATGGCTAGGTTTCCCAAAAGAACATGGTATAAGAAGGTGCTATTAGAAATAAACAAGCATTGGAAATGCAATTGGTCTCGCATTTGTTTGAGTTGGAGCTATTGGCATTGTAAATGGCAATGTATTCTTATGTGTTATGAAGTGTATGTATGTGGTGTGTAGTGGAACTATATGGGTTGGATTGGATTAGTTAGTTGTGTAATAGTGTGGTGTGGAGTGGATTTGTGTACTGGAATTATGTGGCATGGTGTACTGTGGAAATATATGGTTAGCAATTATGTGGCATTCAGTGTGGTGCCATTATGTGGAGTGGGACTGTGTTTTGTGGAGTGGTAAGTATTTCAGTTTAATTATGTGTTGTGCTATTGAATTTTGTGGCACGATGTGGAATTGTGTGGTGTGGCTGTATGTGGTGTGTTGTGTAATTGTGTTGTTGAGTTGTATTATGTGATTTGGTGTTAAATTATATGGTGTGGACTGGAAATGTGTGGAGCTGAATTGTATGGCATGGAACGGTGTGTACAGCTTTGCGTTTTTGGTGACGGAAAAGAACAAATAGGTGGGAGCTGAGCATCAGATCGGTGTGTTTTTAAAAAAAAGGAAAGAGTTGGAGCTATTGGCATTGTAAATGTCTCTTGCCTATGTGTTATGGATTGAAGTGGATGTATGTGGTGTGTCCCAATTATGTGGGTTTGATTGTACTTGTTATTTGTGATATTGTGTGGTGTGAAACTGTGTGGTGTGGATTTGTGTAGTGGAATTAAGTGGTATGATGTGCAGTTGTATTATGTGGATAGTAATTATGTTTTTATGTGTATTGGAATTATGTGGAATTATGTGGAGTGGGACTGTGTGTAATGGAGTGTAAGTATGTGGAATGGTATTTTGTATTGTGGAGTGTTATGTAGTGGAGTTTAAAGAAGACATTATGTACAATTGAAAGACTCTTAAAAACAGAATTAACAAAAAATGTCTTCTAGTTTTTTTGCCCTTGCAATGCTGGCAGCCTCTTCCTGCCTGTTGTAATGCTTGTTTATTATAGCATTTTTGTTGTTATGAATGAAGGGACATAAACAATAGGGTGGAGATTGAGAAATAGTACCTGAATTACAACACGAGCAGCGGACGGGCACTAGAAGAGAATTAACAGATGCCAGATTTCGAGGGCACACTGAGGTGGTGCTAAGTAATGCTGAAGTGGGGCTGAGGTAGTGGAGGGCTGGTGCAGATGTGATGCTCAGGTGATGCTGAATGATACTCAGGTGGTGCTGAGTGATGCTGAGGTAGTGGTGTGCTAGTGTGAAGTTGATACTGAGTGTTACTGCGGTGGTGCTGAGTGATGCTGAGTGATGCTGAGGGGGTGCTGAGTGATGCAGAGGTGGTGCTGAGTGATGCAGAGGTGGTGCTGAGTGACGCTTTGTCACTGAGTTATGCTGAGGTAGTGGTGCTGCGCTGGTGCTGAAGTGATGCCAAGTTTGTGCTGTGTTGAGGTGATGCTCTGCTGATGCTGAGGTGGTGATGCGTTGGTGGTGGTGCACTGATGAGGAAATGGTGCTGTGCTGATGTTTATGTTGTGCTGTGTTGCTGCTGTGCTAATGCTGAGTTGGTGGTGAACTGATGAGGTGGTGCTGAGGTGATGATGAGGTGGTGCTGAGTGCTGCTGAGGTGCTGGTTCATGCTAAGGTGGTCGTGCTGCACTGATGCTCAGGTGGTGCTGAGTGATGTTGAGTTGGTGCTGGGCTGAGGTGATGCTGCGCTGATTTTGAAGTGGTGCAGTATTGGTGCTGAGTTGCTGCTGAGGTGGGGCTGCTTTGTTGTTGAGGTGGTGATGTGCTGGTGGTGGTGCACTGATGCAGAGGTGGTGCTGTGCTAATGCTGAGGTGGTGCTGCGCTGGTGCTGAGGTGGTGCGGAGTCATGCAGAGGTGGACCTGAGTCATGCTGAGGTGGTGCTGCTGCACTGGTGCTCAGATAGTGCAGCACTGATGATGTAGTGCTGTGCTAATGCTGAGATGGGGCTGTGCTGATGCTGAGGTGGTGGTGTTCAGGTGGTGATGTGCTAATGTGAAGATGATGCTGCGCTGGTACTGCACTGATGCTGAGGTGGTGCTGCACTGATACTGAGTTGGTGATGCACTAGTGGTGGCTCACTGATGAGGAGGTGGTGCTGTGCTGATGCTGAGGTGGTGCTGAGTGAGGCTATGGTGGTGCTGTGTGATGCTGAGGTGGTGGTGGTGGTGCACTGGTTCTGAGGTGGTGCTGAGCTGGTGCTGAGTGATGCTGAGTTGGTGCTGTGCTGAGGTGGTGGTGGGCTGATGCTGAAGTGGTGCTGCATTGGTGCTGAGTTGCTGCTGAGGTGGGGCTGTGTTGGTGGTGGTGCACCGATACTGAGATAGTGCTAAGATGGTGCAGTGCTGATGTTAAGGTGGTGCTGCACTGGTGCTGAGCTGGTACTGCTCTGATGCTGAGTTGGTGGTGCACTGATGAGGAGGTGGTGCTGCGCTGATCATGAGGTGATGTTGAGGTAAGGCTGAGTGTTGCGGATTCCTTCATCACCACCACCCGTTAACAGTGTCCCTTAACGCTCCATTACAACCTCCAACATTCAGATGCATTTAATTAGTTATAAAGCACCACTCATAACAGTGTACGGTGTCAAAGCACTTTGCATCACACACAAATTACACAGAGACAATCAATCATACGTGTATAAGTTAGCATAAAGGAAATGTTACATAAGACAGAGGAATACAGGGTGTAGGAGTCACAAGTCATGCATATTGGTAGGCAGCATTGCTAAAGAGTGCTTGGGCCCCAGAAGCCCGAACTCAGAATTGAAAACAAAACACCATAGTTGGGTGTTCTCTTAAATAAAAAGAATCGATTTCTACCCAGATGTACCATTTTTGCAACATTAATATCTGCTCAAATCTATACTTTGTAGTGCATGCATTTCTTTGATGACACTTATAAATTCACTGTTCTATGTTAGGATTTTAACTTATAAGCTGCAAGTAACAGATAAGCAGTAACCCACTGACCTATTTACATTTTATGTACTTTGTGTTCTGCATGGTACACTTACTTTGCAGCCAGAATATTAACACTCTGCTACCTTGCCATGAGTCAAAACTTCTTCTACTAGACAACTCCATCTCTCCAGCAAGAACATTAATCACTGGAGTTACCTTGACATTTTTATTGTCTGGAATTGCTTGAAGCCAGGAATGTGTCAGCGAGTGCCTTTAAAAGCAAAATAAATTCAGAAACACGGCCCCTCTTCTCTGAAGTCAGTCTCCAGTGTGATCACACCACCCGTGTGCCGGCCCTGCGTTCTTATTCTGCATTTATTTAATGTACTACATTCCAATGCACATTTGCAGGGGACATTCTTCCAGAAACATACATTTTGGTCTCAGCGCTAAACCAAGAGCAGAGACTTTCAACCCCTCAGCCAGCAGCCAAGCACAGGTCCTGGAGGGGAGGAAAGAACACAAGCAGCATGCATATTAAAGTATCATTTGAATCGTTGATTTAATGGAACTGAAACAATGGCTGTTTTTAAGTAGTGGTTTAACTTTTTTACATGATTTAGAGCTGTAGTAGCTAGATGGTACGCTGTTGCAGTGTTTTTGTGCCTGTTTCTGGAGGAAATTAAAAGAGGCAGACTTAGACTTAAAACCACAATAAATAATTGATTGCATTCCAAGCCAGCCTGGGAGATGTCTTCAGGAAGAATACAAAAAAATGCCAGCCACATGGAAGGAACTGAGAGGGTTATTGCTGCAATAAAACGTAAGCAGCTAGGGGTCTGAGCAGCCACAGGGTAACATGAGGTTGAAAACATAATAAAATAGTCCCCCCAAGAGCAGATCAACAGAACAAAGCGAATTGATACTGTACTAAGTCCCTGCTCCTTGGAGGAAAAAGGAGGGACAAAAAAGCAGGATTGGCCACTAGTAAGCAAGCATTTTTGAAGGACATTGAAACGAACAAATGAGAAGCAAGGAATGGCATTTGGCCCACAGAGATATATGTAAACTAAAGTATACATGAGGTCGTACGCTTACGCTCGACCTAAAAATTGTTTAAAGGGCTTTTTAACGGAAAGACAGGTGCCAACGTGCCACAGGATCAAATGGCTACAGGACTGTAAAGTTCTAGATTTACATTTTTCTAAACCAGTGCTTTATTTTGGGATTTCTCAAGGATGTCAAGTGATGAGTGATTTCTATGCTGGAAACAGACTGTTAACACGGGAGGAAATGAAACTTTGTCTAGGGAAAGGGTGCCATTACCATTGGCACATTTGTTTACAGATTTCAGGATTTTTGCCAATCAGTTTTCAAGAGATGAGGAAACTGACCCAGGCTCTTATCCAGTTATTAGCAAAGGCTGAGCTAAGAGGGATAAGTAATAGCTTTTAAGTGTTTTGAGAAAATAGTCTGATTACAGGCTTCTCCAAAGAGTAGCTCGTGAGCTACTAGTAGCTCTCCAGCAACCTTTGAGTAGCTCTTCTGTGTGTAGTCCAGCCTACTAAATTAGAAGCTTTTGCTTGGCTGAATTAATATATTCATACTAAAATTGAGAATTATATATTCAACGTGAAAATTTGTGAATTTTCTGAACTCATACAAAGGATGTTTAGAGAAAATGGTTGATTTTCCAAAATACCTTTAAAGCTGATATTTGAGTGCTAAATCATGTGGTGCTGGGGAGGCTTATTACTGATATAATTACCTTGGTGCCACAAACTATGACTTTTATGGATTACCTATGCAAAGGCTTGCAAACTGACAAAGCCTTTTTTTACCTTGCTGCTGGCAACCCTGCCAGATGCACTAAGATGATCACTGCTGGTACTCTTGCTTAGGGTGGCTACTCAGATAATCTTTGATGGTGCTCACAATTACAACACTTATAATATCAGTAGCTCAGGATAATTCTCATATAACTTAAGTAGCTCTGGTTACAAAAAAGGTTGGCGACCCCTTACATCTTTGATCCTTGATTATTTAAATACATTAGATAGAGAAATTGGGAGTAGGGTGACTATCGGGGAATGGGAATATATTTCTATGGTGGGGTATAAGTCCCTGCGGTCAGCTAATTTCAAAAGAATGGAATTAATTTCAAGATGGATGGCATATTATAAGCCACAGGCAATACACAAAAAGTTCCTGGCTATCCCGAACCAATGTTTAAGATGTGCACAAAAGGATAAAGGGGACTGGGTGCATATATTTTTCCTCTGCCCCAAATTGCTTCAATTCTGGAATTATGTTTTTCGAGTGTTGAGTGAACGCTTGCAAATTATGATTGTACCTGAAATAATGATATCACTCATCGTGGCATCTTACACAACTTGAAAACTAAACACACATATCCAATATTTTATATCAGCTGCCCTATCTGTTTCTTGATGTCTAATCCTCCAGTTTTGGAGATCATCTAATGTCCCAGTGATGAAAACCTGGCTCGACAAATTGAAGATAAGAGTCTTTATGGGGGCATATGCTTGGCGGGTTCGAAATATTAGGAGGTATACAGCTGTTTGGGCACCTCTCGCTGCTCTTGAGAATAACATGGTTTAGATATGTACCTTATTAAGTTTATAGATTATGGTATGTATATAATATATGATCAGTATTCTTCTATTAAATGCACTTTAATTTGATTTGCACTATCGCACTTTTTTTGATTTCATGCTGCTATGTTTCTTCAAATGCAAAAAAAGAACACCCCTCATCAGCCAGGGTAGCTTGAATCTGGTGGCGTAGTGAGCATGGGACCCATATCTGGGCCTACCCTTCCCACTTAGGGCGACAAATGCAAATAGAATAGATGATGGACTGAATGCTGAATTAATCCAACATTCACCCCTGTCACAGATCTGGGTTAAGTCCATTGTTTTCTCTCATGCCACGCTATTCCAGTTTAGACCCAGTCATATGCAAATCAGTCTTGACCCTATTCTCCATGGGAACAGTCCAGCCTGAACTGCCAGGCAAGGTCTTCCCTGGATCAGAAACAAGCATCCTGGGACTGGATTTGTGGTAACACCCCATATCAGCCAGGCTAGCTTGAATCTGGGGGTGTAGCGAGGACGGGACCCACGTCTGGGCACACCTTTTACACTTAGGGTGACAAATACAAAAAGAACAGATGATGGACGGAATGCTGAATTAATCAAACATTCACCCCCATACAGATCTGGGTTAAATCCATTGTTTTTTGCATGCCACGCCATTCAAGTTTAGAACCAACCATATGCAAATCAGTTTTGACCCTGTCCCCCATGGGAACAGTCCAGCCCGAAATGCCAGGCCAGGTATTTCTTGGACCAGAAACAAGCAACCTAGGACCGGATTCGGGGTAACACCCTTCATCAGCCAGGCTAGCTTGAATCTGGGGGTGTAGTGAGCACTGGACCCACTTCTGGGCATACCCTTCGCAATTAGGGCAACAAATGCTAAAAGAACAGATGATGGATGGAATGCTGAATTAATCAAACATTCGCCCCCAGTCACAGCTCTGGACTAAATCCATTGGTTTTTTTGCATGCCACAGCATTCCAGTTTAGAGACAGAAATATGCAAATCAGTCTTGATTGTGTTCCCCATGGGAATAGTCCAGCCCGAACTGCCAGTCCAGGTCTTCCTTGGACTAGAAATTAGCATCCTGGGACCGGATTCGGGGTAACACCCTTCATCAGCCAGGCTAGCTTGAATATGGGGGTGTAGTGAGCACAGGACCCACGTCTGGGCATACCCTTCCCACTTAGGGCAACATACGCAAAAAGAACAGATGATGGATGGAATGCTGAATTAATCAAACATTCGCCCCCAGTCACAGCTCTGGGTTAAATCCATCGGTTTTTTGCATGCCACACCATTCCAGGTTAGACCCAGCCATATACAAATCAGTCTTGACCGTGTTTCCCATGGGAACAGTCCTGCCCGAACTTCCAGGCCAGGTGTTTTCTGGACTAGAAACAAGCATCCTGTGACCAGTTTTGGGGTAACTCCCTTCATCAGCCAGGCTAGCTTGAATCTGGTGGCGTAGCGAGCACGAGACCCACGTCTGGGGGTGAGGAGTGTTACCCCAAAACCAGTCCCAGGATGCTTGTTTCCAGTCCAGGGAGGGCCTGGTTTGGCATGTCAAGCTGGACTGTTCCCATGAGGAACAGAGTGAAGGCTGATTTGCATATGTCTGGATCTAAACTGGGGTGACGTAGTGAGCAAAAGAACGATGAACTAAACCCAGATCCTTCTGACTGGAAGTGGAATGTTTGCATTGTTATGTTATGTTATGTTAACTAGGTATTTGTAGAGCGTGCGGCTACTCCACAGAGTGTCTCGGCGCTGCGAAAGACCACGCAACACAAAACAGAGTGCACCAAGGCGGAACAGGCCAGGATCTAATGTTGAAAGAGCCATGTTCAGCATTATGTCCATCATTTGTTCCATTTGCTTTTGTCACCCTATGTGGGAAGGGTGTGCCTAGACGTGGGTCCCTCGCTCACTGCACCACTGGATTCAAGCTAGCCTGGCTGATGAGGGATGATGCCCCGGAACCGGTCCCAGGATGCTTGTTTCCTCTCCGGGGAGGACCCGGCTTGACAGGTCGGGCTGGACTGTTCCCATGAGGAACAGGGTCAACGCTGGGTCCAAACTGGGGTGACCTGGTGAGCAAAAGAACGATGGATTAAACCCAGATTCTTGTGACTGGGGATGAATTTATGCATTGTTCAGTATTCCGTCCATCATTTGTTCCTTTAGCTTTCTAAAAATGACATTGCAGAATTGACATTAGAATCTGACTACACCATAAGTTGATACACTATCAATAGGGAATAAATCACAAGTCCTGTGTAACCAGGTACTCGGGTTCTAGTCGTCTTAAAAAAATCCTCATTCACGAATTAACCATCGGTGCGGTATATCTTGGTTCTCCGCCTGGTAGGTTACATGAAAAGCATCATCATCGGGTCTTTTTTTTATGCTGAAATCACAGCTAACTAATTTGAGACCATTTTCAACCTTTTTTTTCTCAATTGGTAATTTTTTACAAATTTGATTCCTACCTCATCTTCATACGCTTAGGACTCATTTTTTGTTTTACCTGTGATATCTTTGCAGAATGAATTCCAACTGCCTAGCAGACGACAATGAGATGTACCTCATTGATGACCTCAGCAAGGCTGTGCTCTGGATGCTCTGCAAGGAGAGGTTGCTAACTGTGAAAAAGGGGTCCCCAAAGCAGGACCTTTAGCATGCCCTGTATGACTTTGAGATGGTGAACTGAGGGAGAGAAGTCACCAGAGAACCAAGAGGGTGATAGCCCTGAGAAGGTTAATAAGGAGGAGCGAAATAACTTAGCAGTGGCTCCAAAGGAGAGCGTAGGGCTTACAGAAATGGAGTCCACTGCTGGATTTAATGCAGGAAGCAGTGTATCCTCCAATACCGTGTCTCCTGAAGAGTTGAAGGACAGACAGGTTGGGAGGCACCTGCAGCTGCAGCTAGCCAGACTGGCTGCAGAAGAGAGAAGAGCTGAGTCTGGCAAGGCCTTAGTAGACGAGAGAAAGGCTGAGGCAGAAACAACTTGGAGGAAAGAAAAATGTTGACTCATCAACTGAGTCTAAAGGAGCTGGACTTGAAGTCTAAACAGCTGCTAGAGTCCAGAAAAATGGAGGCAGCGATATCACAGTGTCCAAAGGAGATCGTGGAGTTCATGTACCTGAAGACCTGGTGCTTACCATTGAAGGGGGGATGATATTTATAGGTATTTTGAGGCCTTGACGTAGCCCTTAAACTACATGGGTTCTGAGAGGAGTTTTGAGGGGGCAGGTCTGTTGAGGCACATGGCAGCTGTAGGGAGGGATACACCTTTAGAGTTGGCTTACCAAATGTCCTACACCCACATGAAAACAGTCCTTATCACTAATTTTAGGCTCACCCCAGAGGGATACTGATTAAGGTTTAGGGACAGTCACAGACTGACACTAGTCTTGGGTAGATTTTCTGGACTTCTCCAGTAAGGCACTGAGTGGTTGGGTAAAGCGTAGCCAAGTGAGTATGTATGAAGGGCTGTATGATCTAATTGTGAGAGAGCACATGCTCAGTTTTTGTTCCACAAAGTTGCACCAACACCTGGCTGTCTGCAATCTTACTGACCCAGACATCTTGCATGAAAGTCCAACATCTGGGTTAGTTCCAGAGTGTCTGGGAAGGTACCTGGGATGAGCCTAACAAGGGTAGTTCATGGTCTCCCCAACAGAGTCAGGGGAGGTATACAGTGACCCAGAAAGGTCCCAGCATAGTGTGAGGGAAAGAGTTCCCATACCATTTCTAAGAAAAGGGGTGAGTTTCTGGTGGCCTGAAGCCCAGGGCGCCCCACTACCAACCCCAGTGTTTTGAATGCTCCCAGTTGGGGCACAAGCAAGGGAGCCTGGTCTGTACCAAGAGACCATCCGCTGAAGGGAGCTCAACAGTGTCAGGGGAGCTGGGAGTGGCAGCCGCCCAGAATGCCCTAAAAGCACGGTTTTCTGGGGGTACCACTCCCAAGCAGATGGTGGAGTATGGGTAGGAAGGTCTCACCCATGCCACCTGTTCAGCCTCTGGGTACAGACCCTGGGCAAAAATCCAGTTTCAGGATACCACCCCTGGACTGGTGGTAAGGAGAGTGGAATTAGGGTGCCTAACACCCGGCGCTGTTGCCACTTACTCTGAGAAAACCCAGAGCTCAGTGAAACCTCAGGAGCCCATAAGGAAATCCTTGCCATCCCCAAGACTGTAAGAGAAGCCTACCTAATGTCCCCACTTAAAGCTTCTACCTTACAGTGGATGGTCTGGGGCATGGTTCTTGACACTAACATCCGTCAGTGGCCTCTCTTGGTTGCTGTCCTTAGGGGCAGAGTTTTTTTTGGGTTGGGCATAAAAGTCTGATCCAATGGATGGAATGGGCCACATCACCTTGTTGACCAAGATGGTACTGTCTGCCTACTGGGATGGATCTGTGAGCAATTAAGGTTAGGTGCTTCACAGATGGGTTCCACAAGTGAGAAGGGTTCCCAATGGGTCAGTCCAGTGGCTCAGGAGAATGTAGACAGAGGAATTCAACTGAGTTCAGAGAGGCATCGAACTGACAAGTGCACCTGCTGAACAGGACTTTCATCCATGTTCTATCACCTAAGCAGGGAAGCCCATCAAGGTATTGATTAGTATATCCTTGCTTTTGATTGGAGGGGGGGACATGTTGGACTTGGGCCTCTCTGCAGGGTCTTCTGCCAAATATTTTGCCTTTCTTCTCCATTTTCGGCAGATCTTGTTATTCCTGTCCTTTGGACTCTGTGCACTTTAACCCGGCTAGTCAGTGCTTAAATGTGTGTGGTGTCTCCTCTAAACATGGTAATATTGGCATACACCCAATTGGCAGTTTAAATTTACTTCTGTTAGAACTGTCAGTCTTAGGGTGGTCTTCCTCCCAACTTTCTGCCTTCGTCCTCCATATTTTCTGATCTTGTTTTTGATGGCATTAGTACTCTGTGCTCTCTCCTCCAAACATGGTAGTATTGACTTATCCCCAACAGGCATATTTAATTTACTTGTACGTCCCTAGTAAAGTGGTACTACATGTATCCAGGGCCTGTAAATGAAATGCATCCAGTGGTCCTGCAGTACTGATTGTGCCACATTGCGGGAGCGTTACAAACAAGCTCCTGGTTCTGGGATCACCTACTAGTGAATATTCCTGTAACACCCAAACATCCACCTCTACGTTATTGGGCACAACAAAGAAAATATCTACTACACACCAGTCTGAAGTCTACCTTGCTTCAATGCACGTCTCTGTGGATTTTCACAGAGTTGCTTCTTCTCCTCACCTGGTGGCCTGCTGGATCTCACGGCCCGCCTTCTCTCGGGTGCCCAGTCGCCTGTGAGTCTGCACAGGTCTAGATCTGCCTGTGCCTAGGAGTGCTGCTGCTGCCTGGCTGGGGATCATCGGGCCCGTGAATGCCCTTGAGGTGCAGCGGTTGCAGCCAAGCCTACACCAGCCTGCCTGGCTTCGATCCCCACAACGCTTCAACAGATTTGGCGTCCAGCCCGACTTCCCCTGGCCAGAACCTCTGCATTGCCGGCCTGTTCGTTGCTGGTGAAGTGAGAGGCACTGTGGGTCACATGACCGCTGCTCCCTTGGGAGCATTTTAACGTGACCTGTTCCACCTGGTCGGAGGGTGAGTCCGTGTCTCTTGTGCCATCCCCCTTGGAAGCGGCTGCGGAGAGATTCTCAATGCAGGGCCTTATGCAGATCTGTGGCACGTTGGCCGGCTAGCCGACTGTGACTTGTTCGGTGGGTGTCTGCCTGTGGCTGCATTCTCTTCGTCCCCCACCCCCGTTGACTATACCGGCTGCTCTTCTTTGCACGAGTGTCCTTGGGGCTGTTGGTGAGCTCTGTGTCCCGGGGATGTGCTTCTGGTTGGGCTGTCGGGGAGCTATATGTCACAAGGTGCATGGCATCTTCTGCTGTTTGTATCGGGCTTTCACGTGGTTGGTGTTAGCTCTGTGTGATGCTCGAGGTCTGATGCTTGGATTGTTGGGGATATTTCGTTGCCATTTCACAAATGGGATGATCTTGATGGGCATGGGCTGACCTCCATTTTTGGGCTCTCTCTCTGCAGCCCTGACATCAAGACCTCTTTCCCAAGATGGTGCCCGTTTTCAGATTGAGTGAAACAGACATAGGACTGTCTGTCTAGCCCATGCATAGAAAGGAAAAGAGGACTCTGTGCAACTTGACACTGCATTTTAAAAGAAAGGTAGGACTATTCATTGTGGTCCATCTAAGGAGCGGAATATAGTAAGGGTGCTTCTTCATTGCCTATCATAGGCCTGACTGTTTCACTGATCCTTTTAAAGTTTCCCGGATGCATTATAACACTAGTATGACCCTCGCCAACATGCCTACTCTTTGATTAAATAGTACTCACTATTTGAAACAGGACTTCAGTTACCTCTAGATACAGAATGACAATTTGACTAGCTGAGAAACAAATATATTTCCACACATATAATAGTCCTATAATATTCCTATCACTTATCTTCTTAGAATTCTACACATATCACACCATTGCTTCCACTTCTCTGTGGCTCCAAAGAACACCTACCCCAATGATTACCTGCTGTCCAGGGTGGGTCATAATGCATTTAAGTTTGTTTATCCCCCCAACCTATTCAATAACTTTGTAAAAAACTTCAAACAAAATCTATTCAAACTACACCCTGAAACACTTGTCTCGGATGCCTACTTTTGCACCTCAAAAGGTGTTGTTGTTAACAACCTAATCTTCTTCACTAACAGAAGAACCCATTGGAGAAGAGTCCTAACTGCCATTTTCTGAACCAAACCAATAAAGAAAATACCTAACGGTTTCAGAATAACCATATTACCCTAACCAGACTTCAATGCTGATCTCGCAGTTTCCATATACAACAATGGGAATATCCTCATACAAGCATTGGACCTAAATCGTTTGGACCTAAATAGTTTGACAAAATCTTTATGAAGATTAAAAATACTTTAGCTAACACTGTACCGTCCACCCTGACAAACCAGAGTCTCTTCTGCGCGGAAACCGCACACCTCATCTCCTACCGCTACCACCTTCCCCTCACCTACTCGGACTCAGCAAGTCCAGTCCCCTTGCACTAGCGAATACATATGGATGGACCAAGGCCTTGGATCACAATGAAAGATTGTCCTAGGTCTAATGTAGCGGACTTGCCTACGTCCGCTACTCACATGTCATTGATACTTAATGATCACCCCCCTAAGACGTTTAACAACAATGATGTGGGGATCTTGAGATCTACTAACTATCCTTCCTCTACATCAACTTCACCCCAATGGGCACCCAACTCATCCATCGTGCTCCCCAACCCTTGGGTTTCAACTGCCTCACAGCACAAGAGGCCCATCGATGACTGTCCTATTACCAACGGAGGGGACTTGCCTTGTCCTATTACTCACATCTACAATCTATCAAGAGAGGGAAGTGGAAGCAGACTAGGGTCCCACTCAGCTTCCGAATATATTACAAAGAATCAAAATGGAGTTGAGCCCCGAGGCCTCGAAGGATCTTGATAAGAAATATGTAGGACCCTCAACAGCCATTTTTCACCTTTGGTATGTCTTTGGCCATCGGCGTAGTCATGGTTGATAACATCATCATCGGGTCTTGTTGGCCTTCACCAGGAGATGATCCTGAGGAAATAGCTGGGATCTACTTTGTAAAAAAGTGAAGTAAAATTACCTCTTTATCATACATTTAGATTTATTCAGAACAATGATAAGGGTAAGGTTAAAACCAAAGGTAGATTTGAAAAATAGGACCTGTAATGTGTCCTTCACATTATTTACAAAAAGATCAAAAAAATGGTTTATATGTTTCAGCTGACATGCGCCCTTGCCCGGGTCGATGGCTTCCATCAGGACCAATTTTAGGGGAAAAGGATAATCCCCCCCTTGTTTTTTTATATATTGCTCATGTCGGGTGGAACACGATTCCCTGGACCTGATTATTCGGCCATTCGTATTCATTCCGGCAAGCAAGATTGCATTTGCTCTCAGCTGTGAACAAAGATAAGTTAGTTCACTCATATTACCAGACATCGTGTAGTATGTCTGGTTTTCATCCTATAAATGTGTGAAATCTCATGTTTGTTTTGTGCCCTTAATGATGGTTGCATTATTTTAGTGTGCTAATTGCACTTAGTTCGATTCAATGTGCTTTCTACTAAGACTGAAAATCTATGTGTGACGTTCATTCCTCCATTTCACTGTGGTGTTTAAAACATATAATCTCTTCAACGTTATAAGGGGATTAACAGTATTCTGCTTTTACACATACCATGGTATTAGGCACTTTAAATATAGAAAATTATTTAATTGTTCAGATTGTGATAGAGCTAATGCAGCTGCTGGGTTTGTACTGCACAGGGAACAATGAGTAAAGACAGAAAAGTACATTTTAAAAATATTGTTGGACCATGATTAGCCACCCATATCACCATACTGTTAATGTGTGCAATGCGGCCCCCGGGGGAAGTGAAGGTCGCAGACCAGTCTTCCCCCGGGGTGTTCGCGCAACGACGGAAGGACAAGGTGGGGGGTGGGATTAGAGGGGTAAAGGAAGGGGCGGGAGCTGGAAGGGATATAAGGTGTCAGGAGAGGAAGATCCGGCCTCTTCCTGACACCTGAGCACCACCGGGGGGAGTAGAACTAAAGCTTGTGAGAATTAGTGTGTTAGTTTTTGTAGTTGGTGAGATAGGCGAGTAGCCGATTGGTCGATCAGCAGGGGGTGATTGCAGTAATAGGAGTGTAGGGTAGCGTTAGGAAGGGTCACCCACCGTTTGGTTTGTCAGTCCGCAATGGCGTCGGGCGACGCGTAGGGCTTTGCGCAGCACCGTGGGTGATTGGCCGGGTGGACATCCTCTGTTCGGTGTTTTTGCGGCGGGCGTTGGGCCGGGCTGGCCTGTGCATCCAGGATGGTGCCAGCAGGAGTGGCCGGTACGGTGGTGGCGTGTCAGCAAGAGCCACCACCGTGTATGAAGATCGCATCAGGTAGGGGGCGGCTCAAAATTGAGAGCGGGAAGCGTGGGAGCGGGCGGCAGTGCCGGCTTGCGCGTCTGCCCGCTGACGCGAGCAGGCCTGGAGCGCTCATGAGGGAGGGGGAGCGGTGCATCCGCGCGTATGCATGGGGGAGGCCCGGGAGTGGAATTGCGGCGGGGGAAGGGCCGGGCAGCAGTGTGAGGCGTAGTTTTCAAATAAAGAGGCTAGGGAACCTGTATTGAAGCTGCGGGACATTCGACAGTGTGCGTTTTTCTTTTTGTATACGTGGACTAGGGCAGCTGCATGGGGGGGGCAGGTCTTACAACTGTCCAGTGATGGGAGGGAGCCGGCAGGCCACGACGGGCTGGGGGGAGGATTCCGCACGGGACCTTGGCTGGGAGCCCCTAGAAAGGGGCCTTCTCAGACATTGCAGGAGTTTGCCCCCCCTTTTTTCACAGGCGGACAAGCACCCGAAGGGGGGAGGAGGCTTGGGGGGGGTTTCCGTGGGCACGGGGAAGCACCGGGTTGGCAGGCGGGGGCAGTAGCCACCCTTATGTTCCTTAGATAGGGGTACTGGGGGGTCTAGCTGGGAGGGGGTAGTGCCATGCACGGGAGCTGCGGCTCGGGCAGGCGGGGGGGGGCTGGGACTGCTGTCAGGGAGCAGCAGGGAGTGGTTGTCCGGGGGAGGAGGGTGGCCCCCTGTCTCCTTCGGCCAGCGCGGTAAGTCTGAGGGGAGGGGGCTGCGGGGGGCCTTTTAGCTGCTAGCCGGTTTTAGATTCGGGGTGAGGGACTGCCAGCACGGCACGAGGCCCGGTGGTGCTTGGGACCCATCAGGTTGGAGCGACCTGTTGGGGGGAACCAGGACTGGCAATTGCGGCCGGCAGAAAAGGGGCACCGCCGGCGAGGCGCATAACGGCCTCGAGACGCTGGCCGGAAGCAGTAGGGAGGTCCGCGGCGGCCTGCCCTCCAACGAGGGATCGCGCAGAGAGCGATACAAAGTTATGAATCTTACATAAGTTATGAATGGAGTTGGGAAAGACTGCATGGATGTTGAGGGACGGAGTAGGGGATTTGTTGGCGGGGATCGTTGAGGGATGAAGTCGGAAGACTGCAAGGGTGTGACGGGGAGGAGATTGTTGAATGGAAGAGGAAGTGCGACAAGGAGATGATGCTGAGTGGGGTAGCAAAGGGGGGTGGGGGGGAGTTCAGGTAACCAGACTGTTCTCGTTGTTCATTGCAGGAGTCAAGTGCGGCCACAGACAGAGCTGAGGGCACGAAGAAAAAGGGGAACAGCAACTCCCAGTCGGGAGGAGGAGGGCCCGGATGGACACTCAGGTACAGAAATAAGGCTGAGGCCTTGGGACGGGGAACACAGGGCGAACTAAAGAGTTCTGACGGGGGTATGTAAGGGGCAGTGTGGGATGTGGCGGAGGCATGGGTCCGGACGGACATTGTGGTGCCCAGGGGTCAGAACAGAGTAAACATTGGGTCACTGATCTCTATCGGTTAGGTGGGAGGAGAGTGACATAGGGGGCCGGGGGTGCCAGTTGGCACACAAGCGTCAGTGGTGTCAGAAACATTGGGGCAGCATATGGGGGTGTGGGGCTCGGGGCCGGGCACTTCCCTGCAGCTGCTATGGTCAACAGTGGAATGGCACGAAGAATGGGCAGAACGGGGGTTGCCATGGGGGGGGATATCAGGGCCAGGAGGTCCTTCCTGGTTAGCTGGAGGCCATGGGTCCATGGCGCTCGATGTCTCACAAGAAGATGCCAGGAATACGGTGAAGACGTAGGGGGTGATATGAAGGGGGTCAGGTATGGACTGGCGAGTCTATGATGGTCTAGAGAGGCAGGCG
This sequence comes from Calotriton arnoldi, assembly GCA_963921515.1. Taxonomy (NCBI): domain Eukaryota; kingdom Metazoa; phylum Chordata; class Amphibia; order Caudata; family Salamandridae; genus Calotriton; species Calotriton arnoldi. The sequence continues at coordinate 234,045 of CAWUFW010013004.1, read as the reverse complement.
AGTGTCGAAGGTTGACTACGGCCAGGGCTGGCAGAGTATGGGGAAAGGGGTCACTGAGAGACGTTGCAGTCAGGTGTGGGTGCCTCCCCCTTTTAGGGGGAATTTGGTCACGTTTGTCTACAAGGGGGCAGTAAGGATTAAGAGGGGGGGTGTCTTGGGGACAGGGACAGCTGACAGGAGCGACGAATCTGCAGGTGACGGACAAATGGTTGTATGGCAAGAGGGCTTTGCATCAAGGCTTACAAATTGCACGGGGCGGGCTTGACGGATAGGCTGTGCCCGCTTGGTAGGGGCTGGGGTGTGAAGAGCTCTGGGGGTACCTGGGCGCAAGCATTGTTGCAGCATGAGGGGGACAGCTATATAGGCGAGGACTTGCATGGGGGCTGGACAGGTGCGGGTTATTTGTCGGAAACTGGGTAGGTTTCTCAGGGGGGTTGGTCAGGAAGGGCAGTAGGGGCCTTGGGGGCGTAGCAGCCACTGAGGCCGAGAGGGTGCGGCAGACGGGGAACTTACGCTCCAGGGGAGGGACGGGTCCCTGCTTTGGGGAACTAAACAGGTGGGGGAAGCCTTGGCGCCGGAAGCTACAGTTGGGTCTAGGGTGGTCTCATGGGTAGTAGCAGGTGATATTTGTAGGGGGTTGTGTCGGCATGCCGCAGTTCTCTATGAGGGCGGGAGGACACTCGAGCCAAGGTTGAGAAGGTATCAAAGAGAGAGCCTGCACACAGTGGTAGTGTCGAAAGGACATTGACATTATGATATATTTCAAGGGTTAGTGGAAGTGGGAGTATGGTAGTGCAACCTCTGGAGATGGGATGCTCTGGTCAAGGTGGAGCAGCAGTCAAGGGGGGGATGGATGTGGTGACTGGCTAGTTTGCGTCCGGTGTGTGTGGGGGTGGCAAAATGAGGCACATGATTTTTCGAGCAGAGCGGCGTCGGGGCTTTGCGGCGCAGTTGAGAGGGAGGTGTGCACGGACATGGGAGCAGTTGGGGTGGGTGTAGGAGTCTGGGTTGGTGGCAGTTTTCAGGGCGAGTAGTGTGCGGCAAAGGAGCAGGGGGAAGCAACGAGAGGACATGAGGCAGTGATTGGTGGCAAGAGAGTAAAGGCCTATGGCTGGGGGAAGTTGTTTTTCCAAATGTGGAAAGTGGACGGTCAGGCAGGTCATTATAGGTCGCATACGAAGGCCGGGCTATTGGGGTGGGGCTACCTTAAGGAGACGTCTGATTCCTATGTATCGGGGCGGTAACGGTGGTGGTGTCAGGAGGGCCCTTGGGGAGGGGGGGCAGGGGGGGAGGAGGTTGCAGGCCAAGGACGATGGGGAGTACAGAAAGGTGTTCTGTGACGATATAGGTGCTGGACAAGGAGTTTTTTCTGAGGGATTTGGAACGGCTGCCGAACTAGGGCAGAAGGAAAGGGGACGTAATTCTTGCAGGACTGATCATTCTTTTTCCACTACAGGGACTGGGAGTAGATCGGGATCCAGGGCGGTCACCTGGATGGGTGGCCATTCACCTGGGCATTGCACAGCAAAGGAGGCGATCTAGCAGGTGTCCAGACGTCACCGGGCGAAGAACAGTCATCGGGCTGTGAGATGATGGGGGGAAACAGTTGAATGGAAATTGGGGGGGTGGGGAGTTGTGGCCAGTACGGCTGCCATGGTGTCGCAAGAAATAAGAATTTGACCCGATAGGAGGATGCATGTGGGAGAAAAGAGTATTCGGGGATATGTCAGGTTGGCTTTACACTATGAGGCATGGAAGGGGATATGGTTCAAAGACAGGGAACGTGGGGCAATTTGGTCATGTGAATGAATTGGGCCTTTGCAGGCGAGGGGATCGGGGTCCTATCTAAATGAGTTACCAGGTAATGGCCCGCTGGTGATGAGACTGTTTCGAGGAGAAGCAGGTGGGTTTGTTTACAAAGGGAGGCACCTTTTACGGACGAGGATTGGCCTGAAAATGTTGTTTTATTTACACGGGACGCAGGTTTAGTTGGTGGATGGTCATTCACCGCGATGGGGGGCATCTTTCACAGGCAAGGATTGGCCCAAAAAAAATGTTACGTGTGTACACAGGGGGCAGGTACAGGTGGTGGATGGTCATTCACCGCGAGGGGGGCACCTGTCACAGACAAGGATTGGCCCGACAAGGTTACGTGTGTACACGGGGTGGAGGTACGGGTGGTGGATGGTCGTTCACCGCGATGGGGGCACCTGTCACGGACAAGGATTGGCCCGACAAGGTTACGTGTGTACACGGGGTGGAGGTACGGGTGGTGGATGGTCGTTCACCGTGATGGGGGCACCTGTCACGGACAAGAATTAGCCCGACAAGGTTACGTGTGTACACGGGCCGCAGGCCTAGGTGGTGGATGGTTGTTCACCGCGATGGGGGCACCTTTACGGACAAGTATTGGCCCGGAAACGTTGATGGTTACACGGGACGCACGTTGAAGGGGTGGATGGTCGTCCACCGGTGCTGCAGAGTGGGGAAGCGCTAGGTGCACAGGAACGGGAGGAGCAAATGGTCCTGCGTAGGGTTGGCACCTTCGCGACCAGCGACTGTCCCAACACTCGTAATTTTATATGGGACACAAGTCTAGGTGGTGGATTGGTCGTCCACCGGGTGCCGCAGGGTCGGCTGACGGGAGGTGAAAGGTGCCCACGAACTGGGGGGGGGGCAGGGAACCGCCCTACGGGGTTTCCCTGGTTGGCGGTACTTTGGAGGGGTGGTGAGTCACATACGGGCGGATCCACCCCTCGGGGGGGAGAACGGTACACGGGTGACTGATAGCGGGGCGCAGGAGGCAATGAAGGAAATTCAACAGAGGATGCTTGGAGGGCAAGTGAAGGTGAGAATGGGGAGAGGAAGGAGGTCACCGAGTGAATAGGGAAGAGGCAAACAGGTGAGATGGTTTTGAGAAGGATAAATGGAGAATGAGTCGGTATGGGGATGGGAAAAGTATATTGATTGCATTTATGTACTGCTTTAATAAAGTCTAAATGATTGCAACCTTGTCCTAATAAAATGGCCTTTTACGCTTCAAGTAACAGCATGGAGTGTGGTTCTTGCGCGATGCGGCCCCCGGGGAAGTGAAGGTCGCAGACCAGTCTTCCCCGGGGTGTTCGCGCAACGACCGGAAGGACAAGGTGGGGGTGGGATTAGAGGGGTAAAGGAAGGGGCGGGAGCTGGAAGGGATATAAGGTGTCAGGAGAGGAAGATCCGGCCTCTTCCTGACACCTGAGCACCACCGGGGGAGTAGAACTAAAGCTTGTCCACCCGCCCACCCTACAAGTCTTAAGCAAAGGGCTGGGGGTGGTTTTGGGGCTGAGCGTGCCAGTTTAGGGCAGGTTGCAGAGCAGTGATGTTACGGTACTTTGGAGGGGTGGTGAGTCACATACGGGCGGATCCACCCCTCGGGGGGGGAGAACGGTACACGGGTGACTGATAGCGGGCGCAGGAGGCAATGAAGGAAATTCAACAGAGGATGCTTGGAGGGCAAGTGAAGGTGAGAATGGGGAGAGGAAGGAGGTCACCGAGTGAATAGGGAAGAGGCAAACAGGTGAGATGGTTTTGAGAAGGATAAATGGAGAATGAGTCGGTATGGGGATGGGAAAAGTATATTGATTGCATTTATGTACTGCTTTAATAAAGTCTAAATGATTGCAACCTTGTCCTAATAAAATGGCCTTTTACGCTTCAAGTAACAGCATGGAGTGTGGTTCTTGCGCGATACCCCCGACGTTGGTATACTGATCAGGGTTCTACTTTAATACATGTATGTTTATTAGATATTAACCTCTTGTGTGCTTCAGACAGCCCCCGGCCGTCCGACGTCACGGTGGGCGTGTGCGTAGGACGGCCGGGGGCCGTCCGAACCTCGCCCACTCTTTAAAACACCCGCACAGCACGAAAATTCGCGCAGCGCGGAAGGGGTTAATGGGTCTGTGCCGATCGTGATTACCCCACTTGTTGAAATAACACATATACATACATTTTCTAAGGTTGTTATTAGTTTAGAAATCGTGGGTATTAAAGATTGGCAAATACCCATTTTAGGCAGGGTTTTTGGCTATTATAAATGGATGCTTTACCTTTTAAAATCACTAAATGTTCTGCATAGGGGGTGGGAGAGATGCGTAGGCTGCCCTCCTTAAGCAAGGGAAAGAAAAGAAAATAAACATGCGAAGAATTAACCCAAATCTAAAGTAAAAGAACGCCTCAGTTAAGGCTTGTGCTGGGCTGGAAAAATAACTCTGTCTGCATCACTGTCACTTACTTGAGATGCAGCTTGTAGCCTCTGGTCTGGTCTGGTCTCTCCCCTCCTGAATGTTACCTAACCGGAGTGCTCAGGCCCTATTTATGTAATGTTAGCCCTGATTGGCTCAAGTGATGTCAATAGATAGCGAAGACAAACTACTGAGCTAAGAAGATTGCTATTACAAAATGTACTAAAGTTTATTTCAATTATGTGCAAAGTGGTGTAATTTAATTTAATTTAGATGGTTGGTATCGCATAAATTAGATTGTGGTTGTATTTATATATTTGTTTGTGATATTTGTAAAAACAATTGTCAGTGTATGTTTGTGTAGACAACCTCTATAGTTAAGATTGCATTACAATGGGGATCCATAACTCCCATGAAGGAAGTTCTTTTGATTTAATCCATGATAGGTGATGAATTACACCTCGTTTAAAACATCCCGTTATAGTGCTTGAACTGATCTTATTTATTAAAAGTGATATCTATTGTGAGTCTCACGTACATATGGAAAATTCTTTCATAAATGCCCATAGCATGATATACAGTAATTGTGCTTGTTAAAAGCGTGACATCGACATGTTACTCAGCAACTGCTTTCTAAAAATGAATACTTTTACTACCAACCTCAAGATACGATTCCCCCACATAAGACCTGAACAGATCTTTGCTAGCTTGAGCATTCACATTTTATTTTGGAAGAATAATATATTTTATGGTTATGAAATAGCCATGTCAAACTGACACTTAACATGGTGAACCTTACTCTTGTTTTCAGATTAACATCGTTGGCATCACTCACAATGGAAAATAAGGACCTTGTTCTACTCATGGGTGAGATACAACGAGTCAAATGACCGCAGTTTTTATCAGATTCCAACTCAAGCTTTCACGTTGCATGATGCTAGAATATCTATATCTTCCAGGAAAACCATTTCACATACCTGCCAAACACTTATGAGCACTCTCCGTGCACAATCTACCAGTCCTGTTTTAGGAAATATATGAACATGAGCTTGACTGAAATATACTAATGTTCCCATTTGACGTACTTCAGAAGGCCTACCCTCACAGATTTACCTACATAAAATATTACACACTGACAAAAGAAGATTCAAATAGAAAGGGGGTGCAGCAATTATCACTTAGCATCTGTTTCAAGACGCCAGTCCACCTTTTATTGTGGAAACAGACCTGGCCTCACTTGTTGAGGTGGGCAGGGAGCCCTATGTTGGTGGGTGAAGTGAGTGACTGCCCCGCCTGCAGGTGGCCGACCGTTGCACACCAGTCTCCCCACTATGAGGAACAACCCACCAGCTCCCTTGCGTCTGCACGTACATCGGTGACAGTGCACGGAACTTGGAAGCAAAGTGTTTCCTCATCTGCATTGCCCATTGTCCATGCCCTCTTGCAAATGAGGGAATTCCTCCTCAAAATCACACTGGTAAAAAATGTGTTCTGACACAATCCATATTATAGAAGGGGCTGTGCAAACCATCATGGCCTCTCCTATAATACCAAAGAGCCCTGGGGGGTACAAGAAATGAGTTCAAATGCTAATTGTTCCCTAAGGGCACTTACTGTAATATCACCTGGAAAGAAAAGCCCTAGATGCTCTCAGCCACCTTGCTTCTTTACAAAAATCCAGAAAACTAAAAAACGACAGGTTAGTTAATAACTGAATCAGCAATAATCTATCACAGAACTAAAATGGGTACAGGCTGAGCCAGAGGGAGGAGACAGATTAAATTGTACCTGGAGGAGGACTGCATGGCATCATGAATCAGTCAAGGAAGTATTATCTCCAACCTTGGTTCAGTCATTTGGGTAATTCACTGGTGAACTGTTTAAGGTCTACATAAATGTATGGCCTGTCATCTTTAGTGGCAACCTCTTCCACAGATATCTACATCAATCAACAGCGATGCTTCAGATCCAAAATTGTGAAACTTGCACCTTACATGACTATTACTAATTGAGTTACAGGCATGGCCTCACCAGAGGACGCTTGAAATTTCTGAAAGTTTGTTTCTGTTTTTCAGATAGCTAATTATTATATACAGTTAGCATTGAAATCAACCGCAAGGGTCCAAACAAGCTCCGTACATAAAATGGCCTGATTTAAGACAAATTCATAAAATATGCAAATGTAAGTGTTTGAAAAGTAACCCAGGTTGTACGTATTCACTTTGACGATGGAGGCACTTTGTATGGGTGGATAGTCCCATAGTGTTGATGAGCACAGATGCAGGTGTCACTAATAGCACACATACAATACGGAATATGTGGAGGGGCCACTTTTACAGCAACAAATAAAATGCTCTGTAAAATTCATGTTGGCTGAAGGTCAGAGTCCTGCTGCCTAGAGCTGCCCCTGTCCCTCCACTCATGTGAGGTAACGCTCATGGTTTATTTCCACTCTAATTAACATAACACATTTCTGTCTTTTATCTTACAGTATTTGCCTTGACACTGGCACCTACACACGCCACCGGTAAGTATTCATACCACTTCTTATCTTTCCCTCAGATATGAAGCTTGTTATGTTTGCCAGCAATAAGTGTAAATATGGCAGCAAGAGCAGCAGCTGTATTAGCATGATTGCAGACATTAACACTGTATTTAGGGCATGTCCTGTAAATATATGGGCAATAATGAGTTGTAACATTATTATTTCTGGTCATTTTCTTATCTTTTCAATAGCAGACCCTCACTCCCAGAAACATTACTGAGTATTAGGAAAAGTGTGACAATATCATTGTGACTCCTGACAGTAATTGCCACCAATGTTCAAAGTAGAAGACAGAAAATATATCCACCCCACTACATGTTTTGAAGCAGGGGGCGGAAGAAATCTTCCTAGTGCAACAAGAACTGCTCTCTGTCTCTGTCTGTCTCTCTCTCTCTCTCTCTCTCTCTTTCTCTCTCTCTCTTTCTCAGGAGTGGAGTAGTACCTTCCCCTTGGAGACATGCAGTGGTAAAGCCACTATTTAAAAAATCCACTTTGGGTCCACTACTACCAGAAAATTACAGATCAATCTTCCTGTATTCAGAGTTGGAAGGTTGGGAAGCTGCTGGAAAAGCATGTGAACCAACATTTAACATAACTTCTTGACTCTTATGAGATTCTTCACCCCACACAAACGGGTTTTAGACTACAAAATAGTACAGAGGCAACTCTGCTAGCAGTAGTGGAAAAGCTTGAAATGATTTTGGACCAAGAGGGATTTGCAGCAGTCCTGTTACTAGATCTAAGTGCAGCGTTTGACATTGTAGTCCACTCAGTCCTCAGAGACTTGGGAATATGGGTGTAAATGATCTTGTGTTAAATTGGCGTGCATTATTCCGACAAGAAAGGAGCTTTCAAGTATTTGATAACACATGCTACCCTGAGATATGCCTCTTGAAATGTGGAGTACCACAGGGCTCCTCTCTGAACCCAACCATATTTAATCTCAAGGTGAGCCCTCTGGCTGTTCAAGCTTTGTTCTCTCAATAGTTACATATGCGGATGACACGCAAATAGTTCTGTCCCTCACTCCAGAGAACTGCTCAAAAGTGCATCAACGTGGACCCTTCCTAAAGGCTAAAGGAAGTGATATTTGGATGGCTAATTGCTGCCTTAGAATCAACTGTAATAAAACGGAAGTCATGGTGGATGGTAATAACTTCAACAGTTGGCCTCTAGTATGCTGGCCAGATTCTTTAGGAAGTACTCCTACCCCCAAAACCTTCAGAAAAAATCTAGGTATCTGGTTGAACTGTTCAATCTGTTGGAAATTCAAACCAGAAAGGTTGCATTGAAATGATATTGTATGCCCAGAATGCTCAGAAAAATATTAGGTCTATCTTTCCCCTCTAGAATGCTAATTGTACAGGTGCTTGTTCTGTTGTGCCTTGACTATGGAAACTCCCTCTACTTAGGTTCTCCACAATATGTAGTGAAAAGACTAAAGGTAGCTCAAAATGATGCTGGTCCTCTCCTATTGAAAGTTTCCAGCATCAAGCTCATTGGCCTCCTTACATTGGCTACAAATTGAGCAGAGGACAATTTAAGTATCTCTGAATCTCCAAGACGGCCAACCATATAAAAGGCCCTCAATTGATACAGTCCTTACTGCAGCCCTATACTCCTGCTAGCGCCTCGAGGTCTGTAAACTCACTGCTGATGGTGACTCCAAAAATGTGTAGAGCAAGAGGTAGAGGTCGTTCCTTCTCCTATCTGACTCCCAAGCTATGGAATTATCTTATGATTAGGATGCGTAAAATTGAAAATGAATTAAACTTCAGGAACATGTTAAAGGCATGTCTGATTGTTAACTGAGATGTGTCTACCTTGAATCTAGTACATGGATTCACTGATAAGGTGCTGGGAGGCCACAATAGGTAGCCATGCACACTATAAATTACCTAGAGTAGAATAGAAAAGAATGGTCATGCAAATTTGGGGTATACAATAATAAGTATTGCCTAGCATTATGAAATGTGATATATTTGTATAATTTGTGTAAAAGGTAAGTACAATGACGAGAAGATCTGAATTCACCAGTGACATTGATCATAGATTGCTTTGTCAGTGGTAGGCACGTTTGTCTGCATGGGAGTGTGGACTGGTGAATGTAAGAATCAGTAAATTATTGGACTAATATATGGATGAATACGTTTCAGGAATGGATGGATAGATGGATGAATTTGTTAGTGAGTGTATGGATGCGGGTTTAAAGGAGTAGCATAGGTTGCAAAGAGAGTAGGTGGGTTAACTACAGTGAGGGCTCAAGCAATGTCAGAGTGTGAGGACAAAGCCAGAGCTTGTGAGAAAGGGTAGAGTATTGGGGCATTATCAAGGTCACTTTGCAGGGTGATGGACTTCATGTTGGAGAATGTGAGGCTGTTAGAATGAGTATTTGAAGTATTAAATTCTGGCATGAAAATTAGGTGATCTTTTCTTGCTGTTATGGGAATATATATTATGCTGGAGCAGATAGCTGTGCTTTTTAATAAGTTTGCATTGCATAGTGGATTTTTTCGTAAGAGATGAGATATATTGTTCTTTTCATGCAACACTTACAAATACAGGTGTTGCTGTTTTTAGGCACTGTAAATAAGGAGTGATACTTGCTAATTTTATGGTACTGCTTATAGAGGCATCAGGATGGTAAGCCCCTCAGTGGGTCTGGTTGCATTCAAAGCCTTAACTCACAAGTCACTGCAGATGTCACCAGCATGCAAACAGATAACAAACCCATTGAAACACATTTATATAAAAAATGCACAAATACCTTCTCAGATAAATGCCAAAATATAGACTAAAACAAAACACCAGGAAGCACAAAAACAGAGACACAAACACAGCCAGGCCTGCATCCATACACATACATTAGCAGATGCATGCCAACACATGTAAACAAACCCCAACAAATACAAGAACATTTATGTACATACTACACCATAGGAACACTAATGCAGAAATGATTGCATGCACACACACACACAAACCTGTGCCAAATAGGACATGGTATCACACAAAGCAAGAGGCAGGCACAGACAAATACATAGAGACATACAGGCAGAGCAGCTACCCATTCTATGTATGAGTTCTGGACTCTTCCCAGGTTACAGAGGGGGTAAAAATGTGTAACCCATCTACAGTGGTCGTTAGCAGGTAACCATAGTGAGCCTTTGTACCACCGAAGGCGTACTTGCTACGTACAGGAGCACCAACAGGTTTAAGCTGAATGACAGCGGTCTTACCTAATTATTCCCTCTGCTTCCAACTCTCTCTTTATACAGAGGCATCAACAAATCAAAGAGAAAGGAAATGAGGGATGAAAATAATAAAAAGAGAGAAGGACAGTGAAAGAAGGAATGGATGAAGAGGTGGATTAGATGGAGAAGATCAACATTCTAATCATGTTTGCCTGTGAAAATCAACAACATTAGAGAAGTTATGTAACAAAAAATGAAGAATAGGTAGGAAGTGCTGGCACAGCATCAATTTTCAATCTGAAAAGCAATATAACATATGGTACTGCCAAGAAGGCAGCACACTTTTAGAAACAAGAATGTAATGTTTCAAATTAGGTTGCTGTGAGCAATCGCAAAATCGACTCCAGTCACAGCGGTATAAATATTATAAGAGATAATGTACCCCACCATAGATTGTAAGGATATTGCAAGTCACCAAGTAGTTCCATGACCATATAAAGGAACAAGGTTGAATATTACTCACCCCTAAAGTAGGCCTTAATAGCTCTAAGACAGGGTGTATTTAAAAGGAGGACAAATGAGAATTTAATGTTACACTTGTCTCCCTTTTGTCTTCTTAGTCAGGCTGGCTTCTAACTCAAAGGGATGGAGAGCTGCCCTATAACTGCTTTAGAGTGTCCTGAGGGAGGGTTTGCCCATTTCAATAGCCACACCTCTGAGTGGGTACAGGGAACTCTGCACAGAGGGAGAGTGGTTATACCATGTTGGTTTTGGGTAGAAAAGTAGTATAGTACGGGACTGTTTGCTGCCAGGGACTACTGCAAACGTGGACAGGAATGTATGAGAAAGTGCCCTGTTTCTGCATGGTTGCCCCCACTTTTTGCTGAACTGCTGATGTGCTTTGACTAAGTGTGCCCTTGGCTCCTGCTAATCAGGTACCCAGGTCCTATGTTCTTTCCCTAAACCTGCATTAAAAACCAAACCCAATTAGCATCTCTGGCCACAGGTCTGCCCCTGTTAATGGTACCACAGGTACCCAGGGCACTGTGACCAGGGAAGACCTCTAAGAGCTGTAGCACATATTGTGCCAACCTTAGAGGCCCTGTACCATTACACTCACACTGCCTGCCTTTGCAGGCTCCGTGTCTTGGTGCAGAGCCTGCCTTTGCAGGCTCCGTGTCTTGGTGCAGAACAAAGTGACGAGTCGACATGGCACACATCCCTGTGTGCCATGCCTACAACCCACTGCCCTGGCGTAGATCAGTCACCCCTCTAGCTCGGTGCCCTATACCAGTGGTGAGGGTACAGGTGCATGAGCCCTGTACCCCTATAGTGTCTAAGTCCATTCTTATACATTGTAAGTGCAGTGCTGCCATTAAGAGTATATGGTGCTGGGAGTTTGTCATTATGAACTCCACAGCACCATAATGGCTGCACTGAAAACTGAGAAGTTTGGTATCAAACTCCTCAGCACATTAAACCCACACTGATGCCAGTGTGGGATTTAATGAAAAATTCACACAGAGGGCATCTTAGAGATGCCCCCTGAAAAACGACCTACCACTAGTGTCCAGGCTGAATGGCTGCTTTCAGCTGCCACCATCAGACATGTTTCTGGACCCCTGGGTCGAGAGCCTGCTGCTCTCGGGGGCCTGAAACAATGTACATCCTGGGACGAGGTACCAAGCCTCCTCCCCCAGGATGGGCAGGGTCCACGAAGGGGAAGCTTCAAAGGCTTGCCACCTTTGTGATCTTCCCCAGGCCACTTGCTCCTTTCAGCAACTGGTCCCCACTGATTCTGACCCCCACTTTGGGTGGGAGAACCAGCAGGAAAAACAAGTGAGGAAGAGAGGTGTGCCCAACTCTGCCATCTCCACCCCTCAGGTGGGGGAGGTGAGATGAAGCACAACTCTCAGTCCCCGCCATCTAGCAGATAGGGGGACCCAGCCAACCAGGGAAAGGCTTATACCCCCCCTCGAACCCAGTCCTGACCCGAGATCTGGTGACCCCTGACCTGCCTCAATCCTCCAGCCGACACCTGCAGCCTCAAACCGGAAGGTTCCCCCCAACCGCGACCAGGAGCTGGTAAGAAGATCCGACCCTAAAAGGCAGCTCTGCACTCGACGCCCCACGGCCTTGGGTGGCTCAACCCACGGTACCTAACCAACCCCCAATATCCAAACTTACCTCTCTAAGTGGTCGTCGCACCCAGAAGACCTTTGTCCCCGAGTCTGCAATGCTTTTGCAAACTGGAGACTCCCCATTGAAAGCTACAGGGCACCCGACACCAAAATAGCACTCTGCACCCGGCGGCCCCAGTGCCGGCTCTTTTGTACTGGCTTAAACCCCCATTTGACGTGAGCTTAAGTCCAGGAGCTTTGCTCCCACAACCCAGTGGCCTGCTCGTCGTCAGCAGCCACCAACAGGAGGCCCCCGATCCCCCATTGGATAACATTGGGCCTCAGCACTCTGCACCCGGCCGCCCTAGTGCCGCTGAGGGTGTAACAAGAGTGCATCCTTGACCCTGGGGGACCCCTGAGTCAAACCCCAAAATACCAATTCCCACAACAAAGTACTTACCTTTGTACCAGTAACACTATTTTCCTCCATAGTATAATATTGACTGTTTTTCTATGAAAAGTTTTTAAGTGTGGAGTTGGAAAATCCTTTTACAACTGTACTAAATAACAAAAACGCTTTTACTTACCTGTTTACAGGAAATGTCTCAGTGCAGTATCGAGGTATACTGCACTGTGTACGAAAAGTAATCTAAACAGTAACTTACATGATATTTTGCTAAAAACCCTATACAAAGTATATGTACTGTATCCTGAAAAGCATTGCATTATCAGTAACACTACTGTAATCAAATCAAAGTACATTTACAATTGCAATTCAAACTGTTTACAAACTGTATATTTACTGCAAAGTATTTATCACTTACCTGTGCCAGGCTTGCTTGGTTCTAGGAAGTAAAATAACTAAAAGAATATTTTTATACAAAAGCAATTGGTCTGAAGTTCAGTCTTTGAGTGTGTGAATTCATTTGCTGACTGAGTGTGTACAACAAATGCTTAACACTGTCTTCTGATAAAGACTTACTGCTCGACCACACTACCAGAAATAGAGAGTGAGGTGCTATCTACTGTACCTCTGCCTACCTTTTGGGTTCCACTGGACTCTGTGCACACTATACCTCATTTTGGTATATTATATACAGAGCCATCTTCCTACAGAATGCCCCAGGAAACTTTTTCTCTACTGATTAGGGAGGGGCCAGGAGTAACCCCTACAAACACGCTAGTGCCAGGCATAAATGGGGCAGACCTAGGTACCTTCTTAAGAACACTACTGGACCTATGGGTGACAGAAGAAGGACTGCCCCTGCTGTTGAGACCTATAAGAAGAACCCTTAGGGCTGGACATACTCCCAGTTGCAACCAGGGAAAACATTGGCATGCAATAACAAATTCATTAATGCTATCTCTGCCTAAGAAACAGCTACAAAATTAATTCTTGGACTTTTTGAAATATTTGTTACAAGCCCAATATACTGGTGAAGTCGGATTTTTAATAAATAGTCTGGAAAAGATACTTTTATAAAGTTACATTTTCCTTGCCTAAAGCCCTGGTCTCCATTTGTCCACCTGTCATCCATTTGTCCACCTGCCATCTGACACCTTCATAACCCCATTGATGAGGAAAAAAAACTTTTTCAGAGCAATGCAAAAGCCTTCAGGGTGGATATGTGAAGTTCTTTCAATGACAGGATGGCAGGTGGGCTGTGCCCAGGAACTTGATTAACTTTAAAGAGGCCTATTCTGTCACAGGCACATGTTAGCTGATGTCTGGGCTGGAATTCCTTTGCTCCCCTGCCAGACAGTCACCAAACCCAGTGGAAAAAGGGTTGCTTCCAGAACAGGTTTAGAGTGACCAGAGAAGAGGGGTTGCTCTGCACAGGGGAAGAAAGGTTCTGCCACATTGGTTTTAGGTAGCGAGAGATTGTTTGCAGTATGGCACACACTGAAATGCTGGAAAGGTGGGTGTGGTTACCCCTGGGAATGTTTACCCCATTGCTTACACAGGAGCCAGGAGTCTCGCTCAGTGGTGCCAGGCCTAAATGTGGTAACCCCAGTACCCTCCTCAGAACGAATCTGGACCTGTGGAAGGACAGAAGAGAACTGGTCTGCCTGTCTCTGACCTGAGAATGACCTAGTAGACTGGACAGTTTCTCTTTCTTATAACAAGGACCAAGAAGTGGACTCCATAAGTAATAAGGCTGACTTACTGTTCAAGCTGTAGGGACACAATAAGCTGCAAGAGGCCTTTTCCTGCAATTGGCCAGCTGACCAGTTCCTACTGGACCTGCCCTGGAGCCTGCTGGTAGCCTCTGCTGGAGTGAGTCTTGACCCCCAATTTGTGTTCCCAAGGACCTTGACCCTTGGTTGGTATCAAAATATACACCTCTCAATATAACCTGAATTCTAGAAATTGAAAACCTTTTAGCTCCAAAACCCTTCTCAGAAGCGGAAACAAGCTGCCAAGCCAATCCAACAAAATGTGTTGCTACTAGGCCATATATTTAGGTTGTTCCTGCTTATAGCTTTTTTTACAGCAGCAAATCAAATTCTGCTGGACCTTGCAAAGAAGGCATCTGGCCTCGTGGAGTCCTTTTCAGCTAAAGCCTGAACCCCTGTTGTGCTGTAATAATCAATAAGGAGTAGTTGTTTTCCAAGATAACATGCAACATCCAGCATGGTGTGCCTGCTATGCCCTCCCTCAAAAACCCCCACACCAAGTACGAATCACCGAAGAACCATTAAGAAACAAAAGCAAAGAAACCCAAACAGAGGAAGGGAAGATCATTTACTAGTATGCTCAAACAGCTTAACCTGCTAGAATAAAATGCCAAGAATGGGGATGAAAATACCTATTCACAATCTGTTTGAGTATCGAGAAAAAAAGCAAACCACAACAAGTAGGCCACAAGATCTATAGGCACAAAGAAGCAAAAAAAAATTCAAAACACAAATCAAATAAAGTATTAAATAATCCTGTAGCAGTATATCTCTGATATGCATTAAAAGCCTAATAAATGGAGTTGAAGAGCTTAGAAGCCTTCACGTCACTGGAAATTTTGAATTTGAACTTCAAAATGTTATGCAACTGAAGTTCTAAAATGCTAAAAAAAAAAATAGGTCACACTTAGAATTATCACTACAGGGGATAAACACTAATTTGAAATTGTGTCATGACATTTTCAACAAGAAGCTAGATGATATGAAAATAGGAGGAAGTGAGACAATATTTCTAAGGAGGTGATTCTTCCTCCTAAAATGAGAATAATGTAGTGAACTAATATTATCTCATTAGGTCATTCAATTGTTTTGCAAACTAGGAGGCAATCCTTTTGGGAAATCCTATTGTTCAGATTTTGCATGTGATTTCCCGTCCCTTGCATGCTTTTTTCTTTGAAGTGGAATCCATATCCTCTTAGGGACTGGTGCTAAAATCTATACAATATTCTTTTATTTAAAAAAAACCCTGTTATTGGGTTTTGACATACAATAGGAGAGCACGACATAGCAATCTACATTTTGATAAGTCACACATTCCTACAGTTGAGCAGCAAGTTAAAGTGTGGGTTAGAGATACCTTCACCCTGGTAGGGGCCATCCCATGGCGATGGTGGTGGAGCAGGAAGAGGGGAGCCCGGCCTGATCCCAGATGTGCAGCTCATGGCCTCGAAGAATACAGAGACCAAGCAGGGGCATCTCAGGTGCATAGGGAGACAGGTTTATGGGGATTCACAGTGCTCTAGCAAGGCAGGAAAGTGCCACCTGGAGAAGAAGGGTGAAGCCAATTAAGGCCAAGCCCCCAAGACCATAAGCATTAGTTGTTCAGCCCAGGTAAGCAGCGGACTGTATGTTCATGTTTCTGCATTGAAGCACTTCGCCAACCAGCTTTAAAGCCATTGTATTTGGGCTGCCATATAATAAAATTTGAAGTTGGAGGCCGTTAGGCCTCCCTAGTCTGCAGAAACTGCAATTTACACAGGCCTACCCATCCATTAGAAATATGCCATGTCAGGTCCACCAAGAGAAAATTTTCAGAGGGAGGACAATGGGTAGGTTTGCAAAGTACTACAGGGGGCATAGGAGCATCACCATTTTGGAAACCGATATGCTTCCCATCACCAATGAGGGGAGCAACCACCAGAAGGTCACTTGTGGTCTAAGCGATGACACTGCCACTGTCAGATTACAATCTAAAAGGTCCTGAATAGTATATACAAATACCCAGGTATCGGAAAGAGACAGGCTCCTACTGGATGGGGTCCTCACCCAGATCCAGGGCCACCGGCTCCTCACTAGGTACCAGAGAAAAGATACAGGATTTATTCCAGTTCATGCAGAGTTCAGAGACTATACCAAATTCTGCCAGGAAACTAGCTATGGGGAAGAGATTAGATGACAGATCTTTGAGTTAAAACAAGAAATCGTCATTGTATAATGGTGTTGTATGAATTCCATCAGGGAGAGGTATACCCCACTCTCTGCAACCCAGCCTGGTATGGGCCATCAGCAGTACCATTGCTAATGCAAAAAAATGTGGCAAGAGCTGGCAGCCCTCTCCTGTACCCCTGCTGACAGATATAGCCTCAGAGAGGCATTCCCCCATAGTGAATGTGGGCTGTGAAGTCTGTATAAAGTATGTGGATTAATATAGCAATATTATAATATTATAATTTTTAACAGCAGGCAAAAAGGTAATCTGAATGTGGGCATTGAATGCTTTTTGCAAGTCTAACCCCAGGGCAGTAGTACATAGCAATTTCCCTTGGATAGTCTCTACAATGCTGTAAAAGTGTTGAATGTTCAAAGAGGTATTCCTGCCCAGAATGAACCTGTTTTGGTCTGCTTGCACAAGGCAATAAAGCACTTGATGAATTCCATTGATCAGGATCTTGCTGAGGATTTTAGAATCCATATTTAGTACAGTTGTTGGGAGATACGAGGCAAGCACCTTCTCTAGTTGTAAGAGAGTAGCAAAGCCTGATGAAGTGTGGCCAGGAGACATATGGCCTCCAGTAAATGTAAATGTAAATGTGCAGTATTTGTAAAGCGCAAACAATTACCCGAAGGTGTCAAGGCTCTGGGGGCCGTCGGGAAGATTAAGCGAGCTATTGCCCAGAGTCACATGGTGCTGGGCTGATCTGCCGCCAGTGCCAGGGATCGAACCGTGAGCCCCTGGGTTCCGGAGTCAGTCGCCCTGGCTGCTGCGCCACACCTCTTCCCTATCCCTCCCATGCTGCTTCACACTGCTCCGCCAGATTAGTAGCTAGCTGGCCTGCAAATGTTTTGAAAAATTTGTCTGGGAGGCCATCAGTCCCAGGAGACTTTTCAACTGCTATCTCCATTATGGCCGCTTGTCAGAAATTGGGGTCTTTAGTTGGCAGAGGTAGGTACCTTTGTCCAAATGGGGACCCTTGCTTCTAGTTAGGGTAAGGGGGGATACACACTTTAGATAACCCCTGCTCACCCCCTGGGTAGCTTGGCACGAGCAGACAGACTTATCCCAAAGGCAATGTGTAAAGTTTTTGTACTTAAAACACACAGTAATACAGTGATAACACCACAAATGGACACCAGACCAGTTTAGAAAAATAAAGTATCTTTATCTAAACACAACAAGACCAAAATGACAAAAAACCAACATACATGTAATAAGAATATGACTTAAAAAATGTTTCAAGCAACTGGGTCCATAGAAAAGTACTGTTGCGTGATTTCTCTCAAAGTACCTGTGGATGTGGCAAAATTCACAATTCCAAACAACTGCTGAGATGGGAAGCATCGAGAAATAAAGAGATGCGTCAGTTCCTGAGACCATGGGGAGGCGATGCAACAGTTCTGCTGCATGCAGGAGAAGTGATGCGTCTAAACTGCTCTCTTGGGGGAAATGATGCGTCGACCCCCAGATGATTCTGGTCCGTGGGTGATGCATCGGGGAAACTTGCTGCACAAGTATGATGCATGGAAATCCGGGATGTGTCAGAGGTCGATGCGGTGGTGTCAGGAGGCGCTGCGCCGGTTTCTTCAGCCACGATCCCTCGATGCATCGGTTCTTGAAGGGGCGACAGGCGCTGCGTTGGTTCGGCAGTGGCGAGGCAATGTGTGGAGATTCTTCTCACACAGCGGTACTGCGTCGGAAGAAACAGCTGCAAGAGGAGCGATGCATCGATTTCTTCAGTTCTTTAGGTTTCTTCCAGCTCCCAACAGCACGAACAACCTCTAGAGGCCCAGAACAGGCACCTCCAGGCAGGTCAGAACTCATAGCAACATAGTTCAGGTTAGCTGGGGGTGAAGTCTCTGTGTCCCTGAGACTTCAGAACAGGAGGCCAACACACACAGGCTCTTGGATATCTTCTTCAAGCAGGTACAAAGAAAGGTTTCAGTCTTTGTCCTCGCCTTGGCAGAAACAGCACCTGCAGGCCAACCCCACACACTACACAGCAAAGGGGCAGTACTCCCCCTCACAGCTCTTCAGCCCTTCTCCTTGGCAAAGGTTCTTCTTGAGTCTAGAAGTGATCTAAAGTTCTGGGGTTTTATGTCTAATACCTATACCCCAAAATGTCTTTGTTCTCTTTGTACAAAGCAGTTCTGTCCCCACTGGTGCAGTATGGCCATAGGGGGTGGAGGCAGCATTGTGCAAGGGAGACAGGCCCTATTCAGGTGCAAGGAAATCTCCTCCCACTACTCTGAATTCAGCCAAGGCCTATTCAGCTCAGCTCTGAGTCATCTAGGAAGGGCCAGACACAGCGCCCCCCCCCCCCTCGGTGGCTGTCTACAGTGAATGCTTATTCCCAGCCCCTGTCACTCCTAAACCAGACAGTCAATACACAAACAGGCTGAGGCACACAGAGTGGTTAAACAAGAAAATGCCTACTTTCCAAAGATGGCATTTTCAAACACACAATTTAAAAACAATCTTTACTAAAAGATGTGTTATTAAATTCTGAGTTCAGAGAGCCTTAACTGTATTTCTCTATCTTGTCCCAATGGGAAGTTATACTTGGAAGACGTTATAAAGTATTTCCCATTCTATCCTATGGGGCAGATAGCCTTTCAATAGTGAAAAAACAAAATTGGCAGTATTTCACTATCAGGATATGTCACATACACCAGTACATTTCCTGCCTTTCACATACACTGCACCCTGCCCATGGGGGTACCTTGGGCCTACCAAAGGGTGTGAAGCAGAGTTTTGTTCTGTTCATGCGCTCGAACGTCATGATAATCTTGGGCCACTAGTGAGCTCGTGTGATACTTTGCGCTCGCTTGCATGGCTTTCGGCCCCAACAGCAACAATGTAGAGCTGATGCGATCACAAACGCACCGCTTAAGCAGTTCTTGTGCTCAAGAAGCAGTTGAGAGGCTTTTCGAGTGGATTTTGTTCTCCAACAGGCTGTTGGATTTTTTTTTTGTGCGGTAAGGCTTTTTTTAACCCTTTTTTCAAGCACAAAGGAGGTACCCCAGAGAATCTAACTTCCTGTTCCTGTCCAGCAGGCTTCTCCCAGTGCTTTGTCCATTACCTGGTCACTTTTCATTTGCAATTGGAGCTGGAATGATCACTCTCATTGTCTACTGTATATATATCATTGGATTTAAGGATTTTGTCTTTGAGATTTCAAAAACTCTTGTGTAAGGGTGTTGTTTGTTTAATAGAGAGCATGCCCCTGGATTTATTTGTACTTTTATTCAATTTTAAAAATGTATTGTGGTGGGTTGCCTGCAGTTTCAGTAGGGGCTTAGTTTTGTTTTTTTGCATGCAATTTGCCTTCTTTTATAAAAGAAAAATGTTACACAGTTCAGTCCATTTTCTCCATGTTTTTTTTAATAAATGTGCAATATCCATTTAATTCACTATTTGGCCTAGTCTGGCAATGGGCCTTCCAGTCAGTCGGCCCAGTACTAGTTATGGGTGTATGAAACATCTGTTTCTTTGGTGTCTGTTGAATTGAAACATCATTTAGGCCATTGATGGCATTAGATTAAATTACAAAATCAGTTTTTTAGGGGGGGTATTTCACGTTTTTTTTCTGTAAACATTGTATGGGTGGGGTAATTCATTTGACGCCTTCGGAGCCCATTGAATTTTTGCTTTTGGGATTGCTGAATAAATGGTACTTTTTTCTCCTGTGTTACTATTAATACTTTGTTTGGCCAGTGTGTGTGTTTGCCGTAGGGCACCATTTGTCTTTGTTCCCCATGCAATGTGGCCAAGGCCATTTTTTTATATAGTCAGTGTCCATAGGCCTGCATGTGTTCTGTGTTTTCCATGCCTTCTGTTTGTTGACCATGTGGCTGGTGGCCATTTTGTGTAGCCAGCCTGTGTGCTTTTGCCATAGGCCTGCATGTGTTCATTGTTTTCCTTGCCTCCTGCGTGTTGTTTTACCATGCGGCTATAGGCCAGTTTGTATAGCCAGCCATTGTGCTTTTGCCATAGGCCTGCATGTGTTCTTTGTTGTGGCCATGCCTCCTTGCTAGTTGCTGTTGTGACCATGTGGCTGGCGGTTATTTTGTTTAGCCAGCCAGTGTGCTTTTTCCAAATGCCTGCATATTTTCTTTGTTGTGGCCATGCCTCCTTGCTGGTTGCTGTTGTAACTATGTGGCTGGCGGCCATTTTGTGTAGCCAGACTGTGTGCTTTTGCCAAAGGCCTGCATGTCTTCTTTGTTCCTCATGCTTCTTTTCTCAGTGTTGCTTGACCATGTGGCACTAGATAGCAGCCATTTTGTACATCAAGCCAGTGTGCCTTTGCCATAGGCTTGCATGGATGGATGAGATTTCAATTTAATATTATGCTTGAGGATTATTGTAGTATGCGTATTAAGAATATGATTATAGTATATTACATCCATTTTTTTTATTTTGCACTTCCAATAGGTTTCTTCTCATCCTCCTATATAAACATTGGCAATGACTGATTTTAATTTAATTATCATTTTTATTTTATTTTTACAATTTTTTAATTGCAATTTTTTTCTTTATTTTTAAATGTCTCTTAGTTTAATTTTTTTATTTTTTTTATTTTAAGGTTTACAATTTCTTTTAATATTTGTTTCACTTTTGTAATTGTACTTTTTTTAATTTATTTTTTAATGTAACTTTTTTTAATTTTTTACATTTACGTTTTTGGAACATTTAAAAAAAAATTATGTCATTTTTTATTTACCTTTTTTTCCCACATTTTGCCTTGGTCTATCCATCATCCAACCATCATTTAGGTATATAATTCCATTTCCTCCTGGACACCCTGGCTGTGGTGGACTTCAGCACATCAGCATCATTCATTTTTGAAATGATGATTATTATATTTCCCCCTGGACCACATTGCCTGCCATAGGTGCACAATAACCTCCAATTTTTAAAGATTACCATTCCATTAGTCATGCAGTTCCCTGAGTGTCACAGGTGTCTCCATTAGAATATTATGGATATAAAGGAAAGAGCTCTGTCATTCTGTATATTGTGTGTTATTCTGATGGGGAATTAAATGTTATGATATGGTCGTGTGGTTTGACTTTAAGGTGGTTATTACATTACTTGTGTTTTGTGGCCACTTCCTGACTTCGGTAGTGCGCTCGCGCTGATTGGTCGGCTCAGCCAATCAGTGCTCAGCCCGGGTGGAGCCTGTTGAGCCCCGTGGCATTTAATGAACGCCGCTGCGAGGACGCGCGGCTAGATTGAGCTGGGGTAGCGTGTGGGAAATTGTTGGGGGAACGATTTTGAACTGTTTTTAAAGTTTTAGATTGCACCCACAATTGCTGCTAAACCTGCACCTTTTTTAAAAGTTTTATAAGATTACCTGCATTCAAAGCTGCTCGTTACTTTCCTTGTGTTTTGTGGCCACTTCCTGACTTCGGTAGTGCGCTCGCGCTGATTGGTCGGCTCTCAGCCAATCAGTGCTCAGCCCGGGTGGAGCCTGTTGAGCCCCCGTGGCATTGACGAACGCCGCTGCGAGGACGCGCGGCTAGATTGAGCTGGGGTAGCGTGTGGGGAATTGTTGGGGGAACGATTTTGAACTGTCTTTAAAGTTTTAGATTGCACCCACAATTGCTGCTAAACCTGCACCTTTTTAAAAAGTTTTATAAGATTACCTGCATTCAAAGCTGCTCGCTACTTTCCTTGTGTTTTGTGGCCACTTCCTGACTTCGGTAGTGCGCTTGCGCTGATTGGTCGGCTCTCAGCCAATCAGTGCTCAGCCCGGGTGGAGCCTGTTGAGCCCCCGTGGCATTTAATGAACGCCGCTGCAAGGACGCGCAGCGGACGCGCGCAGCGGGCGCGCCACTGGCGCGCTGAAGGCCCACCTAAGGCAAGCCCATCTGCACCCGTCCGTGCCTGGACGTCGCCAGGAGTCAGGGACGCTGCCTCTCCTAAGCCACAAAGATTAGCCTACTCCTGTGAAGCATTATCTGCCTTACATGGAGTGGGTGCTTGTGGGACTCATAGCTGGGCCCCAGATGACTGCCTGACCTCCTGTGGACATTGTACCTTCAGGTTGAATCCTCTTGGGCACCCCATACCCTCAGGTCCTAGGACCGTGATACACACTATCTTGAGTATCAACTGCCGATCCCTGTCTAAACACCACACTGAGGTATTCGACCTCCTCCTGGATTGATCACCTGAGGTTCTCTTCCTAACGGAAACTTGGCTTTCCGAGGCCTCTGTGGCTATACCGGCACTCGCCCTCCCCTCAGGATATGCCATATGCAGTCTAAATAGATCAGGGTGGAAAGGGGGTGGCATTGCGATCGTCTATAAATCAGTTCACTCTTGTAGCTTGATCCCCCAAGACCTACCGGACTGTGAAAGTGCGCTCTTCAAAATTGCATTGAGTGCAAACTTCACCTTCTCTGGCCTCCTCATCTATCGCCCACCTGGTCCATCTAAAATCTTCCGAGAAGCCCTGGTGAACACAATTACAGTACTAGCTCTCCAGACTGCCAACTTCAATATTATTGGTGACCTGAACCTTCACTTAGAGTTGCTAGAATCACCGGACATTCTCAGTTTCTTAGGGGACTTGGCAGCCTGCCAACTGACTCAACTGGTCTCCGGCGCTACGCACAACGCCGGACATCTCCTTGACCCCATTTTTTCTAACCTTGAGTCACTGGAAATCCTAGCACCTCTTCCCATGATCTGGACAGATCACTTCCTCATCTCAATGCTGATTACGTTACCTGGCACAAAGTCCCAGCCGAACCAGCACCCGTCACTGAAACGGCCTTGGCATAAACTTGACCAGGAGTCTTTCCTTACAGCCTTGAGCACAAAGCCACTAGATAAAGCCATCAATATGGAAGAGGCTGATGTGCTTTTTCATAGGTGGGTAACTCAAGCACTGGACACTTGCATTCCTTTTAAACTCACTCACTCTAAAGGTGCTCGGACTAATGCCTGGTTCAACGAGGACTTGACCCTAGCCAGGAAGAACTGCAAGATCCTGGAAAGAACATGGAGGCGATCATATGCCCCTCAGGCTAAATCACAGTATAGATCAGCCATTAAATCCTACCATAAATTAGTGCGCAAAACCTGGGCAGCCCACTTTTCCAGCCTGATCACCACAAGTACTAATCGCAGTAAAACTATATTCTCTCTTTTAAAGGACTTGGTCACTTCTCCCTCGGCATCAGGCAGTATCATATCCTCTAACCAACAATGTGAAGAGCTGGCGAACTTCTTCCTGGAGAAGGTTGAAGGCATCTACCATAACTTCGACCATGGTGCAATTCCCAGCATCACCGAGAGGAATACACACATGGGTCCTGAGATCGTCCCTCTTACATCACTACCCACTATCCTTCTTAAAGACTTGGAGGGACTAGTGGCCACAATTAAATCAGGATCTCCAGACGATCCCTTAAGACCGGACGCCTTTAGGAAAGTTCAACAGGGCCTCCTACCTGAGTGTCTGGAGTTGCTCAATCTATCCCTTGCTTCGGCGGTGGTCCCAAAATCTTGGAAGCATGCAAAAGTAGTTCCTCTAATTAAAAAAACAACACTGGACTCCTCTAAGCCAGAAAACTATCGTCCAATTTCACTGCTTCCATTCCTATCCAAAATCCTGGAAGCTCATGTAAATTCAACGTTAACTCACTTTCTGGAAGCCAACCACTTACTTGATAGCTCCCAGAATGGTTTCCGACCACGATACAGTACCGAGTCTGCACTGTTGACAGTTGTTGAGCAACTAAGATCCGCCTTGGATGCTGGCAGAACCTCTGCTCTGGTTCTGCTGGATCTGAGTGCGGCGTTTGACACGGTCTACCACGAAATTCTGCTCCACCGTTTGGAGGAGATAGGGATCGGCAATAAAGCCTTATCATGGTTCTCTTCCTTTTTAGCTGACCGGACCTTCCAAGTGATAGCTCCACCTTTTGCTTCCCGTGTTCACCCACTTTGCTGTGGGGTTCCCCAGGGCTCAGCATTGAGCCCCACGCTCTTTAATATATACATGAGCCCATTGGCACGGTTGGCTAAAGCGCGAGGAATCTCCCTAGTGTCGTACGCAGATGACACCCAACTGGTGATCACCCTGTCTAACAATCCCAGCCAGGACAGAGCGAAATTTAAAGAAAATATAGTAGCCATCGCAGAGTGGATGACAGCTAACTTCCTGCAGCTGAACTCTGCTAAATCTGAGATTCTTCTGATTGGCAAAGACTCCCATCTCTGGAACAATGACTGGTGGCCTCCGACCCTTGGAGCTCCTCCAGCCCCTAAACCTGCAGTGAAAAATCTGGGTTTTATGCTTGACAAGGATCTCAGCTTTGAGACGCATGCCAAATCATTGGCCGGAAAATGTTTTGGGCTACTGCGTGGCCTTAAACCGATACTTGGTCTATTTGACGCCCAAACGGATCAGCTGATCATCCAAGCCTCTATACTGGCCCGATTGGACTACTGCAATGTGCTCCTCCTGGGCTCCAATAAGTCTGTGCTGAACCGACTACAGCGGGTCCAGAACGCTGCAGCACGTGCCATTTTCGCCCTCCCCAAGTACAGCCATGCTTCCAACCTCCTCCATCGCCTGCACTGGCTGCCCCTTGAACATCGAGTGCGTTTTAAGGCGCTCTGTACCATGCACAAGATTCTGACAGGCATCGGCCCAGATATTCTGAGCGACCTGTGAGCCCTCTATTCTCCACCGCGAGTGCTGCGCTCGGCAAACCAGATCCTCGCACGAATCCCACGTATACGAAGGACCAGATCTGGTGGGCGCTTTTTCAGGCGACTGGCTCCCGCCTTATGGAATTCTCTCCCTCTACACATCTGCAGCAATTCTGATCACCAGGCCTTCAGACGGCTTGTGAAGACCTGGCTTTTCTCTCAACTTTAACTCCTCGTTTGCTCCCCACTCAGTCTTGCTTCAGCACTGGGACGCCTCATTGCCGAGGCAGCCATGCGCTTTACAAGTATTCTAATCTAATCTAATCTAATCTAATATTGCCTTTATCTGTACTAATTCAAACTGCAAACAATGCCACGTTTCACACTAATGACCTTATTAATGTTTTGGCGGTCCTCCTGCAGAGCACCACGCCAGGCTTCACTGGAGGACTGCCAAAGTCATGCACACACTGCCTGCCGGTTTCAGACTTGAATCCAGGTCAGGCGATTGTGCTGCTGCAGTCCTACGGCGGTGCCTGTGTAAAGGCTTCTAGGAGAGCCATAACAGGCACCGCAATGGGAATGCTGCAACACATTCCTGCACAGGAAGGAATGCACTGTAAGTGTATTCCTTCCTATGCAGGAACGAGGGGTGCAAACATACAGGGGGCACAAAAAGTGCCCCCCTGCATGTACCCCTATGCACAGAGGTGACCTGAGTTGCCTTACCGTCATTCTTTCCATGGAGGCCTCATCATCATAGAAAGGCTAGCGGTAAGGCAACTGGTAATATGCTCGGTGGTGCTGCAGCCGTGCCGCCAGCATATTGCTCTGCCTGACCACTGTACCACCGTAGCGGGATCCAGGATCCCCGACAGATGCAGTGGTCTATTGATGGTCCAACCCCCAAAATTCTAATAGAGAGGGTAGACTACCACCATGGGTTCGGTGGTCCAATGGAACGCCAAACTCGTAATAAGGCTTTAATTGTTTTTCTTGCTTGTTTGCTTTTAGGTGCACAAGAGAAGAGACATCACCTGCATTGCTGCCAAACAGAAGCCTGTGCAGTCACACATCATTCCACCAATCTCTTCCTCTTGTGCAGCTTAGTGCAACTGCCAACTGCCAGCTTTAAGATGGCCCTAAAGAAAGATACTTCCAAGAAAGTGGTCAGTGAGAAGAAGCAGCTTCCCACAAGTATCATGTTGCCTCAAACCTTTTTTGGGCCTTCACACGGGGAGCAAGCTGAGAGCAGCACTCTCAGATCAACAGCAGCACCCCAACCTAAGCCCAACAAGACCATGTATGTCAGTGAGGAGGGCACTGCAATCACAGCGATGCCGATGAGCAGTGACACTGAATTTGATGTGTCCCGTTCGCAAAGAGGTACTGATTTGTTTCAGGAAATAAAGCAAAGTGGACAGAAGCCGCAGCTAGTAATAGTACATCTTCCTGATGTTGGAGCAGAACAGGTGGTTGAGCTTCCTTCCAAGCAAGAACCTCCTCTTTTAGAATCCTTTGCTTCCAGATCTCCAGCAAGGAAAATGAAGGGTACTACTCCACCATGTTCTCCAACTACCACTTCTGATGCTGATGTTAGGGACATGGAGTGGATCCCGGCAGAGTCCAGAAGACAACAGGAGAGGCAAGGGAAAAGAACATTTCATGAAAACCTTAGACTTATGGAAAGGGATGATGAGAAGGATGACAATGATGAGGCTGTCATTGTGGAAGGTGACACAGAGAAGTCCGACACTGCTATTCAACCTGCTCTGAGGGATGTTGCACAGGTAACACCTCCAGCTCCCATATTTGCAAAGTCCCAGCTGAGACCTGAACCAACCCCTACCTCAGGACAAGTATTCACTGCAAGAAGGCAATCAATGACACGCCCACCTACCTCTAATTCTTCTTCAGGCATTCGCATAGTAAAAAAGTGCTTCTCCCCAGTTTGGGGCTTTGGTACGGTTAGCAAAGATGGGAAGCACAATGCAGTATGCAGCATTTGCCACACGAATGTTCGTCGAGGTAAGCCTGGTACAAATTATGTTACTGGAGGCCAAACAACGCATAGGAAAAAACACCACACAATCAAGTGGGAGGAGCACCTTAAAATAATTGCTGAACATGGTGATGGTGGTGAGGAGAGCTGGGGAACATCAGCTACAAGTCCAATCACAGTGGGAGGTGATGATGAAAAAGAAGAGGATGACATCCTCATGCAAAGCCGCCCAGTCCCCAGCTGTGCGTCAGCAGAATCACCCACCTCAGCGGCTTCACAATGGCACAAGATGATGCAGATTGAGAATGAAACCTAACGGCATACAGTGAATGCCCCAACATGATGCACATTGAGTCTACCACCACCTATGTCCCGAACGTCACCTGTGTTAGTGGCCCCAGAAAAGAGGAAAATCCAGGCTACTATTACAGGCATGTTTAGGCAGGAGGGGCCTATGAGCTCAACCACCCAATGTCATGTTTGTATAATCGGAAGCTGGTAAAAATGTAGCGCTGGACCTCCTCCCTTTTCTTTTGTGGAAGGAGAGGGATTCTTTGAAGTTGTTGAAGCCATATGCCCAAAATGGAAGGTTCCAAGTCGAACCTATTTTGCCTGAATTGCTGTTCTAGTGCTGCATCATGATGGGCTGCAGTTGGTTGGGCAAACTTTGCAGCAAAGTGTTGTTCACACTATCCACCTGATGACAGACATGTGGACCAGATGTCACATGACTGATTACATGTGCTTCACTGCACACTGGATCTATTTTGTGGGGGTATAGCAAAAAATATCTGCAGGTCTTGACCCTGAAGAAAGTTTGAAGAGTGTTTGGCGGCATGCAACATTGACCATAATTGCCATAGAGACATCACATACAGATGTAAACATCTTGGATGAATTTAACAGGAAGATGTATGAATGGCTGTGACCCAGAGGTCTGACAATTGGATTTGGTGCCACGGACAAAGGCAGAAACATAGTCAAGGTCATGACAGATGGTGGTTATTTCAAGGTCCTATGTTTGGCCCATTGCATCAACCTGGTGGTGCAAGACTTTCTCAAAAAAGAACACATAATGAGCAACATACAGACCACCTGCAGAGGAATCTGCACTCATTTCAGCCATTCTGTTAAAGCCTGGAAGCAGTTGACAAATATTCAGTTTACTAATTGAGCACCAGTTGAAACAAGAGGTGCCAACACATTGGAACGTGACCTATTTCATGCGGCAATGTATGTTTGAGCAGTACAAACGGATCAGTGACTATGGCATTAACAGAGGAGGGGATGCAGTTGGGAAAGCTATGACCATTGATGCAGACAAAGGGGGCCTAGCCAAATGACTGACACAGTTGCTCCTGCCTTTTGAGGTTTTCACATGGAACTTTAGCAAGGAGGACAGTACGATGGGCCAAGCTATCCTGGTGTACAGGACCAGGTAAAGAAGGTGTATGAAAGGTTAGCCTCCACAGGTGCGAATGAAAAACCAAAAGTGCATGCCTTGGTTGAGAGCTTAATCTTTTGCTTGGCTTGTAATACAAGGCTGCAACGTGACATCATCTCATCCAAAGAGTACATCTGTGCCACATCACTTGACCCATGGTACAAACAATTCTGCCCACATTCATTACTTTTTCTGAAGTGGATATTTCAAAGCACAAGAGGTGGATTGTTGAGCAAGCTGGAGACCTGGAAGAGGAACTTAGAATCCCACCATGCAGTTCTGGGGTGCCAACTTTAGCTTTCTGAGAAGGCTGCCTTGTATCACAGCAACTAACAACACCATCAATCAGAACACTGGCAACAAAAACAACAGAAGTACTGGACTCAACCTCTGCATTGTTTTGGTTTCAATTGGCAGGGCTTACATCTAGTGCAGAGGTAATGGCAAAAGAGGTCGAGCAAGTGGCAGCACAAATGACCGTCCACAGGATGTTCCAGGAGTATGTGGATAATCCAAAAGAGGTCTATGTGGATCAAAATTCATTGATGTATTGGTGTGGGAAGATGCACCATTAGCCAGAGCTCAGCAGGCTGGCAATAAAGTATCTGGCTTGTCCTACAGCCAGGGTATCTGCTGAGCATGTGTTCAGTGCAGCTGGCGCAGTTGTTACAGTGAAAAGAACCAGTCTCTTGACTCTAAACATGGAGAGATTAACTAAGATCAAAATGAACCAACATTTCATGCCACACAATTACACAGTTCCTGAAACAACAGAGGAGGAGGAGGAGGTTTGGTCAGATTCAAGTGTGTTAGCTGACCAACTTCTGGGGGAACCACCTGAGTTTGAGGACACACACTTCATCCCAGACTGAGAATGTGTCAGAATCCAACTTAATCCTGAAGTGTCACAGGGTTTGAGTCTAAACATAATCCAACTCAGAAGCAAGAAACCCACCAGGAAGGGGCTAATGAAAGTTAATTGGTTCAAGGGTTGGAATTCTCGAAATTCTAAAATGGCCGCTAGAAATTCTCCCTCTAGTCAGCGCTCTAGTTCTGCAGAGCGCGAGACAAAGGGAGTATGAATTGTGCACTAATCCTGGTCTCCTCGCACTTCACCTGAGGAGATTCACCGAGTAACAGCATTTTTCTAGCAGCGTCGTGGAAGCTAGTCAGGGTAGTTGCGGCTTTGAGAATTCGGCGTATTTGAATTCGTCGTGTACCTTTTCTTGTCTCTTCTGGGTAGTGACCTGTTCCGTTAAGCAATCCTTGTCTTAGGAAATTAAGGGAGTATTTTTCAAGTGACTAAAATTTCGGAATAGCGTCCCCAGTCAAAGTTATAGTGGAGTCAGCACAAGTCAGAAATACACTGAAAAACTCCTGTTTACATTTCCGAGTGTTCTTAGGGCAATATTCGAGGTTAATGAGAAAAGAAATTAACTGAGCATTATTTTAAGTTTATCTCGAGTGAGACACAGTTCAGTAAGAAAGAGGTAGAAGAAGAAGCCTTTTTCCTCACCGGAGCCCTCCCGCGAGCCAGCAGCTCTTCAGAATATCATTTTCAGTAAAGAAGAAGAACGAAGAAGAAGTTATTATCCTTACCTGAGTTCTCTTGCGAGGCAGCTGTTCCACACGATATCCCAGGGTCACGCAAGTACCTGAAATGAAAATAAATGTTAAAGACTGATTTATGCAGTGTAATTACAATAGAAGAATGTAACAAGAAAGGAAATTGAGTAATAATATTATATGATCTAAAAAATAGAAAAGACTCATAATACAAAGTTGAGAACATTATAGAAAGAGGAGGGGCGATCAGTAGATAGCTAAAAGGTAAAATTTTAGATAATAATAAAAATTGAGTATGAAGAACAAGGTGTATAGAATCTGATTAATAAGATTTTGCAGATAAGAAAAGCTCCTGAAGAGGTCTTTTAAGATTAAATTGTCTCCCTAGTGAATATCTGGAGGCGTTTGCTCTGAGATGGGCGTTGGGAAATTCTCGGCATTCTACTTCCAGTGGCATCTTTGACAGTATGCAGTGCCCCCATAGAAATTTTTTATAATTTCTCGTTCAACTTCTATCTTTGTAAAAAAAAAAAAAAGTAGCTAGTGGAACAATATTATTTTTGTGTCAGATTTATGTTGCCTCACAATTTTTTAGTCACATATATTGCTGGATTTCAGTTGCACCAGTGTGCATTGAAGAAGCCTCCACTGTTCCTTCGAGGCTGGGCTGCTCCAGAAGATTGTTGATTTACAAGAGTACCAATACCAAATTCCAGATTAATTGTGTACCTACTACTTAACCTACCCATGCTTGGATTGGAAAGGTAACTACAACTATTGCAACAGTGAGTGAGTGATTGTGAGTGATAATTTATGATGCATGTTGTTAGGTTTTAAATTCCGATCCCTGCAATCTACTCCTTTTACGTTATATTAGGTTAGCAATGTGTGGCTAAATAGATGCTAGTTGTATTCATGTTATGCAACCCACTGAGTTATCCCCGTAATGTGCAGGCTTCAGTTAGCGAGTGTGACTCCATTTTGCTTTTTGTAATCCTTATTAGGCTGCTTAGACTGTGCCTGAGTTAGTCCTCATGGCTCGTAATGCTTGCCTCAGCAGAACACTGTATTTCGTTATTATTTTTTCTTACTGTTCAAGATTGTTTCCCGACTTGCTAATGAGGAGACCATTCTGCTCTCACATACCTATCTAAGTGTGTAGTTCTGCTCCCACGTTAGGAGACGCTGAGACCCAGCACAGTGGCCTTGGGTCTCTGATAACATGTATCCATCTGGCAGGTGGTAGCTCATCTCCCTGTGCCTCCTTTGTTCATGTTCGGCCCAGGCCGGTACCTTTCCATGGTGGGCGGGGTTGGAGGCTCCTGGGGAAGAATAATTACTCACTGTAGACTGTTGGGGAGCCAGTCCCTCGGCAGACATCTTAGGGTGCAGGTAATGATGGACTCCTCTGCAGAGCATCTCTAATAAACATGTAAGTTTGTATTCTCTACTGTCTGACCGACTCTTCATTCTTGGGAAGGCATAGCAGGTAGTTGTGAGAAAACCCGAGTGGCCCTAGAGGGCCACTTCCTTCAGTTTGGCGCCCAAACAGGGACACTGCAAGGTGATCCGACTCGCCCGTATTCTGGTTGTAGGGTCGGGGGTGCGTTTGGTCGGTTGGGCGGATCGGGGTACCCCACACAAGACCGAGCTTGGTTCTCGCAGCTGCCCCACCCGGCTGATCGGGCGCCCCCTCGTCTAGTGGTCACCAGCTGGGGTCCTGAGAAGGCGAATTCTTGGAGTTGACCGTTTGGTCCGAAGAGTCGGCAGTGGAGAATAACCTGACTCGACCTGTGTGCACCAGGTGAGTAATTTGATACCTGGAAAAAATGGCACCATTCTTGGACGGCACGAGCCTGCGGGCTGTGTCTTGATACAGTCTCCGGACTGTCTTGTCTGCAGTTTTTGAACTGCTTTGCTTGAACGACATGAGTTGACGGACTGTGTCTTGGTACGGTCTCCGGACTGTCTTGTCTTGAACTTGGTGGGTCTGCGGACCCTGGAAAAGGCACAGAGTGTTTGCGGACAGTTCACCGGACCACCTGGAAATTTGGCCCGCGCTTGAAAAGCCTGGGACTGTCCGCGAACAATCTGCCAGACCAACTGGTAATTTGGCTAATGCTTGAAAAGGTCTGGGGCTGGAGCCTGTCTTCTTGAATTTGATACAGTCTCTGGACTGTAGGGAGTGGTCCCTGGACCATTTCGGTTTGGTTCGTGACTAATAATGGTTACTTTATCTTGTCTTTGTTTGTTGATTGTTGGGGTTATACTTGTCCGGTAGGGACAGTGCAAGTGTCTTATATTAAGATGCCTTGTTTCAGCAAATTGGGGTGTTTTGGATGTCGATGTTGTTCTACTGATGCTCGATTGGAAGAGAGCCAGCCTGCACCTACGGAGGGTTCTCCAAAGTTTGACATATACGTTAAACATGGTATTGGCCCTGTTATGTTTAGCACACTGTGGCATAAATATACGAGGGACAATGCTGAGTTACAGTGGCCACTTACTGGCTCATTTGATGCACAGAAATTGAACTTCTTGCAGGACAAGTTGTTTGCTAGGAGGAGCAGACGGTCGATGTTTGATTCTCTGAGAGTATGGCAGAAAGAAGCAAAGCAGCGACGATTGAGAGCAGAGAGACAGGCCCGGAAGAGGCAGAGGCAAACTATAAAACAGAAAGCAGTAGCCTATGAAAGAGGAAAGGTAGAGAAGGGTATAGAATGTGCAGATAGAAAGTTTTGGTTACAGACAGATAAGTGCTATGTTACTAGAGAGGAAGGTGATGATTTCGTCGAAGAGCTATTGGATTCTCGTCCTCCTCCTCCTTATGCCCCTGAACGGATATACACGGCAGTCCCGACCTCTCAGTCCTTGGCCCTTAGTGCCGCCCCTTCTAGCATTCCTGTGTCTAGCGCTACCGCTTCAGCCCTGGCCCCTCTTGCTTCTCTTCTATTCACACCAGTCACCGGGGCGGGTGATGTTACCTCCCCTGCCCAGTCTATCAGTTCTGTGTTGACTGCTACTCCCCCTTTCACCCCTACCGCCCTGTCTCCCTACATGATGGTACCTGTCTCTGCATCTGCTCCCTCCCCCGTGAGTGTGACACACCAGGCACAGTTGAATGTCAACACCCCTGCGCGTGGTGTGCATGATGTGAACTGGGCAGCAGCGCGAGATCGAATGGATAAAGTGTTGGTGCGTTCTGCAGTGGGTGATGCGGAGAAGAAAATGGTGGCGAATCAAGCAGCTCAGTGGGCTTGGCACCCGATCTATAGCGTGGAGGATTTTGGAGTGTGATGAAAGATTACGAGCCGCTTATACAGCAGCATGCCCATAAACACATGTCAGCGATGCTGATAGAGTTGTGGGAACAGTGTTTTCAAGGTTTTGCGCCGCAAATAATATATGACATACAGGATAGGATATATGCTGCAGGTATGGCCCCCAATGAAGTTTTTAGCAATATAACAACACTAGTGGGTTACTGAGGTGGATTGCTCCAGGAGGTTCCGACAATGGGGACACAGCATCCCATGAGGGAAGTTCATCCAATTTACCATCCTGATATTCCAGAACTGCGCGATTCCACCAATGCTGTGATTAGACAATGGGTCGAGGCTCGGTTTCAGGAGCAATGGATCTATACTCCTTGGAAGAGGAGTGAGGTCCTATCCTTAAAGTGCCAGCTGCCGGACCCCCGCAAAAACCCTACTGCATATTATAAAGAATTGACGGAGGCGGCTTCCTCCACAGTAATGACACTAGCTGACATAGAGTTGTTTTTCGACCTGTTGGTACCGGTGGATATATGGAGGCAGGTCCATACGCAGGATTATGCACTAGAGTTGGGGGGAATGTGGGATGAGATCAGAGCTTGGCATAAGGAGCGTAAGCCCTTCGACAAGCCGAGAGCGGAGCTCCTCGCTTTGCCAGGGCGTATTATCACATACATACACTCACTTATCCCGCCAAAGAGAGTAGATTGGGACAAGTTGACTGCTTGTCGCCAGAAGAAGGATGAGAGTGTGTCGGATTTCTTTACCAGATTTGAAGGGGTGTTTTCAGATTTTAGTGGACAGGACCTGTCACAGGAGGGTGGTGTTCGTTTATTTGTCAACAGATTTGTCACTAACTTGCTTCCCGAGATTGCAACACGGTTGCAGGCTTCGGAAAGTACTTGGACGACATCATCCCCGTCAGTGATATTGAGTATGGCACAATATTATGAACATAGAGAGAATGAGGACAAGGAAAGGGTGGAGAAAAAGTCAAAGGATTTGAAGACGAGGGTATTGATGCAGCAAGTTGCGAGGGGAAATGGATGAGGTAGAGGTTTGGGTCCTGCCCAACGGCCACCCCGGTCTGGCAGGGGTGGTACTTCAAACACGCCCCTCGGCCTCAATCAAGGTGCATACTGCAAGCAGGAGGGACATTGACAGGATGAGTGTCCGGAGTTGTTACAGAAGGGTGAGGCCCCGAGGGGTCGAGGTTTTTGAGGACACTGGAGGTAGAGGGGGGGTGCAGTCCGAGGACACGTCACACAATAGACAGAGCGGGAATTACTTTGACGACCCCCGAGGACGACAGTACTACCACGATGATTATGACATGGACGAAGTGACAGGGTTGTCTCACAGCTAGGACAGCTGAGGGCAGGGCGAGGGACCAGTTCATGTGTCTATAGATAAGCACGGACCTTATGTCACTGCTGATTTACAGGGTACTACCACATTTTTTTTAGTTGATGCAGGGGCCATGAATAGCTCTGTTTCCTGTTCACTGGTCCCGGGGGCAGCTCTGTCTGGCCAAAACAATATGTCAGTGGGTTTCTCAAGGGTGCCGGTCATTAGCCCCATTTCCAAACCCCTTGCTTTGACTATTGGCCCCTTTACGGTCGATTCTCCATTTTTACTGACGTCAAATTGAGGGGGAAAATTTGTTAGGACTTGATTTGTTAAAAAGGCTGCATGCAGTGTCTACATGACTATTGGACCACAGGTAGCCCATGCCAAACAGTGCTTCGCAAAGAACGCCCCCCTTCCAGCTGAGTTCAGGGATGTGCCACGTACGTTATGGGCTACAGGAGACACAGATGTGGGTTTGCTCCAGATCCCGCCAGTCTCTATACAGATTAAAGACAATGCTAAATTGCCACGTATTCCCCAGTACAAGATATCCCAGGCAGGAGAAAAGGCCTTATTGCAAATAATACAGGATTTGATTGAGTCTGGTGTGGTTGAAGCGACTGCAGCGAATGTGTGTAATAGCCCTATTCTTCCTATTCTTAAAAAGGCACCCTTGGATTCTTCTGATGCCCACCCTTACGTTTACCGTTTTGTGATCAACCTCAGAGAGATTAAAAAGATCTTACTTCCCCAACCCTGTGGTTCCGGACATTGCAGCAATATTAACAATGATTCCCCCATCAGCAAAATTTTTCTCTGTAATTGACTTAAAAAATGCTTTCTTCAGCTTACCAATCCATTCAGATAGCAGATATCTGTTTGGATTCGCAATAGCAGGTCGGAGCTTTAGATTCTGTCATGCTCCACAAGGCTATACTGAAAGCCCTAGTATTCATAGCCAAGCCTTGAAAGCTCAATTGGATTCTTTAGAGCTTCCCCCTGGTAATGTGCTGTTGCAGTATGTTGACGACCTCCTTATTGCTTCGGACAATGAGGATGGTTGCAAAGACGCCACAGTTAAATTATTGTTGCATCTGGCGGATCATGGACACAAGATGTCACTTTCCAAATTTCAGTATTGTCGACAGGAGGTCACCTATTTAGGTCACCTACTGTCGAAGGAGGGTCGCAGACTAACACCTGAGCGCATAGCTGCCATTAATAACATGTCTGTCCCTAAAACCCAACACGAGGTACGTGCGTTTATAGGGATAACATTGTATTGTCGGCATTGGATCCCTAACTACTCCCTACTAACAAAACCCCTTCTTTACCTGACCACAAAAGATGTGCATGAACCCCTGCCTTGGACACCTGCATGCCAGCAAGCTTTTGAGCAATTAAAGACTGCGCTTTGCTCTGCTCCTGTGCTTGATACTCCTGATTACCAGAAGCCTTTTGTGCTCTACGTGCATGAGGTGGACAGTTGCGCGCTTTCTTTTCTAACACAGGGTTTCGGTGGTAAGCAGAAACCCTGTGCCTACTTTTCTGTCATGCTTTATAATGTCGCCAGAGCGCTCCTGAGCTGTCTGAGAGCTGCCGCGGCGGTGGCAGTTTCTATCAGGCAATCGGCAGGGCTCGTCCTTGATACTGCTCTCACAGTAATGGTACCCTATGCTGTGGATACGCTATTGAATAAGACAAAGACGCAGCACCTTACTAGTGCGCGTCTAACTGGCTATGAACTGACTCTGTTTGCTCTGCACATTACCATCAAAAGATGTGCTACTCTGAACCCGGCCACGTTACTACCCCTCCCTTCGGAATAAAAGGACAGTGATGTCCATGATTGTTTATTTAGGACTGAGGAAGAAAGGAAGGGATGGGTAGACCTGACTGTTGTTCCCTTATGTGACCCCCAAGGGGAACTATATGTCGATGGCGCTTGTTTCAAATTACCAGATGGCACCACCACTGCAGCCTATGCAATCACAACGTTACACACTGTAGTTGAGACATCCCGTATCCCACACCAATCGGCCCAAGCTGCAGAGTTGGTTGCCCTCCTCAGGGCTTGTGAGTTGAGTGAGGGACTGGCTGTTAATATCTACACCGACCGCCAGTACGCCTTTGGGGTGGCCCATAATTTTGGGCTCCTCTGGGCGGAGAGAGGGTTCTTGACTTCGCATGGACTGTGGATTCAGAAAGGGCCATTGATACATAGATTGCTGTCCGCATTGACAGTTCCCAGTAAGTTAGCAATAGTAAAATGTAGCGCTCATAAGGCTATTACAGATGATGTTGGGAGGGGAAATGCTTTCCCAGACCAGAAAGCTAAGGAGACAGCTCGATCAAAGATGATAAAGATGTTGGTGGCAGGTCCCGCTAGGTGGGTCCCAGACAATGGAATGTTCGAAGACAAATTGGAGAATGTCAGGGAAATACAGGGTGAGGCGACTTTAGATGAATTAGCGATGTGGGAGGAGAGAACAGGTCACTTGGATGAAGACAGGTGTTGGACTGACTTGTCAGGGAAGCAACGATGGTTGTTGCCTCATTCATATGTGCTCCCTGTTGTTACCATGGCCCATGGCCCGGCGCACATTAGTGCCAAAGGAATATGCAAGTTGCTGGACCCAGTATGGCAGAATGATAATATCGCTAAGATAGCCACGCACCTAGTGAAGCATTGCATCATTTGTCTAAAGCATAACCCTGGGAAAGGTACCCCTACACCCGCTGGTAACTTTGCACCGCCTTCCTTCCCTTTCGAGGTTCTCCAGATGGATTTCATCAAAATGGAACGAGTTAATAACCTAAAGTATGTGCTAGTAGTGATCTGCGCATTCACTAAATGGATTGAGGCCTACCCCACTAAAGAGAATACAGCTATGGCGACGGCGAAGGCACTTCTAAAAGAGTACTTCCCGCGCTATGGGTTGCCACGCGTGATCTGGAGTGAAAACGGAAGTCACTTCAATGCAAAAGTCATTGAATTGGTGTGCACAGGTTTACATATTAAGCAGAAGTTTCATGCAGCGAATCATCTCCAGTCAGCAGGTCTGATTGAGAAGTACAATGGTACTCTCAAACTGAAGCTAGCAAAGATTCAAGAAAGCACAGGACTGCGATGGCCAGATGCATTACCCTTGGCTTTATTATTTACCGGAGCAACAGCGCATTCTAGAACAGGGTTGTCCCTGTATGAGTCCCTGTATGAATTGTTCTTCGGACGCCCTGCTAATGTTTGGGGCGTCCCCAGACCCAAGCGCTTTTCACAGATAGAGTACCCCCTGCTTGTAGACTACCTGTATGAATTGTCTAAAGGTTTTCGTTCTCTTCATCAACAGATACAAGCCACATTGCGGCCAGTAGCAGAGGAGCCCGGGCATTGCATACAGCCCGGCGATTATGTGCGGATTAAGAACTTTCAACGAAAAAGCAGCCTGGGGCCGAGGTGGAAGGGGCCTGTCATTGTTCTCCTCGCCACCAGAACGGCTGTAAAGGTAGACGGCAGAAAGCACTGGATCCATTCATCTCATGTGAAACGGGTGCCTCTCCCGCTCCCGTACGACCGTTGGGTCAATGAAGGCATCGGTGATCAGGAGTGTGAGAAGGTGCCACGCTTCGTTCCCTTCTCTGACGCCCGGGTGAGGTGGGCGCAGACCGACGAAGAAAGTGATACAGTTCTGTCTAAGGCGATCCCACCAGAGATAAGGGGCCGCCCAGATAACACCGTCTCTAACCCACTGGAATCTGAGTCTCGATGCCCATCTGATCCTGAGTTTCTGCCCCTTTTTGTTGATGAAACAGTGCCTGGAGTGACAAAGTATAATCTGAGGCCCCGAAAGAAGGACGGTGCACCAGCCGGACAGTCTAGGAGTTAGGGAAGGACTTGAGCTTAGGGCGCAGGTGCTGTGCCTAAGGTGCCTTTATTAGACTAGGGTAAACTACACTGGTGCACTGCCTTGGACACTGGACATGATAGTTGAGGGCATTTGCCCAGGAGGGAGGGTGCCCTATCCTGAAAGAAGAAGGATTTGTTTAGCTGCAAGGGTTGCGATTGTGCAGCTCCTCCGTGGGAGTGCTTCATAGCACTGTCATTGATGAACAATAGGAGCCTGCCAGCGAGGCTCTAAATGGACGCTGGGTGATTTGTGCCCCCCCTGGTACTGTTGTTGCAATAAGTGGCACTAGCCCGTGAAATTTTCTTTTCCTTTATTACACCAATAAGTTGTCCTTGAAGTTTTCCAAATTAATCCTTTTGATCGTCCTATCCCTGATGAGGAGCAGCCCTTTGTGGCTCCGCGTCCCACTCCCGATGGTCCTGTTTGGTCCTCTTGGTCTACTAAGAGTAAAATAGTGTTTGCTTTCCCTGATGGTCATATTTGGGGTGGTCTGGTTCCAGCAGAGCACTCGTT
The DNA here is from genome assembly GCA_963921515.1 of Calotriton arnoldi. Classification (NCBI taxonomy): domain Eukaryota; kingdom Metazoa; phylum Chordata; class Amphibia; order Caudata; family Salamandridae; genus Calotriton; species Calotriton arnoldi. Next base: position 194,839 of record CAWUFW010013004.1, on the reverse strand, counting down.
TGTCACATTGGCCCCACATAAGGAGAGACATAGACAGACTTATGCACAAAATGCTTTCGTTCAGATGCTTCATCAGGTACACAGTACTACTAATGCTACAAATTGCTGAGTGTGTGGGCTACTTCCCTCAGTTATGAATAAAAACAATTTGCTAGTGTCATTGCCCCTGTCATATTTGGGTAGCTGTGAAGCTTGGTTCCAACTGCTCTCTATGGTATACATGCATTATCATGCTAATGCTATGAAAATGGTACAGGCAGACTACGAAGCAGTATTGGAGTATATAGTGGTACACCAGGGATACACATCTGGGACAGATGGCAAGGAGGGTACCCTACTCCCAGACGCTTGTATGAATGCATTTGAAGCTCATGAAAATGTCACCTGGTTACGGAATGAAATGCTAGATTTCCAAAGATTTAATGTCGCTGAATACTTTAAATGTTTCCAGGAGCGTAAAATCACTGAAGACAAAGCCATGCCTGTCCCGGTGATAAATGCAACAGCTAGTTTCTGTGTTGAAGGAATAGGGAACATTTCAGTAGGACAGAGTCATTGTAACTACACTTACCGATTGAACACTACTAGCAGCCAACCTTTGCTTACACCTCCGAATGTATATTTCATCAGTGGGGAGCAGGCTAATACCTGGCTTCCGAGAGGGTGGTCTTGTAGTAGTGAGCCTCAGCAAGGCCTACCAGTGCTTAGGGGTTCACCCTTCTCTGCATAGAGTCCTCAGACACTTAGGAAGAAGTTGGCATAGAAACTGGAATAAGAAAGACAGAGTTTATTAAACCTCATGAGGTGGAGCTAAATTCGCACATCACCCTTCAGTAATGCATGAAGTAGCACACTGAATGGAAGGACCATGGTCCTTTTTATACCCACACATGGGCTCAAATGAAGGCGGTACAAACACAAATGCTGGTTTTAGATACATATAAGGTCATACAGAAAATGCACAGTCGACAAGTGGGTGGAGCTAACAGTTTCTACTTCTAGTCGACACATCCTGACATTTATAAACTCGGAACAGCTGCAAGCTCAACTGAGCATGTGCAAAGCAAGAGGAACTAAATATAACTTGTCTCTAGGCAGATTTCAAGAGCAGTTAACAGGAAGGTAGGACAGAGCACATGGTGAGCACATGGCAGCACATGGCAACCAAAATGGCTGCCAGAAATACAAAATGGATTCCACAAAGCGGACAATTTAGCCTCTAAATACAGGCTGTCTTTAGCCAATGCTTAACTTAAGTGCTGCCAAATTACAACAGACGACCCTTTCAGCATTGGCTGAAGACATTCGTTTATCTGGGGTAATCTAGATATTCATCCCGTACATCTATTAACATTATTTCGGCCACCTCTTTATTCAACATTTGTTGGGCCTTTGTTTCAGCAACGTTCCCTTTGGGAGGTATACAAGCAGAGATGCAAATGGAGCAAAGCATTGGACCACATTGGATACATACACAGCATGTAAAAAGTATCAACATTACATACAGGATAGTCAGTAGCTTCCAGCCCCAAGCAGAAACAAGAGTCCAAAACCATCTAGTCTAATTCTAAGTTTCAGGGCTCTGATATATTTCAGTGACTATCTATTTCAATTTCAGAATAGCCAACAGCACATACCTAATAAAAACATTTTCAATAGACTTTTCCAGTATTTCTTTTATGAGGGCTAGAGTATCAATTAATATACTTAAGGAAAGAGTAAAGTAACATTTTTAAACTGCTCAGATGAACTTTTCTCGTGCAGAATAAACATTACTCCTAAAAAAATATTAATGCAGTCAGACATATTATTACAAAAACAATCCTGGCTCCGGGGGACCAAGAGGACCACACAGGGCCATAGGAATTAGGACAAGGAGCCGCAAAGGGCTGTTCCTCCTCAAAAATGGGACGACCAAAGGGGTACATTACTAACAAAAAAAAGAGTCCTTGGGAAATTGTAGCCGCTGTACAAACCAGCCAGAGGGGAGTCTTCTCCCTGTGTCCGTTTGAGCCTCACAGGCAGGCTCTTGTTGTTCCCACGGTGGAGCTGCACAACTCGCAACTCAAGAATCACGGCCCAGTTTGAGAAGAAAAAGTCTTTCTTTCAGAATGGGGCAATCACCCCCCAGGGCAAATACCCTCAACGATCCTGTCCAGTGTCTCAGGCAGTGCACCAGTTTTCTTCACTTTAATCTAACAAGCACCAAGGGCACAGCACCTGTACCCTAAACTCAAGTCCTTCCCTAACTCCTGTATTGCACCACTGGCGCACTGCTCTTTTGTTGGGGCCACTGATTGTAGCCAATATGCTCAGGCATCCCTTGATCAACAAACAAAGGCGTAGACTTGCATTCACTTTGGGACCAGGACTCAAGGCCTGAAGCAACCCTTGTTTCAAAGGGGGTCACCTCAAGCAAAAGCCTCCTTGCCGTCCTTATCGGTCTGTGACTCTCTCAGCTGGGCGGCATCAAAAACTGGATCCACAGAAAGATTTCTTCATCCTGATTTGTGACCCCGTCTTTCGCCCAAGACAGTGGCAGGGGTACACACTTTACGTCCCAGTGCTTCCGGCCTTCACTGAGGTCCTAGTTGCCAGCAACGTCTGTGCTGGTTCCCTTTATCTTGACTGTAGGCTGGACTGGTGCTGACTCCCAGGCTGGATCTGATGTCCGGGCCCCTCTGGCAATGGTTGTAGGGCAGCAAATATCTATTGGTGGGCAGAACAAAAAGTCTTTAGACAAGGCATAAAAATAATCTATCAACAGAGAGGATAGTCTCAGAATACTCTCTTAGTCCTGGGGCCCCATTCATTAGCAAGGCACCCAAGAACCACTTCATCTTATCTGAGAATAAAAAAAAACACCCTAGACCTATTGGCAAGTATAAAAGGAACGTTTTGGTGAGCTGACAAGAGTAATACGTCACCCAATCCCAAGCAACCAAGGAAGTCTGTGTTCATTTACTAAATTCTGAGGAAAAAAGAAAAACAATACAGACATACTCCAAATCCTTACATTTGTATATTCCTATATTATTCATCTGAAGAACCTCAAGAAAAAGAAACTTTTCCTACAATACTACTTATGAACCTTGCATTACTTGTACAGGACTGCAGACACTTCTAAAATACTTTCTCTTAATAAAAACACCTACATGTTACACTTAAGGACATGCTTTCATGTTATAGGCGCAGCAGGAAAAATCAAAAACTGCTAATTTAACAGATTCTTATTGCAAAAAGAACTAAACTTCAACATAGTGGGTACATTTTCTCCAGCAGAACATGTTATGACAAACAAACTCCTTAAAAACAATATTTTCCTTCAAAATGTTTGCTAAGGATCACATGGGCGTCTTTCCTGCATTCTACTTTTCACGATCCGGACTATGCAACATCATTTTCAAAAGGAAAAAAACCCTATCTCCAGCTCTAATAAGGGCTGTCAGCTCAATTACACAGACTAGCTAATAAAAGACTAGCAATGCCCTTGCAAAACTGTATAGAACATGAGAATAACATAAACAATAATGGTATTGCCACCTGAGATTTTTGAACAGAAACCCCCACTATACAGTTCCCTTTAAAGGTCAAATAAGGGAACATCAATCTGTTCTACTCATTCTTTCATACAGGATGGGCAGTAACATAGTATATATGTTTCATCATTTTATTAATGCTAACAATTTTTAAAACAGTATTACTGAATAGCCAATAACTATCTCATGGCTATTTCCTAGACAGCTTAGACAGACTCAAGAGAGAGTGAGAAAAAGAGAGAGAAAACATAATTTTGCCTACCCTTAATTTGTATAGGAGCTAGCCTCCTTCCTCCATTTTGACAGTAGGAAAACCTGAAACAGGTTTACCTTCTGTCAACACTATTTACCCCTATTTGTGGCAACTGGGCACAAACAACTTGTAGGACATATCTTAGAAAGTGGCTATTTTCTGATTCAGCCTAACACAAGCACATTGAGTACTGTGGAAAGCGTTAGTAACCAATGTACCAATTCCTTCAGCAATTGTAGTAGATTAACATGAGGGCGCATGAATGCAAACTAAAATCCATTTCCTCCTTATCTTAGCCCTTGCACAGTATTCTTTAAACTAAAACCATTATTTTTATATACATGACAGATCAATGCTCAACTGAGGGCTGCTTTTCCTTCGTTTCATATGACTGTGCAAAACGTGTGTTTGCCAAAAATAGGAAGCAAAGCTTCTCATTCCTCTCTCTGCGCTGTCATCTCGTCTTTCAAAAACTTTTCAGAGGTCGAAGTGGCCAAGCAAACCTTACCCTTCACCCTGCTAAGTTGCTAAATGCAGAACTCCGACCTTTGACCCGTTCAGCAGCTGGTCATTTTTTTTTTTTTGCAAGGCTTGCCATGCGGTTTTTGTAATTCAAAGCAACTTTGGAGAATCACGGCTGATAGGCAGTCCTGTCCGGTGTGTTTGCCAGTAATTTAAAGGTAGGATAATAACTTCTGCTGTGGTTTCTGTATACTTATTTTCACTTGTGTACAGTGTGTTGGGTGCAGTAGGTCAGCTGTTTATTCTATACTTGCATGTGTACTTTATTGAAGCCTCTGATCAGTTTAAAAATTGCCCTGAGTGGCAGAATTGCTTTTAAAATAGTGACTTTTGCTCAATTTCGACTTTGGTGGTAGGGGCACTTAAAAATGAATATCCTACAATATTTTGGCATATTAGGGATCACCAGGGTGTCCTCTAGATATCCCAGAGTTGGGGGATCAGAAATGTATAAGGTATACCCTTAAAAAATAGGTTTGTATATGCCTAGATAAAGTGAAATTTCACATTGTACTCCCCACATCATGGTAAAGTGCTACTCAAATCCAACTTTGATGTAGGAGCTATATATTATTCACAATATGATTATCAGACATTACAAAAGATCAAAAACAATTTTATGGCAATTATTTTTAAGAAACATTTTTTCCCTGCATAGAATCAAAATTCTCCTCCTTTATTTTTTTTTTTAAACTAATGATCACAAACCCTTTTGATGGTTCCATATATGAAAAGCAAGCCTCATTCCTTTCCTATCACCTTTAAATGTATTCATTTATAATACAAAGCACAGAAGCCTTACTAAAACTGAAAAAGTCTGCGCCACTTTTTAAAAGGACAGTTATTATTTAACAGCAGAACCACAGATGTACTTGTTAAAAAGGCATTAAGAAAGGAAATCCCTACTTTCAATTTTGTTCTCTGTTATCCAAAATAATGAAACTGGTTTTTTGAAACTTTTAAAATAATGCAGGCCTTCATACCAGTTTTACACTGACTTAAAATTTCGCTGACTCAGCATTCCTGTCTGTGGCCGTGATCAGGAATAGCCATATGCTATTTATGCAGCTGTTGTTTGTCAGCAGGCGTCGAATTTTCACGCCTTTCTCAGGAAAAAAACCCTTTATTATTTGAAATACCCTGACAGAGTTAAATCCCCATTTGCTGTGTCAAACAGTTTCTTTTCAGTTAGTCAGTTTAAACACAGCTGTTGGAAAGCTTTTTTCTCGGGTGCTGAAAGAAAAGCATGTCACAGTCTATTTAAAAACTGAGGCATTTCAATGCAGTCAAATCTATCTTTCTATAATGTGTATTTAGTTCAGCAACGACCAAAATCACTCAAATTATGTGCATGCCTTTTAATGTGTAATACAATGTATCTAAGGAAAATGCTGTAACATGTTGTATTTTAGTCTATTGATTACAAAACACACAATTTCGTTTTTCTTCCTCTGTATGAGGCCTATTTTAATCCTATTGAATACGAATTCTAATTTTATCTTTAGCATTGTGGCAATTTGCACACATGTATAGTGTCTTACTCTGTCAATTTAATAGTAACATGCAGCTGTTTAGCATATGTTATATAATTCATTTCTGGATTTTTATTTAATATGTAAGTAACTAAATGACAGTTTGCATAACAGAATGATGACAGCAAAAAAACATAAACAAACTCATTGAGCTCATTCCAGACATTTACAGAAGGGGGTCATACACTCAGAACACACAACACAGCGCGCTTAAAGCTAGCCATTCTTACACAAAGAGCGCAATCGCTATTTACTCACACAAGTATCACCAATGTCAAACCACATAGACATTGAAACACACATTTAACCCACAAATCAACACTTAGGACTTTAAGACAGCTTACAAATTGTACGCAAGACCAAACTATTTGTAAATACTAATTGTAAGTCATATTTACAAGAAGAGCTCTCAAAAGTAGCCCAAAAAACTGTTCCATGGTCAAGAAGCCAAAATACACCAAATTCTTCATTTTTGGCTGGTAGAACACTCAAAAAGCGCTCTGCATATCACCACTTATGAATGTTACTAAGTGCACAGATCAGGATCCGTTTTATGTACATATTTAGTTCCATGGGGTACTTAGTCACCAAGAAAGAAATATCTTTTTACTATATCTAAACCTATTTAGGTATCCCCTCTGAGGGGAGTCAACTGAGTACTTACTAAATCCCTATTGGTACCTCCAAAACAGCAACACTTTCTGCGAAGTGTGCTAGAAACAGGCATGCCAAAAATAGTGCAGAATATGCAGTATTATAATCAAAGTAGCGCTTAAGGTACTCTTCGTACGTTGCGCTGTTCAAACAATTTCAAATAGAGAAAAATCTCCTCATTACCTGCCTATATGAATTGCAATGCATATATAACTTACAAAACAAATTCCAAAATTGGCCAATCATACAAACAAAGCCACAGTAAGTGTTACTAAAACTACCTTACCAATCAAAGGCATCAAACCAACAGCAAGTGCCGCAAAACGGCTCTTACCAATCAAATGGTGTCCAGGTTCCAACTGCCAAGTTCTCAAATCGACCAAATGGTCACTGCACGGCGAATCAACAAAAGAGATCTCAGTCAAGGACCGGCGCCGCCGGGATGGTCAGATCAGAAAGAAAGGAAAAACGCCATGGGTGCCAAGACTCAGGTCTCCTCAGGCAGCGATCGCGTCCAAGAGCGAGATTCCAATCCTTCGTCTTAACCAGTCCTTCGGGCATCCGAGTCACTGATGAGCCCCACGTTGGGCGCCAATCTGTAGTAGTGAGCCTCAGCAAGGCCTACCAGTGCTTAGGGGTTCACCCTTCTCTGCACAGAGTCCTCAGACACTTAGGAAGAAGTTGGCATAGAAACTGGAATAAGAAAGACAGAGTTTATTAAACCTCATGAGGTGGAGCTAAATTCGCACATCACCCTTCAGTAATGCATGAAGTAGCACACTGAATGGAAGGACCATGGTCCTTTTTATACCCACACAGGGGCTCAAATGAAGGCGGTACAAACACAAATGCTGGTTTTAGATACATATAAGGTCATACAGAAAATGCACAGTCGACAAGTGGGTGGAGCTAACAGTTTCTACTTCTAGTCGACACATCCTGACATTTATAAACTCGGAACAGCTGCAAGCTCAACTGAGCATGTGCAAAGCAAGAGGAACTAAATATAACTTGTCTCTAGGCAGATTTCAAGAGCAGTTAACAGGAAGGTAGGACAGAGCACATGGTGAGCACATGGCAGCACATGGCAACCAAAATGGCTGCCAGAAATACAAAATGGATTCCACAAAGCGGACAATTTAGCCTCTAAATACAGGCTGTCTTTAGCCAATGCTTAACTTAAGTGCTGCCAAATTACAACAGTCTGGCCGGTGTTATGTTTCCTTTCTCTTGCCTCCCATTTACATTGCACTGTCCAATTACCACAAGGATCATAGACTACAGCGTAGGGCTCTCCAGTTACACCGAGTCAGGAGAGTTGTCAATTCAGACGATATTGATCAGACAGATACATCCTTGCAGCAATTTACTGACATAATGAAGGGCATTCTGCCGTTTTGGGGTCCCATGTTCAATAGTCGTAATATTCGTCGCCTTGCTAGAGTAGTCGAGGGAGTTATTAATACTACTGCTGGTATACATACCAATATTACAGTCGAGCTTCAGGCTACAAGGCTCGTTTCTCTTCAAAATAGGATGGTTTTAGACATCATCCTGGCCGATAGGGGTGGAGCCTGTTGCGTCATCGGCAGCAGCTGCTATGTGTACATACCTGATAGTGCCCCTACTGTATATTCCGCAATACAGAAATTACACAGACTTGCTTTGGATATCCATCAGGATAACGGTTCATGGTCCTCACAGGGTGGCTCTGGGGTCTGGTGACATCATGGGGTTGGAAGATATTACTTGTCCTAATAGCCATTGCAGGAGCTATCTTTACCTGTTGCTTATGCATTAATTGCCATCCAGCCTGTTGCACCTATTGTATGAGTAAACTTACCCCTATCCCTACATTGCCAAGAAGCGATAACAAAATTTCTGTTATGATGATACAGGAAATTCAGGACCTGATGCTCATAGATGAGGGCATATTTGAGTATTAAATGATTTCAATGCTCATGTGTTGCTTGTTTTTCCCTTGTTACCTGAGTAACTATGTAATTCCTTCCTCTCCCTTAGAATTGTAAAGACACTACCGGATAGCAATAAAGCATTTAGCCACCCATGCTAAAAGGAGGGTCTGTTAGGTTTTAAATTCCCATCCCTGCAATGTACTCCTTTTAAGTTATATTAGGTTAGCAATGTGTGGCTAAATAGATGCTGGTTGAATTCACGTTATGCAACCCACTGAGTTAACCCCGTAATGTGCAGGCTTCAGTTAGCGGTGTGACTCCATTTTGCTTTTTGTAATCCTTATTAGGCTGCTTAGACTGTGCCCGAGTTAGGCCTCATGGCTCGTAATGGTTGCCTCAGCAGAACACTGTATTGCGTTATTATATTTCTTTCTGTTCAAGGCTGTTTCCCGACTTGCTAATGAGGAGACCATTCTGCTCTCACATACTTATCTAAGTGTGTAGTTCTGCTCCCACGTTAGGAGACACTGAGACCCAGCACAGTGGCCTTGGGTCTCTGATAACATGTACCCATCTGGCAGGTGGTAGCTCATCTCCCTGTGCCTCCTTTGTTCATGTTCGGCCCAGGCCGGTAGTTTTCCATGGTGGGCGGGGTTGGAGGCTCCTGGGGAAGAATGCTTACTCACTGTAGACTGTTGGGGAGCCAGTCCCTCGGCAGACATCTTAGGGTGCAGTTCATGATGGACTCCTCTGCAGAGCATTTCTAATAAACATGTACGTTTGTATTCTCTACTGTCTGACCGACTCTTCATTCTTGGGAAGGCATAGCAGGTGGGTGTGAGAAAACCGGAGTGGCCCTAGAGGGCCACTTCCTTCAGTGTGGTGGCAGACAGTGGGGGGTGTTGAACTGTGATTTGGGAACTTGCTTGAATTAATTTGCAATGTTTGCGGCATGAATGATGGGGGATCATTTTTTTCCTGGAGGTGATTGGCCTTTAGAAACTTACTTAGTGAAAATTAACCTGTATGGCTCACTCCTATGATCCCTATGTTTTTCATCACCTGGGAAGGCTGCCCAGATGATAATTTGATTTCCAAGACCGCAAAATTCCAATCTGTTACTTGCATTAAAGGGGGGATAGTGTACCTACCACTGCGTTTGATTGGGAACAGGAAACCATTGCATCAACTAGTGAATATTGAGTGTTGTGAGTAATGACTGATGATTCACGTGGTGGCAGACAGTGAGGGAGGTTGTTGATTTGTAATTTGGGAACTTGCTTCAGATGATTTGCAATGTTTTGGCCTAAATGATGGGTGATCATTTGTTTCCTGAGATAATTGACTGCTACAAACTAACTTAGCAAAAATGTACCTGTGCGGTCTACTCCTACGATCCTTCTGTTTTTTCATCACCTAGGAGGGCTGCTCCAGACGATCATTTGATTTACAAGACTGTCAAGTTCCAATCTGTTGCTTGCATCAAAGGGGAGATAGTGTACCTACCACCGTGCTTGGATTGGAAGAGGTAACCATTGCACCAACGAGTGATTATTGAATGATTGTGAGTGATGATTGATGATTGATGATTCATGTGGTGGCAGAAAGTGAGGGAGGGTGCTGAACTATAATTTGGGAACTTGCTTAACTTGATTTGCAATGTTTGGGGCCTGAATGATGGGCAATCCTTTTTTCCTGGAGGTGATTGACCCTTTCACACTTAGCAAGATTTACTTGTGGGGTCCTCTCTTTTTTTCTGGTTCTTCAGAGACCAGAAGAGTCACTTTAGTTAACAAACAAAAATCTATGCAAAATACTGCAAATCTGTTTCCTCTACTTGTTCTTCAACAGCTATGCACTACACGTCTACCTTACTCGTGTCATGACTGGGACAGAGTTACTCGGAGTCAGGAATAGGATTGACGAACTCAGGGCGGGACTACCTCATCAAGAGCTAAAAGCAAGCAAGTTATCAACTTCAAAGGGAAACCATGAGTCTGAGGCCTAGTACTCAGCTATGTGGAATGGGGAGATGTGCGTTGATATATTAAATGCTGCTGTGTGTGTGTGTGTTCCAGTGGTGACACTGCCTCTGAGTCTTCTTGGTACACTCCTAATGAAGCTTACCTTTCTTCTGTCCTTCTCCATGACTCCAAAATATAGTTTCTGTTTTACAATCCACAGGCCCTCTAGTCTCCTGCACGGAAAAAAGGCGAAAGCTGAGATCAACACTCCTGCTTACCTACCAGACCAGTCCATAGAGGCATCAAAGAGTGATGGAAATTCCTGAGTAGAATGCAGATACAACACCCAATTTTGCAATACAGTATATTTTTCTTTTAACAATCATATTTGGAGAACTGGATGTGTGGGATCACTCCTCCATAATTTAATTGTTTCTAAGCTAGAAGACAGAACATTTAGATATCCGATAACTTGGGTCTCAGGGACAAAAGCACTGTTTGCAATGCATTTAACTGTACTGTGTTATACTCATTCCTTTGTTTCCTTCCACAACAGAGTGATGTACAGCCAGCTGCAACAGTATGCAACAGCGACCGGAGCCGTTGGTGCCACCGAGCCGCGTTGCCTTAGGCTTTGGTAGCTTTTGTTAGCGATTGCATTCCGGGTGGCAAGTCGGCCTTAAAAGAGACTGAGCGGATTTAGGCAGGAGGCACAACCTCGAGGAGCTCACCAATGCCCGAGCGCGTTGGTAGTAGCTACCGCTTGCTGAGTGTGAGCCTGGGCCTCCCGCAGAAGCTGCCCAGCTAGGTCTAGGTGTGGCTTGCGGGTGCCTGGTGTGCTCCTGCTCAGGCCCCTCTTGCTCTCTCAGTTTCCCCTGGGAAGTGGAGCATGGGGAGCAAGCCTGAGAGGCAGGCTGGCGAAGATAAGACGTGCAAGCGGGGCCTGAAGGGTCAAGCTGTGGCCAGAGAGCAATGAGGACCGTGGCTGCTGTGGGTGAATGGACTCACGACCCAACAAACTCAGCTGGGTAGGGAAAGGGTGTCTGGGCTTGACAGGTCAGGGTTATAGCTCTTTCAGCTCCCTCCACCTCACACCACACCATGATCATCCTCCAGCCAAATCAATCCACATTCAGCCACAGCCAGTCACCCCGCCCTGCCAAGATGAAGTTAGCATTCCCGACCCCAAAGGTCCTCTAAGGGCACCAGGTGATGATACGTCCAATTCCACAGTGGCATAACTCATAGTGACTGGAGCTCCCAGTGCTCACAGTGGGGCGTTCCTAATCACCCCACAGGACGGACCCACCGGAGCAGGAACAACAGAAGTGGGGAACATAGTAGGGGCCCTAAAGTACCTTACAGGTCTCAGCAGATTTCAGCAGAATCCCTACAGGAAGGGCCAGACCAGTTCACAGACAGCTCTGTGAGGATGCAGGAAGATATAAGAGCTTTCACACTGGATGAGCCCTGTAGATCACCCAGTTTTGGCAGCACTTTTGGCAGTACCAAAAAAAACCTAAGTCAGCCCTCACAGCATTTGCATGGCCATGAGGTCCAAAATAGAAGACCACCTGCCATTCAAGTACGACTCCTGACTAAAGTGACCCCCGCTAACCACCAAAAGGGCAACAAGGAGCACAGTCCAGTCTCATTCCTTCTGCAAGAACCCCTGAAACTCGTCCCAACGAGGCTCAGTCATGCAGTTTTTCCAAAAAAGGAGAAAAAGTGGAAACCCTAGAACAACATCGGACTCCCAAATGGATCACCAAACGAATGGGGCAAATGTTGGGCCTGGAGCCTTATACTCATCCTCCGAAAGCAATCCAAGTTTGACCAATACTTCCCCCAGTAGTTCACCCATCCAAAAAATGAGATCACTCTCATGTCCAGTGAGCTGGGGGGGATTTGGAACTGTGCACCTCCATGGACAACCTAGGGAATATGGTCAGCCAAATCACCCCCAACTCAAAAGAAAGGGCACCCAAATTAGCAAACGTAAGGATGAAATACAACCCCAGGAGAGCCTGGGTCGCCCCCAACAAAACAGCACGAGATCTAGATACCGTGGCCCAAATCGACTGGCACCAAGGTCTTGGCCCAGAAGTCCAAAAAATACAGTCACCGTCGATCTCCCAAAGCCCCATTACACCCACCCGTGGCCAACAGCTGACTCCACAGTAGCGGGGGGACTTATAGCCTCTTTCCTTCACAATCTCGGGCACAAAAATGAAAGAACTCTGGAATTAACCCCAGACCAGTTAGGGCTACTGGAGGATGTAAGGGGCACACAGCTAGAGACCCAATCATCCAATAACAAGGATGACTCACAATTGATGCCCACAAATGAAGCAGATAACTCCTTAACCAGAGCCCTCCTATGGCAGTCCACAAAAATGGAGGTCCAAATAGACCTCCTGCAATCAATAGCGCAGTGCCTGGTCAATCTAAGCAGGAGGGTGGACGCAATGGAAGACAGAATTGTTAGGAATCTAGATACAAAACCCTGCTCATGCTCCTACACAACAATCATTGACAAGTGGGCTACACTCACGGAGATCTTAGGGAACATAGTCAAGATAGCCAAGGGGCGAGGGGGCACAGTGGCATCCAGAACAACCATTAGCCCATCTGTACCCTGCAACCCCTGTCCGGCCTCAAGTGGCAAAGAAGAAGTCACCTTAAGCCTAAAAGCAAAGGATGGACTAAAACACGATCTAGTGCAAACACAGCCAGGCCCTGTGCCAGGGATCGAACCTATGTCTGGCCAATTGAGGGCCAGCAATAATGAAAGGAAAGAGGTTATAAAGAACAGCCAAGACTCAAAGACAAAGCTGAGGAAACAGCACAAAAAGGCTAAAGGCAAAAGGAGATTATTACAGCCATGCACCATGAATCAATCCATTCCACAAATTGAAACCAAAGAAAGACAGCCTTACCCCATTTTTATTGTTAAACAGGGGGCCAAGCCAGGGGCATCATCAGAGGGAAAAACCAAGGACATCAACTCCATCAAGTCACAAAAACAAACAGGATGCCCAGGCTTCCAACAGATTAAATATAAAGTTAGGACCCTAGGAAGCAGCAGGGACACATCCCACAATGGTGGACGTAAGCACCCAGACACTTAACACATCGAAGACCGCAGAGCCAATAAGCCCAGAAGGGCCCACCAAACATCCACAGCTGGGATTGACTAGGAAGGAAAGGCTGCCTAGTACATCAGGAAGGACAACCGGCCACCAACAAGGCTACGTTCCAAAAAAGCCACTAATCCCAGGGTTCCCGATAAGCCCAGAAGATCAGGATCAAGGTACAGGAGAAGGACTATCACCAGAGGTAACCTCAGAGGCAATCATAAACATCTATGAGGTAGTGCTTACTCCTAGATACCAGATCAAGGGCCACCACGATATTCTGAATAGGAGCAATATCCATCGCCTATTCAAACAAGTAGCATCCCTTGTACACATTATTTCAGAAGACCTAGAGTGGTTTGGATTCCTGAAACTCCAGGGGGAGACCAGTGGCGACTCGACCCTGGTGGGATTTCGGCAAAAACGTCTCCAACAAGCAGGATTGGAGGAATCACAACAGGCAGCTGAGTGGGGCATAGAAGGTCAGTCCCCCCGGCAGATTAATTACCCACATGTGCTCATTAAGAAGCATAGGGTGAAGGGGGCCCGCTCATTCCTGCACTGCACCAACAGCAACATAGGCTGTGATTAATGTGGCAAGGTTAAGTGCTAGCGCAAACCTGGAGTATTCCCAACGTTATCTCAACTGGTCAGATGCTCCAAGGGGAAGATAGCGGCCACAAACACTCTCAACTCAGTGAGGAAACCTCACCAACTTTAGATAAGTGCAACCCCTGAGCAACCAATATGTTCACAAATGATAGTATATGATTCCAAACAAGATTTCTTCGGTCTTCGTTTTCAATTATTTTCTTCTTCTTCACATTTCATTTGGTACTCTTAAGATAGTTTGTAAACAATCAGATAACTTCCATAGCCAACACGTGTTTTGTCAGTTAGGTAAATTAACCTCTGACTTCATCAGGGCTACAAAAATGAATAGCAGTCAACAGCTCAAAATAATGCTCATGGAGCTGTAATCACACCACCTAAAAGAAGTCCACAAGTGTGTGTTATGATGCTCCATGTGTCTATACCACACTGATCATTGTGTAACTCGTTTGTGAGCATACCTCCAGTGAATTAGTACTAGTCAGATAGTGTGCCCATATCTGTATCTAGTACTCTAGCAGGACCTCCATACTCTATGGAGTAGCTGACACTTGAGTGTATGTTGGGGTCTCATTATTAGACTCAGCAATGGTCAACATCATAACCAATTAATACATTAAAATTTCATGTGACAGAACGTAATAAAAATGTGTGGTATACTGTTGTAGGCATGCCTTAATTGGTTATATCTCCTAAGTGCTACTTTATAACCCAGAGATCAGTCGTAACATTCGCAAATTGATCACACTCGCTCACCTGTCGCAATCTCCATAATTCTCAATCATATTGTTGTGTAAGAAACCGCGACTTCTTCCGTAAATCTGTTTTCAAAGAAATTATTTCATATATAGAAGGGTTCAGACCATGCCATACTTCATTCAGTATAGTCGAGTACACAATAAAACAAAAGGCACATCAGCTTCTTACCTATATCAAACTTATATTCAGCTCCTTGTGTCACTCAATCTGGCAACCTTCATATACCAGGGAATCAATTGTCTAAAAACAGAAACAGATAGATGGTAAGTAACTGTTTTCAACCCATATTAGCCAAGACTAGTAAAAGCTAAAGTTAAAGGTTAACAGGATTTCCAGCATAAACCCGTTCTGAAAACCCAAATAGGCTACAATGATAGCCTCATACTTTCAGCAATAAGTATATATAAATCGTATATATCCATTTCAATCTAATTGGTCATGTCGTATTATCCGGAGTATTCCGCACGTAGTTGTTACAGATCGTATATATCCAGATCATCCCATTTAGACATCTCACTGTCAAGAAAATCCCGCACATTGCTGTACCAATTACCAATATACATATACTATGTTCATCTATATCTAGTAAACCCATCAAACAGATCACATCTTTTATAAAGATTATCCCGTATTTAACTATTGTAAAATGTTAACCTTATCTATCTACTGGTCTCTGTCACCTGTTGAAGTGTACTTCATTCATGGACATGTATCGGCGTTGTAACCTGGCGCCATGTTATGTCAGGTTTAAATACTAGCGACTGTATACGCTCGTTTGTTTCACAAGTGACCTCAAATATTCCAAAAGAACAGCATTACTAAATCTAAGTCAGAACCCCGTTATATATATGTGTTTAATCCCGTGTTTATGCCATAAGAACGTATCAAAGTGGTAAGCTGCTTAAGAATGTATAAGTTTATACACTTTAAGTTTAACTAACATGGTGGCCAATTGCATCATCAAGTCCACATAGTAAGCGAACTCCAACTCGGAGGACATCTTATTCTGTCCAGATATCCTCAATAAGACCTATAAGGGCCATCAGATCTTCATATCTGCCTGGCAAATATTCATCTTTTCACCCCAACTCAAACACAAGACACAAGTGTATTCGTTGTAGAAATTTGGATAAAGCCAGAATACGCTCGTATTGAAATAATATGCTTGCTTTAAAACGGTGTGTGTAGACATGTCATTTGTAACCAACATGGTGGTAAAAAGCGTAATAGCAGCCTTGTAGAGGAATTCTAACCCGGCAGTCCTCTTGATATGTTAAAAAATATTCAATATTCCTATAGGGGCCATTTAAACTCCATTTTCCTGGGAAATAAATGTCATCAATCCTTAAACAACAACAAAATAATGATAATTGGTATCCACAGAATTATCGTGTAATAAGCGAGGAGCGAATAAGTGTTTGAACTCACCCAACCTATGTCATTGTGAATAATAGAGTGCTCAGGAAAATGAGAAAAGGATGTATATAAATTAGATAGAAAAGATGTACATTATTTTTAACCTCAATATCTCACACTAGATTCAGATTATAGATATATATGGTAATCACTCACATTGTCATATAAAGCATAATAGTCAATACATCTAGCAATATCCAGTAATACTCTGATGAGTGACATCTATTTACACTCATGTTAGGACATCAACAGTATCACGAAAGTACAGACATGTATTATCAAGCTTCAAACCTCAACAATCAAAAAAGCTCTGGTAAGATGCAACAGTTAATACAGTACAGGTATCAGTTCGTTCACCTATGTGCCAAGAAAATATTGCATTTCATGATCCACATTGAGACCCTTTTCAACTGCACACAAATTCATAATCCAGCGTGATTCACATTGTCTAAGCATCAGTTCCCGATTACCTCCCCTGGCATTGCTTGTTACAGTTTGTATGCCATGGAACCTACAGTTCTTGTGCTTATCTTCTGCCACACAATCTCTTGCATGGATCGCCATCAGGGACCTAGGATCTTGTTGCTTAAGTGCTCTGTAGTGTTCAGATATGCGCTCCCTCATGTACCTGATGGGGCTACCCTCATATATTAAATCACGCTTGCAAATAAGTATGTTAACTACATACATTTTTAGTATCACAGTCGATGTGGGTCCTGATTACATGTTCTCTGGATTTGTTGTAGTGACGCTTGGTTATACCATCTATAGCTAATCTGCACACACTGCAGTGTCCACATCTGTATGGATGACTGTTTGATGATCTGGACAGGGAGTCAACTTGACCTAATCGAGTTTTTTGACTTTCTAAACCATAATGTATACAATATAGGATTCTAGTAAAGAGAAACTGATCTTCCTTGATGTTGAACTGTATATTCATGAAGGCAAAATGCAGAGTAAATTGTACAGGAAATCGACCTCTTGCAATTCCCTAATGCATGCTGGGAGCTCACATCCCAAAAATCAAATAAACTCAATTCCTTTTGGGGAGATGTTGAGGGCAAGGAGGAATTGCAGTGAGGATTTTAAATACGATTTGAACCTGAAAGATATTGGACAAAGCTTCCTCACCCATGGTTACGGTAAAGAAATAATTGCACAGGCGAGTAATAGAGCGCACCATTTAGTACGATCAGACACCCTTGGGAAAAGGGATAAGAATAGTAACAGATCAAAACTTGTAAGGCTTATTACGAACTATTACCCTTTCTCCTATAAGATTTACAATATATTAAATAAACATTGGTCTTTACTGATGTTGACAAATCTCTCCAACCCTTTGTAAAAGAACGTCCTAGTATTACATACAGGAAGGGTAAGACACTACGCAATCTAATTAGCACTAGCTATCCCACACAACGAATACAGGAGACATGGCTGCATAAGAGAGCAAAAGGTTGATGCAGATGTGGACACTGCAGTCTGTGCAGATTAGCTGTAGATGGTATAACCAAGTTTAACTATAAAAAATCCAGAGAACATGTAATCAGGACCCACATAGACTGTGATACTAAATCTGTTGATTACATACTTATTTGCAAGTGTGATTTAATATATGAGGGTAGCACCATCAGGTCCATGAGGGGACGCATATCTGAACACTACAGAGCACTTAAGCAACAAGATCCTAGGTACCCGATAGCGAGCCATGCAAGAGATTGTGTGGCAAAAGATAAGCACAAGAACTTTAGGTTCCATGGCATACAAACTGTAACAAGCAAAGCCAGGGGAAGTAATCGAGAACTTATGCTTAGACAATGTGAATCACGCTGGATTATGAATTTGTGTGCAGTTGATAAGGGTCTCAATGTGGATCATGAGATGCAATAATTTCTAGGAACATAGGTGAACGAACTAATACCTGTACTGTATAAACTGTTGCATCTTAACAGAGTTTATTTGATTGTTAAGGTCCGCAGCTTGATAATACATGTCTCTACTTTCGTGACACTATTGATGTCCTATTGTGAGTCAATACTAAGAGTATAAATAGATATCACTCATCAGAGTATTACTGGATATTGCTAGATGTATTGACTATGATGCCTTATATGGCAATGTGAGTGATTAACATATATATATATATATATATATATATATATATATAGTAATATATATATATATTCCCCATGCGACACCTACCTGGACTCATTACGGTGCATTCTGGGTGTTGCAGTCCACATGAACTGCGTTAACTGACAACAGGTGAGCAGACATCCACAGGGGGCGGAGCGGGCCCTCGGCCAATAAGAGGGCGGCAGAACTAATGATCGCGATGTTGGAAGCCTCCTGGATACTTGGGCGCTGATGAAGGCTGATAAATTGCCGAAATGCATTCGCCACACAAGAAATAAAGATTGCTTCCAAGGTGTTCCCCTGTGTGGTCTCTGCTCTCTCGCAAGAAGGAGTTTTTGGTATATATATATAAATGAGAACTTTCAGTAAAATACCAGCATGTAACTGAAATTCCCAATGCATTGTGGGAGGTGTATTTTTCATCAGTCATGTGACCCAAGACTTTTTATAAAAATGCATGCACGTAAGCACTTGGTTGTGGCTTCTTCCCGTGATCAAGGCAGAGCGCCGAAACATGTAGGGAAAGAGAAGCTGATGGTGCATTTTACTTTGAATAAAGGAGCCAACTCTGGAAATGGGCCTCTGTTTTCTGTGCTCACCTGTAGTGAATTGACAGGCTTCTCCGTGCCTGTTGTTGAGAGGCCGCCCTGAAGGGTCGGGGGCTCCTTGCTCGGAGGCTTGCAAAGGATTTAATTATGGAGCATGACCCACACACTGCTGTTTCGCCTACCAGGTTATGCTACACAGCAAAAAGAGACAGCAGCGCTGGAAGGGATTCAGTGAGGAGTATTTCCTACACCGATCGTTCCGGAGAAAGAATCCTTTTTCAAAGATGTCTAAACACTCGAGCATCTTGCTGGTAAATATTGTCATGACTGGGTTCCATCAGGATTTATTACATTAAAAATGCATCGGAGGATGAAAAGAGCAAATTGGGAACTGTGCTCTTTTAAATGAGAACTTTCAGTAAAATACCAGCATGTAACTGAAATTCCCGATGCATTGTGGGAGGTGTATTTTTCACCAGTCATGTGACCCAAGACTTTTTATAAAAATGCATGCACGTAAGCACTTGGTTGTGGCTTCTTCCCGTGATCAAGGCAGAGCGCCGAAACATGTAGGGAAAGAGAAGCTGATGGTGCATTTTACTTTGAATAAAGGAGCCAACTCTGGAAATGGGCCTCTGTTTTCTGTGCTCACCTGTAGTGAATTGACAGGCTTCTCCATGCCTGTTGTTGAGAGGCCGCCCTGAAGGGTCGGGGGCTCCTTGCTCGGAGGCTTGCAAAGGATTTAATTATGGAGCATGACCCACACACTGCTGTTTTGCCTACCAGGTTATGCTACACAGCGAAAAGAGACAGCAGCGCTGGAAGGGATTCAGTGAGGAGTATTTCCTACACCGATCGTTCCGGAGAAAGAATCCTTTTTTCAAAGATGTCTAAACACTCGAGCATCTTGCTGGTAAATATTGTCATGACTGGGTTCCATCAGGATTTATTACATTAAAAATGCATCGGAGGATGAAAAGAGCAAATTGGGAACTGTGCCTTTTAAATGAGAACTTTCAGTAAAATACCAGCATGTAACTGAAATTCCCGATGCATTGTGGGAGGTGTATTTTTCACCAGTCATGTGACCCAAGACTTTTTATAAAAATGCATGCACGTAAGCACTTGGTTGTGGCTTCTTCCCGTGATCAAGGCAGAGCGCCGAAACATGTAGGGAAAGAGAAGCTGATGGTGCATTTTACTTTGAATAAAGGAGCCAACTCTGGAAATGGGCCTCTGTTTTCTGTGCTCACCTGTAGTGAATTGACAGGCTTCTCCGTGCCTGTTGTTGAGAGGCCGCCCTGAAGGGTCGGGGGCTCCTTGCTTGGAGGCTTGCAAAGGATTTAATTATGGAGCATGACCCACACACTGCTGTTTCGCCTACCAGGTTATGCTACACAGCGAAAAGAGACAGCAGCGCTGGAAGGGATTCAGTGAGGAGTATTTCCTACACCGATCGTTCCGGAGAAAGAATCCTTTTTTCAAAGATGTCTAAACACTCGAGCACCTTGCTGGTAAATATTGTCATGACTGGGTTCCATCAGGATTTATTACATTAAAAATGCATCGGAGGATGAAAAGTGCAAATTGGAAACTGTGCCTTTTAAATGAGAACTTTCAGTAAAATACCAGCATGTAACTGAAATTCCCGATGCATTGTGGGAGGTGTATTTTTCACCAGTCATGTGACCCAAGACTTTTTATAAAAATGCAGGCACGTAAGCACTTGGTTGTGGCTTCTTCCCGTGATCAAGGCAGAGCGCCGAAACATGTAGGGAAAGAGAAGCTGATGGTGCATTTTACTTTGAATAAAGGAGCCAACTCTGGAAATGGGCCTCTGTTTTCTGTGCTCACCTGTAGTGAATTGACAGGCTTCTCCGTGCCTGTTGTTGAGAGGCCGCCCTGAAGGGTCGGGGGCTCCTTGCTCGGAGGCTTGCAAAGGATTTAATTATGGAGCATGACCCACACACTGCTGTTTTGCCTACCAGGTAATGCTACACAGCGAAAAGAGACAGCAGCGCTGGAAGGGATTCAGTGAGGAGTATTTCCTACACCGATCGTTCCGGAGAAAGAATCCTTTTTTCAAAGATGTCTAAACACTCGAGCATCTTGCTGGTAAATATTGTCATGACTGGGTTCCATCAGGATTTATTACATTAAAAATGCATCGGAGGATGAAAAGAGCAAATTGGGAACTGTGCCTTTTAAATGAGAACTTTCAGTAAAATACCAGCATGTAACTGAAATTCCCGATGCATTGTGGGAGGTGTATTTTTCACCAGTCATGTGACCCAAGACTTTTTATAAAAATGCATGCACGTAAGCACTTGGTTGTGGCTTCTTCCCGTGATCAAGGCAGAGCGCCGAAACATGTAGGGAAAGAGAAGCTGATGGTGCATTTTACTTTGAATAAAGGAGCCAACTCTGGAAATGGGCCTCTGTTTTCTGTGCTCACCTGTAGTGAATTGACAGGCTTCTCCGTGCCTGTTGTTGAGAGGCCGCCCTGAAGGGTCGGGGGCTCCTTGCTCGGAGGCTTGCAAAGGATATATATATATATATATAGATATATAATCTGAATTTGGTGTCAGATATTGGGGTTAAAAATAATGTACATCTTTTCTATCTAATTTATGTACATCCTTTTCTCATTTTTCTGAGCACTCTATTATTCACAATGACCTAGATTGGGTGAGTTCACACACTTGTTCACTCCTCGCTCATCACTCGATAATTCTGTGGATACTGATTATCATTATTTTGTTGTTGTTTAAGGCTTGATGACATTTATTTCCAGGGAAAATTGAGTTTAAAGGCCCCTATAGGTATATTGAATATTTTTCAACATATCAAGATGACTGCGGGTTAGAATCCTTCTACAAGGCTCCTATTACGGTTTTTACCATCATGTTGGTTAGAAATGACATGTCTACACACACCCTTTTAAAGCCAGCATATTAATTCGATACAAGCATATTCTGGCATTATCAACATTTTTACAACTAATACATTGTTGTCTTGTGTTTGACTTGGGTTGAAAAGATGAATATGTGCCAGGCAGATATGAAGATCTGACAGCCATTATAGGTCTTATTGAGGATATCTGGACAGAATAAGATGGCCGCCGAGTTGGAGGTCGCTTACTAGGTTGATTTCATGATGGTATTTGCCGCCATGTTAGTTAAACTTGAAGCATATAAACTTATATATTTGGAAGCAGCTTACCACTTTGATACGTTCTTATGGCATAAACATGGGATTAAACATGCACATATAACGGGATTCTGACTTAGATTTAGTAATGATGTTCATTTGGAATATTTGAGGTCACTTGTGAAACAAATGAGCATATACAGTTGATAGTATTTAAACCCACCATAACATGGCGCTGGGTTACAACAACGATGCATGTGCACGAATGAAGTACTGTTCGACGGGTGACATGACCAATAGATAGGTGAGGTTAACATTTTGCAATACATCAGTTAAATACGGGATAATCTTTATAAAAGATGTGATCTGTTTGATGGGTTTACTAGATATAGATGAACATAGTATATATATATATATATATCGGTAATTGGTACAGCGATGTGCAGGATAATCTTGACAGGGAGATGTCTAAATGGAATAATCTGGATATATACAATCTGTACCAACTACTTGCGGGATACTCCAGATAATATGACATGTCCAATTTGATTGAAATGGATATATAAGATTTATATATATGTATTGCTGAAAGTATGAGGCTATCGTTGTAGCCTACTGGTCTGATATACATTTTGGGTTTTCAGAATGGGTTTCCACTGGAAATCCTGTTAACCTTTAATTTTAGCTTTTAATAGTCTTGGCTAATATGGAATAAAAACAGTAACTTCCCATCTATCGGTTTCTGTTTTTAGACAATTGATTCCCTGGTATATGAAGGTTACCAGATTGAGTGACACAAGAAGCTGAATTTAAGTTTTTTATATGTAAGAAGCTAATGTGCCTTTTGTTTTATTGTGTACTCGACTATACTGAATGAATTATGACATGGTCTGAACCCTTCTACATATATGAAATAATTTCTTTGAAAACAGATTTACGGAAGAAGCTGCGTTTTTTTACACAACAATAATGTTTAGAATTATGGAGATTGCAACAGGTAAACAAGTGTGATCAATTTGCGAATATTACGACTGATCCATAGGGTAAAAGGTAGCACTTAGGAGATATAACCAATTAGGCATGCC
The DNA here is from genome assembly GCA_963921515.1 of Calotriton arnoldi. NCBI lineage: Eukaryota > Metazoa > Chordata > Amphibia > Caudata > Salamandridae > Calotriton > Calotriton arnoldi. The sequence continues at coordinate 171,613 of CAWUFW010013004.1, read as the reverse complement.
TACAACAGTATACCACACTTTTTTATTACATTCGGTGACATGCGATTTTACTGTATTGATTGGTTATGATGTTGACCATTGCTGAGTCTAATAATGGGACCCCAACATACACTCAAGTGTCTGCTACTCCATAGAGTATGGAGGTCCTGCTAGAGCACTAGATACAGATGTGGCACACTATCTGACTAATAGTAACTTGCTGGAGATTTTCGTCACAAACGAGTTACATATTGATCAGTGTGGTATAGACATATGGAACGTCATAACACACACTTGTAGACTTCTTTTAGGTGGTGGGATTACGGCTCCATGAACATTATTTTGAGCTGTTGATTTCTATTCATTTTTGTAGCACTGATGAAGTCAGAGGTTAATGTACCTAGCTTTCGAAACACGTGTTGGCTTCAGTAGTTATCTGAGTGTCTACAAACTATGTTAAGAACAACGTGAAGAAGAAAAAAATTAAAAACGAAGAATGAAGAAATCTTGTTTGGACTCATATACTATCATTTGTGAACATATTGGCTGCTCAGGGGTTGCACTTATCTAAAGCAATGTAGCCTGCACCAGCAGTCAGTTTAGCTCAAGTGCCCCTTCTAATAGCAGGGTCACATACTGCAACAACCAACGAGCTGTATACTCAAGTCAACCTGCCTTAGTTCACACTGTAGTACAGAGAACACAGTTGCACCATCCCTAAGGACCGCAACATTCAGCCAGGCATGAAGGGGGAAAGGGACGAAATTTCACCCAACCAACAAAACTCTCCATAATCTCATGGAACATTGCAGGGATCAGCAAAGTCTCCAAGGAAAAACCAACACAGGATTATTTAGCTAAGGGTGACATTGTGTTTCCAGGAGATGTTGTCCATGAAAAGCACCCACTTGGCAGGGTAGTACAAATTTTATGTAGCAGCCACCAAGCGGAACATCTTTGGCCGGCCATTGGGAGGACTCTCCATCTTTCTAAAATATGCCTGCAGACTCGAAGCCATGGAAATACAAACTAGAACATCAGAGATCCAGACCTTACAGATCAAAGGCCTGAATTTTAACTCTCAACCCCTGCGCCTCCTGTTAATAAACTGTTATATCGACCGTGCACAGACAACCAGGAATGTGTTCATGGATTCTCTGACAAGAACCTTAGATGACCTTCTAATCAAATAGGAATCCCATCAAGCAATTATAGCAGGGGACTTCAACCTCAAGGATTTAGGTAAAGCGAAAATCACATGCAGGCGAATGGGTCAGGCCGAACCCCTTTTCGCCCTTCTTAAAAACCATAAACTATGTTCAGCACACTCATTAGAGGAATCTCGGTTCCATCCTGGTGTCTGAATCCAACCTTCAGGAATGTGTTTACAATCGACTACATCTTAGTCAGTGACACTATCGCAGGAAGGCTGATAGATTTTGAAATCGATGACAGGGCTGAAAGTGATCACAGGCCCATGAGGGCCATGATACAACTAACTGTACCTACAGCAATCACCCTCTAATGAATAGGTGAAACTACAGGTGAAGAGAGGCACAAGGTTCTCCATAGGATAAAATGGTCAGCAAAAATTGGAGACAACTTGCTAGCATGGGTGTAGAAAAGATAGCTCGGCACAAATCAACCATATAGAACCTCAGCAATAAGCAACAGGGAGCATGTCATAGGAGAGCTCCAACTAAACCTGGGGAATGCAAGACTCCAGCACTTGAGTAACAAACCCATAATGATTCCAGGAGCTCCATGCCACTCTAAGGATATATTCGAGTGCAAACACGCTCTCCGTAGGGCCCTGGAAGCCAAGAAAAAAGGGGGCATACCAACCAATGGCCGCTCCATTACAGCTTTGAGGTCATCCTACAAACAGAAAGTATGGGAAAACAAAAGGGAGCACAGCAAAAAGGAATGGCTCAAGGTGTTTTTCCTGATGAATGAGAAGAACCACTCTGGGCAGTGGAGGCACGTCAAACAGCTTAGTAATCGAGGAGCAACAAAGGAGAACAGGGTAGCGGATAGAGACTGGATTAACTATGTAAAAACACTGTACTCGAGAGACCCCCTGGACAAAGGAACTATCGAATCGAACAGTCCTGAAGGAGGGATCTGTACGCCCCAAGGCACGTCAATAAATGACGATGAAGTCATCAAGTTCATCAAGAAAATGAGGAACGACGGAGCACCAGGGCCAATTGGGATCCCAGCACCAGTATTCAAAACAGCACATGTCTTCTGGGCAGTAGTCTTAACTCCGCTCTTCAATTACACCTTTATGACAGCGACAACGCCAAAATACTTTTCCCCATCTTCAAGAATGGTGACCGCTCCAAGCCATCAAACTATAGACTTATCGCCCTTCTTGACCTAGAAGCGAAGACCTACACCTGAATACTCTTGAAGGACCCGGAGTCATGGACAAAAGAAAAAGGCATTATATTGTTTTATCAATCAAGTTGCATGGTACACTCATCAACCATAGACAATATTATAGCGCTGGCACACTTGTCTACACAAGCGGTTAAGAAGAAGAGTCCACCATTGTTCTGCTGCTTTATTGACTATACTACCACTTTTGACAAGGTGGATTGTAGCAGACTATGGGGGAAATCAACAATCTGGGGGATCCCCCTGAAACTTCAAAAGGCAATAATATCACTTTACGAAGGGACATGGGTCCGGGGCAAAACAAGCCCCATCACAGTGACCTCTAAAATTACCACAAATAAAGGGATCAAACATGTCTGTGTTCTGGCCCTCCTTCTCTTCACCCTCTGCAGAGCAGATTTGGCAGCCGCCCTGCAGAGAGCTGGCTTAGTAGCTCCAAAGGTGGGCAGGGTTAGTCTCCCAGTCCTCCAATATGCAGACGATACAGTAATAATGGAGCACACCAGGGTGGGCCTTCAGAGGTCTCTCCAAGCGCTGAACCGCTATAACCAGGTTAGCCATCTACTGGTCAATCAGAGTAAGATCAGGGAAACATCCGTTCGAAAGGAAAACTCACTGGAACTGGGAGATATGCAAATCAGAACAGTAACAGCCTACAGCTACCTTGGGGTCTGGTTTTCAGAAGGGGTCAACCCAAACACCCACCAAAAACATCTTAGTATCAAGGCCAACATCATCATCATCCACTCACTGAAACAAATGAGCCACCACCTGCTAAGCCCTTCCCCCAAGCCAATACTGAGAGTCCTAAAAGTTAAATTATTAGAGGCCATCAGTTACGACCATCTGGCCTTCCCAGGGCCACTGGGTAGGTTTTTAATCACAACCCAGGCCAAGGCTTACAAGTCAGTGCTGCCCGTACCGAGGGTCGCTAGAAAAGCAAGGTTGAGACTGGAGCGAGGCCTCAGGAGGCCGGGTCTGGCTTCCCAAAGGGACCTAATAAAGCTTTACATCAGGATCCTTAGGGCACCGGCAGATTCACTTAAACAACAATTGAGGGTTGTTTTTTGAGGAGGAAGGCTCTGCCTGACACCACAATCTCAGCCAAGCCATTGACACTCTGAGGATTGATGCAGACAGTCTACAACTACCTGACATTCCTCTACCAGTTTGGAAAAAAAAAATTGTGAACAAGCAGGTACTGGCAACATTGTTCGTAAAAGACGTTGCAACCCTCCGTCCCAGCCCCTTCACAGAATCGCTGCATTAAATTTACATCCAGGGAAAGTGCTCAACCTTACCTATGCAAAGCCTTGACAACACAGGTCCAGGGGAAAATACTCTACATGAGACTTACCATGCTACGTATCACAGATTTTAATCCAGCTTGGGCACACAAGGGGGAAAATGTTTCAAGCAGGTTATGCTCATATTTTAAGGAATCTTGGCTCCACCTCCTGTGCTGTTGCCCCAAACTAAATGATGATCGTCTGCACCTACTTTGCCCAATATTCATCGCAAAGGGAGTGAGAACTTGCAAGGAGGCTTCGGACTTGTGTTTATCTTAATCCACTGCAAGCAATTTAGCTAGAATGGGGAAGTTTACGCATCAAAACAGGATTGCCATTAAAGAGGCGTTACAATATGAAGTTACTCTGCTGATAGGCTAACAATCAAATATTTTTAAAAGCACTACGCACTTTATTCCCTGAACTGGGGAAGCAGGGTGGGTCTCCGAAAGGCTTCAAGGGGGAGTCCTCCCAGGGCGTTTACCTTCTTTTATCTATAATTAACTTTTTATTTACTAGCACAGGCGAGCCAGGGGCCTATTGCTGATTCAAGAACAAAGACATTGGGGGGCATGAGGAAGGGTGTAGGAGGGGATTGTTGTGTACTTTATTACTGTAATGGTTTTAATTAATTGAACAGTCAATAAATTCATTTAACTTTAACAGAGTGATGATAATGATGTGCTGCTCATTGCCCAGATGAGTGTTGTCCTTGTGTAGTGTTGTCTTTGTCAAACCTTTCCCCAAATGTACTTTCCCATCTATTCATCAAACACCCAACCCTCTTAACCCAGGCTGTGTGATTTATTGAGGCATGGCTTAATGTACACCATCAATGAATTACACACTTGGTGGGGCGTATATGGTGAAAGCAACACCAACTCACTGCAGGATCTTCTAAGCAATAGCCCACACTGGCCCCATTTACCCACCCATGCACAAAATATATCCATATTTTAGATACAGAATGAATAACATCAGTTGTCAGCATCATCATTCAGGCCTTGTGTTGTGTAACTGTAAACACCTAACCTAAGCTTGTCCGCTCCAGACTTTGAGTCCATTTCTTATGACTCTAGGATTTTGTAAAGTTTTAATTAAATAGTAGCTCCCCAATGCTCAAGCTACTACCATTGCTATTTTTTCTTATTTTATCACTATCAGGAATTCTTTGTTGTGTCATCATGTAGTAGTCTGGTCTCAATTCTTTGTAAAGCTTTGATATAACTCACTACCTCAGTGTTTTTATTTCAATTTAGTTGCTTGCAAGGAATAATCCTCCCAATTAATCCTACAGTTGGAGCTCACCTGAGTGGGAGAGGGACCTTGCTTGTGAAGTTGTGATGCCTTCCCTGTTATTGCTTCATCTATATTCAGGTAAGACTACTATGGAGTAAAGTGTACTAGTTAAGTTAGTGAGTAACTAACTGCTACTGCAAGTAATCATTGATCTAGGTTGTTGTAGACAATCTAGGTCATGACAACATCCCCCCTAATTGTAAATATAGTTCAAAAGGTCTAATAATAACTCTATAACTAAACTGTAAAATGCACTTTCACAAGCAGCTCAACAGACTGCATAAAAACTAAAGGCAGCAGTGCAAATTAAAAATGAAACACCAAAAAATACTTCATGCCTACATTTCGGTGAAATATAATATTTTCCCCTGCATTTGTTTTACAAACAAACTCACCCTCTCCACCCACAATAGGCCCATCCCTCCCCACAACAAATTGACCCAACCACCAATGTCTAATTATGTGAAATGTCCATTGAATAAAAAAAATGGTCCAAACTCCCTTCCCACCCTCTCCACCCACAAGTACCTCCCACCAAAACAAAACATTTAAAAAAGATTTAAAAGAGGCCATTGTCAATTTGGGTCCAGAGTTGGTCCAGACTCTGCTTCCTCCTGAAGAGCCAACTCTCTATAGTGTCCATCTGCCCCAGGAGGCACTGCAGCAATGGCCTACACGAGGGGGTGGCAGCAGTTGCTGTCAGCTGGTAGTGGCACTGGCGATGGAATGGTCGAGAGGCTGGAGGCTAAGGGGGACTGGCTGCACTGAGGCCTGACTAAGACTGAGAGGCAACTATTTCTGCCTCTTCTTCTTCTTCCTGGACCACCACCCACTGTTATTCATGCTGGATATGGTCCAGCTTCTGCTGCCGCAGACGGGCCACTATCTCCTGCCTGTTGGGTGCTACAGCTGGACCAACAGAAGTAGTTATATTGAGAAAAAGAAAAAGAAAAAAGACAAATTGTAAATATCGCTCTGTGCAAACAATTCTTTTAAATTAGTGGGTGGCACAGACGCAGTACATTGCTGGTCCCCTAGGGTCATTGGAATTTGATGTGCTTATGATTAAGAAAGTCAAAAGGCCCATTTTATGTTTTACTGACACATGCCTCGCATAACAAGCACTGACTGTGTGGCAGAAAATTATTAAGGTAGAAGAAGAATAACTCCGGATTAAAAAACTGTGTTTTCATTTTTTTTTTTCTTTTAAAGGCTTTTCAAGTAACTACACAGGCACTTTGAGTAAGGCATTATGCACTTTGGAGTACAAGCTGTGTGTTGTGCTAAATTAATTGACTGATTGCTAGCCAACGCGTCGGGTATTTTGGTACTGTCTGCAGCTGTAGTTGACAAATCTCTATTTTTAATTCCAATGGCCCTGCTCTTATCCAAATGTCTTTCTCTTTCTACCCTGACTCCAAAGAGGCAGATGAATAATAAATAAGATACAATGTCACACACCTCACGTATGAAATGCAGATATTATCCTGTCTGCCGTAACTAGACGTTGGGGAAAACGATGCACTGCACCACAGGAAAAGAAATGATCTATATACATTGTATTTTGCATGTTCATCAAAGTATATCCCAGACGCCAAACTTGACATAAAATCATGCACTTACTCCCATTTTACTCACTGGCCTCGCCTACCACCACATCTTATTTCCAACAAATTCATTCACTGGGCAGTATGGAAAGGAAACTTGACTTACCCTACTGCGGCAAAGGGTAGAGGGATTTTGTGGGTAGGGTATAGCTTTTGATATAGAATAGAGGGGCATTGTCACTACACTGATAATCGATTGATCATCTTTGGCTTATTCATTCACTGTACTAGTCGACGGAAGTCGAAAGGGAAAGGGAAAAATCTGAACAGGCATAAAATAAATCTGTTATGGGAAACCATGAAATATATTTTAGAATCACCGTACATGGCTTTAAAATCAAATGCGGCACATGCCAAGAATGGATTATTCAATTTTTTGGTAGGCTGGGACATAAGAACTTAGGAAAAAATAAAGAAGTGAAGTAATAAGAGGTGACTTGTGTGTTCAGTTAGCAATGGATTGACACCTTTGTAAATGTTGCATTGACTGAAGCAGATGCACATTGCACAACCAACACTGCAGTCGTGAATTGAATCATACTGCACTTCATTCTGTCATGGGTGGCAAAATGCCGTAGGCGGGCAGGGGGTGATGAATGATGATAAGTGGGATACATCTGCCTCTCTTAACAAATACATGAGCCAAGAGAGTAAAACGAAAATTAAAAAAATATCCCCCACCTTGAACTATAGCTTTGATGATAATCCTACATAAAGTAAGTGAAGTAGGTGAGCAGTATGCCTCTTTTCATGAGAAGAGTTGCACCACTTATTCATTCACCCAATCCAAATATTAATTCATGCTTTCATTCTAATTCAGGTTTTTTGAGAAGACAAGGGTACTCCAATATGTGAACCTGGGGTGGCGAGATATCTAGGAAACAGTGGTTCAGGTGTGGCCTAAATGGTCCAAAGCGAGAAAGTGACCCATCAGGGAACACTTGGTTCTAAGATTTTGAAATTAATTCATGAGGGAGCAAAGGAAAGATCAGAGGAAGGTCAAGTAGGTCAGATAAATGATAGACATTTATTTTACAATTTTTTGTATAGTATTCAGGTGCTCACATACATTTATGTGAAAGGAAGCGTGACATGCAGGGTGATAGTGAGGTTTAAAAAGGCATCGCATTGACAACAGTATAATGAGCTCCACAGTTATTTTACAAGGAGTAATAGGAGTTCATGTTGTATGGTGGTCGACGGCGTTTCGAACCCAATAAGTGGGGTTCATCTTCAGGACAAGGGTGAGCTGGCCGGGATGATTGGTTTTGTATTCGTGCAGGGAAGCGCTCCTGTTTCTCGCAGGCTTCATTGACGGGAGTCGGAGACCTCTAGGTGCCTTTCCATCCCGGGTTCCCTCCAAATAAGCAAACACGAGTCCTGGATAGACATTCCCACTAAGTTCTTTGGCGCCATTAATTCATGCCTTCAGCTCATTTTAAAAATCAGTACCAGCTGCCCACATCATTAACAGACGAATGGGCCTAGGATGATTTTCCTTTCTTCTAATTCAGCTTGCTCACCCTTGTCCTGAAGATGAACCCCACTTATTGGGTTCGAAACGCCGTCGACCACCATACAACATGAACTCCTATTACTCCTTGTAAAATAACTGTGGAGCTCATTATACTGTTGTCAATGCGATGCCTTTTTAAACCTCACTATCACCCTGCATGTCACGCTTCCTTTCACCTAAATGTATGTGAGCACCTGAATACTATACAAAAAATTGTAAAATAAATGTCTATCATTTATCTGACCTACATGACCTTCCTCTGATCTTTCCTTTGCTCCCTCATGAATTAATTTCATTCTAATTCACCCATACCCACCATGATTTAAGCTTTACTTTCTCTCATCCAGTCTTTCACCAAGATTTTCAATCCATTATCCATCCATTCAATATCCACCCTCTCTTCCAACCATCCTTTCATCCATCTATCCCTTTACCCACCCATGCACCCATTCACCCACCCACCCTTTCACTAATATACCACTTTCCTTTTTTTAACCTTCTGTTCTTTCACGTTTCCCTCAAGCCATCAACACTCATTATGTAAGCTTTTGCTAAGTTGCAGATAGAAGAGGCCATAATAACTAAACCACCGCTGCAGCTGGAAAAGCTGGGGTGTTCATGGTTATGAACTGACAACACCCTAGTACTAGCTAGTGAGTATAATACTAATTGACAGTAAGTAACCAATTATGTGACACACCAGTGCCCGTCCCTGCTGCCTCTTCTCCCCCTCCAACTGACTCTCCTCCTGCAGCAGCACATGAGCTGGCATCACTGGTGGTCTGTGTGGCTAGAATAAATCATTATACATATTTTGGATGCCAAATACACCACCCCTTATGTCATGTAGTTCCTATATACCCTATACAGGATCTGCGCGTTTTGGATAACATAAACTGTGGGTTTGGTGGCAGACTGATTCTGTGCACCCCCACCGGATACGTTAGCCTGTTTGCATTAGCTAGCTCACAGTGCCACTAGAGTCTCCTCTTATCGGGGAGAGAATAGTTCTTGGCAACCTTAGAACATGATAACCCTGATCCCCAGGATCGTGGAAACAATATACTACTTTTCGCTCCGTCACTCATGCTCACTTAGTTTGTCTCAGAGATACACAGAATAAACAGTCTGGGCGTTTCAATAAGTATTTATTGAACAGTTGTTATTCTAGTGTAGAATATATGAGCTGCAACAACCATTAGACAGTAGCAGAGATATATGATCAGCAATACTAAAAAGTAAAGGGATGGTATAGTTCTACCATCTTGCAGAAATCATGAATATATACATCTACATAAAACACATGATAGAAAGTGCAACCTAAAAGTGCGTACTCCTACGATGTCTCCCTAACTAGATGTACCTAAACGTACCCAGCATCTGTGTAGGTGTTTTGCCAAGAATCCCTCTAGGATCTAGTCAACCCCCATTATCTGAGAGTTAGAGAATGTGGGACCCCGTCCTGGTCTCGAGTTGGACACCCCGCGAGGGATGTTAGACCACTGCTAGCTGGAGCGTCTGCATGCAGGAACCTCAGTGTCTCTGGTCAGTGTGTCAGCCGGGAAGTCACGGTCTCCTCTGTCTTTCTAAGCAAGACATGATGTATATATACCCATAGGTCTCCCCAGGGGTCCTACCTTGCTGTTTTACTGTTTCGGCCTAAAGGATGACATCGGGCCTGAACTTTGTACAGAGATAATATACAGGAGATGGTAATCCTACTGTAAGTCCTGCTGTGCTTCCAAGAAGCCTCATGCATAATGTATGAGAATTGAACCAGGGAAAAACCCGAGTTCTGAATGCAGTGCCATATCTGGGTAAAAGGTCAGTGCCTAAGAACCGTTATGTATGTAATGTAGGGAAGGATATAGGTGAAAGGTTGCAGTGTTACCTGCGCCTATATAGGGTACTTTTATGGAATATAACACCCACACCTCTTCCGACAGGACGACATATGTGTGCTATTATTGTACTACCATTGAAACTAAACATTGGTACGCACAAAGTGTTAAAACATTTCTTTTGCTAAAATGTTTAAAAACTTAAAAAATTTCAAAAAAAACTTAAAAAATGTAAAAAGAAAGTTTTTCAAGCCCTAGCTCTATAATTGTCCGTAATAATAGTCCGAACCACTATAAGCATATGAAAGCCATGTATGCCCAAAAAATTAAAGGAATGTCAATTTAGTTTCATAGTTCTAAATTTGAGCTTGTTTTAGAAAAGGGCTAATTTCTCCCAGCACACAACGAGCCAAATTAGTCAAATGTTTATGTGTCCTGGCTGGTAGACGCAACATTTTCATTACTTGCTTCTGCAGTAGACGGCCCCTGTAACACCTCGGACAGAATGTCAATTGAGCACAGATGATGTTCCATGCCTATGCGCCGTCCAAAGCCTGGGTGTCAGTGGAGGAGCCGGTGTTCATACCAACAAGTGCAGTTACTACCTGTGGTGGCTCAAGGAATGCCGCCATCAACATTGGAATACGCTGAGGACATTGCAGAACATGGGCCGTTATCGGGTCCAGTAACGCATTCACGTCCGATGGTGCACATGATGGGAGTGTCAAACATAGGTCTAACCCGCATTCTTCTCCGCAAAACAGGCATCGGAGGACAGGTAAGATGCAATCCATCCAGACTGATCGAAATGACAGGAACCAAGATGCACTTAGTTCTCTTAGGCGAGGCGTGCCTACATGTTGTACCATGTGGTCATGGTATTTACGCTCCAGGAGTGCTACTTCCATCTCCTTGGTGACTGGGACGTCCATTGCATAGAAAATATAAAACAATCAGGATACCTGTTGCTAGGAACAGAATGAGCGGAAGTCTTCCAAAGATGCTTCCAAATATGGAGTGTATGAAGTTTGGGACAACTCCAAGTACCGTCTGAAAGGTGCTCAGAAGTCCAGAACCTATGGTGTTAAATAGATGGACAATGCCTGTAGTATCAGACATGTTAAAGATACGATTTACTATTTCTGCTAAATGGAAAGGGCAGTTTGTATGAATGAGCGCCTGTATCTCTGCCGAAGACCTTGCGATCTGGAGATCAAAAGTCTCTCGAGCGGAGGTTAAGGGCACAGACTTCTGTAGAAGCATGGCTTTCATTCTGCTTAGAGTATCAAACTGTATTAAAGAAACATTCAGTGAAGGCCATAAAGGTGCCTCCCTGACTGTATGTGTCGGTGGAAACAATACTTGCATACAACAAGTAACCCTGGAGCTCACGGTTACCAGATATGCGATGCCCGGGAGCATTCCACAGCAGCCCTGACTGTTCAGCATCAAGTAACTCCCATTCGAAAGTAGCCTGAAAGCTGGAGTAATCACTGCAGCTGGGGCACCCCTCAAATGACAGGATAGGTTCGCTACAGAACTATTACAAGCTCCATGCAGCATTATATCCTGGCATACGAGTGATCCACTTAAAGCGTTCTCACAGTTTGTACCGCTTAGAAACACTTCTCGATCCCCACTCCAGAATCGAAATCTGTTTGGTAATTCCCAAGATTCCTTAATGTATTCCTTACCCATTTTTCCATATCTGCCTGCCTGCATTTGTTCCAGGCAATACTGAAACTGAAAGGTAGTGACCGGTAGAGTTATGTGGCCATGGATTAGCCATTCCGTGGACGGTGATTCTGCCACTGTAAATGATAACCTATCCAGTTTTTCAATACTCAGCATTGTATATTTAGCTCCCCTTTGTGCCATTTCTATCTGTTTATCTGTTAGATTGTATTCAGAAAACAGAGACGTGCTGTTGATAAAACGCCAAGGCACTTAGCCTGCAGGCAAAGATTGCAGCGTCCAGCTTAATAACATAATAGAACGTAACTGTGATTGCCCGTGTTGTAATATGGCCAAATCTTGTTCTAGTATGTCTATCGGAGAAGATACAATATTGCCGAAGGAATATATCCTGGAGGTCAATGTAGTTAACCCATTGTCTACCACTGCTAGAGATTTTTCTAGATTTATACGGTCTATCTCTCGTAGCCTCTCTGCGGCCTCTTGTTGTGATATTTTCCATATTTCATTGTAGACAGCATAATAGAAATGTTTTTGACGTGGCTTCCCTAGACCCATTAAAAAATCCCTAAGATCCACATCCGGTGAAAGTAAGGATAAGTGTTGTTTCACCTGTGTGAGTGTTGAGGTTTTTAGCCAATCAAGGCACAACTTCCCAACACTGTATGATGTCACTATCCCTGGATGGTGTCTCTGTACATAGCGTGGATCTGGCCTATGGATACTAAACCCTTCGGCTTTACCCATGAATCTTGCCTGACAACTATTAGTGTCTGTGGGCCAAATCAACCTTTTTTTCCAATCGGGGTCTGATCTGTTGTATTGTATAATGTCATCTAGTGTAATGTCTTTTTGTGATGTTTCATTACCCTCGGTGTGTGATGGAGTTGGCAGCCGAGGTGTGTTCAAGTCTTTATTCTTGGCTTGTCCAAGGCAAGATGTCTGTTGCACTGTCTCATTCAAAAACATGATTTGTTGAGTGATGAGGCATGCTCTAAACAAAGCGTCTGTCCCCTGCACCTGCCATTCTCTAGTACCCCAGACTGATTTTAAGTCTATGGTGTCTTTCCATAAGTCGAAACCTTGTTCAGACAGCTGGGCAATAAAGGCAGCAGAGTAAATTTGTTTGGTATTTGTCAACATTTACTTCTGTGCTGATGTTGGTGCAACCTCATAATAAAATGAGGCTGGGTCAGACATATTAAACCCTGAAAAATATGGAAACTTCTGTGCAAATGTTTTTGAACTGCCTTTCGGCGGAGTTGGACAATGTTCCCACTGGTGGTATGTGAACACATTTCTAGGATTTGCAGATTTATGCAGAAAATGATGACCATAATGTTGGTAACAATACATACTTTCGTAATCTGATGTGCCTTCCAATGTTTCACTATTAGAAAACTCAGCAGATTTTTCCAAATCAGACAACATGTTGTTAACAGTTTCAAAATCCCAATCATCAGAAAGTATACTTGAGGTAATGATATCACTTAATGATATTTTAAACAAATGTGGAATTTTTAAAAGTTCGGTCGGGCTGAATATATCGATATCAACCTTGTCCCACACTATACCATCCGGTATAGGAACTGCTGTAATGTTCACTGATGAAAAGTCTCTTTGTTCTCGATGAGATGATTGGTTTGGTTTTAAAATTAAATTCACCTTTTGGGCTGCAGAGCTTTGTCAAATGTATTGTCCATTAATAAGCATGTTAAAAACTATCACTAAACCTAACCAGAAAAGAAAGAAAAGCACCCCGGTAATTATCCATAGTTCTACCCACGGAGATACCAGGTAAGTTCTTCTAAGAAAGTTCAGAATGTTTTTTCCTTGTTGCTTGTGTGATTTTTGGGCTGGCGTCATTTCAGGTTCACTTGGATCCAAAGAAAACATATCAAAGTTTATGAAGTAGCCAGAAGCAGTTCGATCAATTGTTGGAATTGCATCAGGATTTGTTGAAATCGTACTTTGCTCTTGTCGAGGCACGTTGATGTAGACATCTGTATTTGGTCTAACAGCTATTTGTCTTTGATTTTGAGTTTGATTTTGAAGTTGAGCTTCAGGTTCAAGAGGAACGAGTTCCATAGCATTGTTGCCTAGTCCATCATTCCGTACAGGTGACTCTTCGAACGTGATGAGTCTTTCTGTTTGAGCTTCTTGGATTGAAGCGAGAGGAGGGCGTCTGCTACTTTGGAGTCCACGTGGCCTACTGCTTAGTATCGGCCACATAGTGTGGTTTGATTAGGTCGATTGAGACAAATCTTTTCTCCTGTTTTCCGGCAAGAGGCGGTAGAAGTACAGTTCTTGTTCCTTCGACAATTAGGACCTGTACAGGTTTTCTGTAGGATGGCCCCAATTCTTTCTTGTCCGCTATTTTCTCTCTGACCAGATCCCCGACTTTTGGCATCCAGACAGGTCTTGCCGTGACTGAATTGACTTCCCCAGTGGCGGTCTGCTTCAGATGGACATTACTTTGTTGTGTCCTGGATTCATTTAGATCCTGTAAAACAGCCAAACGATCATGGATGTCAAAAGGTTTTACATCCGCCACTGCGCCTTCACAATCAAGATCAGGTACCCACATTATTGTCCCAAATAGGACCTTATAAGGAGTGACACCACCTAGAGAACTTCTTGGCATGTTATTAAGAGCTCTCTGGATTCCATACAAATGTTTTACCCAACTTTCACCCATGCCTAACACTCTAGCTGTTAAAGATTGCTTTAAGTCATGGTTTTTTCTCTCCACAAACGAATTTCCCTCGGGATGGTACGGAGATGAGTACTGCAATGCTACATCTAATCCTCGCATGGCCTCCTTGTAATCCGAGAGCTAAACGCAGGGCCCTGGTTGGAATGTAATGTGCCAATTGTGTATGTCCCTATAAAGGCTCGCAAATCTTTTATAACAGTTCAAGCTTCAGCCGAGCGCTGGGGCCACACCCATAGGAATCTTGAACAGGAATTCACTGCTACCATGATATACCTGTAAGCCCCATTTTTTTAAGGGGCAGCAGTGGTCCAAATAAACACACGCTAGTGGTTTGTCAGATATTAACAATGGTGTCTGCGCTGGAGGTGTTACGGTGGAACCTTTCATTTGCTGACAGATGTCACATTTCAAGACATACTCTTTGGTCTGCTTTGGTAATCCAGGCCACCAATAGCGTTGTTTCAACAATGAAACAGTTGCCGTAACTCCTGCATGTGTAGAACCTATCCCTTTGTGTGCTGCTAGAATTAAACTTAACCTACGATCCATATTTGAAATTACTCTATCCCCCACTCCAGGTATCTGAGCAAATGGAATGTAATTGCCATCTAACTTGTAGGAGTACTTGAGTGGAAACTTCTTTGGTAATGCTTTGCTGTTTTTGCGTGAAGCCATGACAGCTACCATAATCTCACTGTCTATTCTCATTTTAGAACAAGTGATTGCAGCTACGGAAGCCATGCGTACAGCCCCCTTTGCGCCTTCACCAGCCAATGAATTCCCTTCAACGTGAACGCCATCACACTGATGACTCAGTGTATGTATCATGTGAGCCCTCGGTAGTTTGGTTTTTAACTCCACTACCTGTTCCCATAGCATTTTATGCTTAATTGTGCCACCTTTTGCGTCTTTTAACCCATTTTGAACCCAGTGCTGCAAATATTAATTATATGACTGTACACAGTAAAAGGAATCGCACACAATTAGTGTGGGGAATTCTCAATCCGTATTCACTAGTGCCAGTATCAGCGCTTTTAACTCTTTTAACCAACTGTGCAGTGCAGTCTCCTAGAGACTACGTTTTTGTGCAACTTGGGTGAAACTTTCCATCCCGCATGTGACCTTTAACGATTGCACATGCTGCGCTATATTGTTGCTTACTTCCTATGGCCAGTTGAGCAGATCCATCAGAGTAAATAATATATTCATACTGATCTAGAGGCATTATTTCGTTTGGCAGAGGATAATCTTGTTCGTATTGCAGGAATGCTTGTGTCTTTAAATTTGGGTCATACCTGTATTCTACATCTGTTGCAGTGAGAGAATTAGCCCATTGTATCCATCTCGGATGTAAAGCTTTAACGTTAGGAACACTTGCCTTTGTCGCAGCCTCTAAGGCTGGAACTGGAGTAACTACTATTATTCGTTTCCCCTGAGCCAGTGCTCTTTCTCTCACTACAGCAGTCTGTACTGCTGTCAGAATCTTTTCTGTAGATGCGAAGCGCATGTCAGCGTTTGTGTACAAATGTGATTTGTATGCAATTGGTACTGTTTCACCTCTATTATATGTCAGATAGGTGTACCCGGATTGACCCGCAACTGTGCGGATCACCAGGTTGCGTACGTTTTTGCGTGTCTGTAAATGTTTGGAAGCTATCATGTCAGCTTGTAAGGAACGAAGTGTATCTGTATGTTTCTGTGTCCATTGTTTTACTGAAAAATCAGGTTTTATTAAATCTTAGAAAGGTTTTACTCTTTCTGCGTAATCTAAAATGTATGTTCTACCAAAATTTAGGAATCCCAGAATTGACTGTAAATTTTTCAATGATTTTGGAGGTTGGAGCAGCGCGCATTTTTCTAAAAAATTAGCTGCCAAGCTTTTCCCTTCACTTGAAAGCTCATATCCTAAAAACAGGACACTGAGGTGGGCAATTTTTGATTTTTTAAAGTTAAATTTGTAGCCCTCAGATGCAAATCCCAAAAGTATGGTGTTCACTCTGTTCAAGTGTTTCTCTAGGTCCTCGTCCATTAGATAAATATCATCCATGTAAAACAATGCCTCTTCATCTTATTTTTTAAATAACTCTGTTACCCTAGCCTAGGCTGTTCTTATACCCTTGGGGGAGTCGACAAAATTGCTGCTGGGTCCCTAGCGCTGAGAAGGCTGTTAGATACCTGCTTTCCGGTGCTATATTTTGGCAGAAAATTCCATTTGAGATATCAAGTGTTGTTTTGTATTTTTTCCGCACAATGTTATTCATTAATGCGGCACTGTGTGCATTCTGAACTGCAAATGTTTTAGTGCAAGTGTTTAAATGTCTGTAATCTAAAACTAGACGATATGTATTGTCAGGTTTCATGACAGGAAACAAAGGATTGTTCATTTGAGAAGTGCAAGTTTCAATCACCCCTTGGTATTCAAGTTGATCTAAGATCTCCCTGACCTGTTTTTTAGCTTCTTGCTTTATTGGATACTGCCTTTGAACAGCTGGAGTATTTTTTAAAGGAATTATGTGGCAGGTTGAATTCTCATCCCATCCAACATGGTTCTTGTATAATGCCGGAGCTTGGGCTACCGCCCACTCCTGCGCATATGTGTGTTGTAAATGCCTGGGAATATGGTCTGAGAATGCCGGAAGAATTACCGTTTCTCCTTTAGGGCAATCCATGACGAATGCTGGCGGCCAATCTTGTTCAGCTAATAAAATATCATAGCCAAACGTAAAGTTCTCCCAAAAGAGACTTCTCACTTTTCTACACTTGTCCCCCTCCATCTGGAGCGTTATTTCATATACTTTATGTGAGACACTTTCTAAAGTGATATAATCATTCAAGTCCGCTGTCACCAGAAATTCCATCAGGGTCTGGCGAGCTATTGTTATTTCTGCAGCACTGTCTAGCATCGTCAGAGCCCATTCCCCCGTTCAGTAGTCAAGTCCTCAGAATCCTGGGCATATCTGATCTTTAGACCTGCTACCTTCTTCTTTTTGAACTGTGTCTTTTGCTTTGGCTTTTACTCTCTTTTAGAAGTGTGATCTTGAGCGTGCTGCTTGTCTCTGAACTTTGTACGCTCTTCTCGTCTTTCTGACCGTCTTTCCCTCTCGGAGTTTTTCAATGAAGCCTGAAAGGAACGAGAGGAATGTGTATCAGTATCCTGATACTTGTCAGGTTTCCTAATATAATCCCTATTCCTGAGATTATACCTCTTTTCAGAGGGCTCCTGTGGAGGAGATCTACCTCGGGATTGAGATCGATTTCCTTTAAATGTTTGTTGTTTTTTATTATCCCACTTCTTCTTAGTAGAAGTAGATGTCTGCTTAGAAGTCTCCTTTTCAGGACTGCCCATCAGTTGCGGTTTTAAAGCTTTCCCACCCAAACTGTCTCTGCCTAATTCTGCACATGCAGTTTCAATTATTTTTGGTAGTTCGTGTTCCTGTTCTAAAGGACTGAACTCCCTAAGGCGTTGGCGGATGGCCACAGAAGCTGCTTCCCCTTTAATATTAGCTAGTATTATGGCTGATACCTGGGCATAGTTACCTAGTAACTTCATCCCTAAATTCAGAGCAGGTTCTGCTCTGTACTCGTTCTGTATTTGTCTTAATACATCAGGTACTACTGCTAATGATGGGATACCATGAGTTTTGGTATAAACGGCAGCAAAGACTGTACCCCAAGTGGTGTAATCCTCTACTTGTGGTGTTATCCCCATGGGCAAGCGGTTTGTTAGCATTCTGTGTTTTTCATATGGGATAGTATTCGGGAATACTGCCTCTAGCTGTGTTATTTTCTGAGCTACCCAGAATGGTATTTGTTCACGTTTTGTGGGCATTTTACCCATTACCGCGTGTAATGTTTATGGTGTGATCTTAGTTGCTGTACCCTGAGATTGAGTTCCATTTGTTGCAACTATTGCTGGTTGGACAGTGAATGTCCTCATGACGAATTGTGTCATGTTGTTATAGATTTTAATTAAATCTTTATGTTGTATGAGTAAGTCTCCTTGTGGCATTGTTTCAATGTCAGGATGTTTTGTGTAGGCCGCTAATATCAGCCATGTGGCCCCTTCTCCTCTGAGCGGGCCTAATCTTACTCTTCCTCTTAAATGGGGTAGGGCGCCTTTAAACCAGTATAAGTGTTCCTGGTACGTGAGTGGAACCTCTATGTCCTCGAACGGACAATATTCCACTGGTGCATCTCCTTCTGTGTAATAGTGAATTGTCTTTGTTCTTGAATTTGCTGCTGGAAATGTAACCCACGAATAAAATACCTCTGTTTTGTTTGATTTGTGTACCTCAATCACGAAAACTACTAAGCCACCCCTTGGTGATAAACCATTTTCTAACAGTTTCATGGTGACTGTATGTCTGAATTTTTCTGCAATCGGAATTGCATCTGCATCTTCTTCTCCTGCTGAGATGTGCAGATCTACTACTGGGTTATCTCTTGTCTCAGTCATTATTGTAAAGAAAATGTTTGTTCAAGGGAACTAAGATAAAGGTTTTAATGCACACTTTTTGAAACACTGTGTCCTTCAAGCTTGATTAACCAACAGCCAATAAATAGGATTTTGCCTACTCAGCTGTGGCAGAGTATTGTGCCCACCCACTCCAGATGTCTCTGGTTTTTGTGAGTAGGGGTCTCTGAGAATAGCATGACTGAACTACTCAGATTCTACTGTTAAATAAGTACCCAACCAACATTGGCAGAGCCATGTTGTGTAGTTCCTATATACCCAATACAGGATCTGCGCATTTTGGATAACATAAACTGTGGGTTTGGTGGCAGACTGATTCCGTGTACCCCCAACGGATACGTTAGCCTGTTTGCATTAGCTAGCTCACAGTGCCACTAGAGTCTCCTCTTATCGGGAGAGAATAGTTCTTGGCAACCTTAGAACATGACAACCCTGATCCCCCAGGATCGTGGAAACAATATACTACTTTTCTCTCAGTCACTCGTGCTCACTTAGTTTGTCTCAGAGATATACAGAATAAACAGTCTGGGTGTTTCAATAAGTATTTATTGAACAGTTATTATTCTAGTGTAGAATATATGAGCTGCAACAACCATTGGACAGTAGCAGAGAAATATGATTAGCAATACTACAAAAGTAAAGGGATGGTATAGTTCTACCATCTTGCAGAAATCATGAATATATACATCTACATAAAACACATGATAGAAAGTGCAACCTAAAAGTGCATACTCCTACGATGTCTCCCTAACTAGATGTACCTAAACGTACCTAGCATCTGTGTAGGTGTTATGCCAAGAATCCCTCTAGGATCTAGTCAACCCCCATTACCTGAGAGTTAGAGAAAGTGGGACCCCATCCTGGTCTCGAGTTGGACACCCCGCGAGGGATGTTAGACCACTGCTAGCTGGAGCGTCTGCATGCAGGAACCTCAGTGCCTCTGGTCAGTGTGTCAGCCGGGAAGTCACAGTCTCCTCTGTCTTTCTAAGCAAAACATGATGTATATATACCCATAGGTCTCCCCAGGGGTCCTAACTTGCTGTGTTACTGTGTCGGCCTAAAGGATGACTTCGGGCCTGAACTTTATACAGAGATATTATACAGGAGATGGTAATCCTACTGTTAGTCCTGCTGTGCTTCCAAGAAGCCTCATGCATAATGTATGAGAATCGAACCTGGGAAAAACCCGCGTTCTGAATGCAGTGTCATATCTGGGTAAAAGGTCAGTGCCTAAGAACCATTATGTATGTAATGTAGGGAAGGATATAGGTGAAAGGTTGCAGTGTTAACTGCACCTATATAGGGTACCTATATGGAATATAACACTTAATTTTTTCCATCAATAAATACAAGTGAAATATATCACTACAGTTCAGTTAGCACTACAGTATCTTCTAACAAAAATATCACTCTGGGCATTTGGTTGGTTCACAATGTTAGAGCAGACAGGTAGTGAAGCCTACCAACGACTTTTTGTAATAGAGGGGCAGAGCTATAACCTATGATGATCATGATGACTCAATCACTGAAGCACAATGAAGGGGTGGAATAGTGGTCAATGAAAGACATTTGGTGTTGATTGGCAAATGCAAAGGGACCTCATACTTTTCCAGTCATAATGCACTGTCGTGGAAAAAAGAAAGCCTTCTCAACAAACATTCATGGTGAATATTATTTATAATACTAGCTTACTTGGGCCTACAATCTTCACTGTAGAAAATAGGGTACCAAAAATGTGTTCATAGTTTTACAGTAATGCAAGATATATAGGCGAGAGAAAAAGATTATTTCCAACAAAGCAGAAGATAAGTGAACTAGAGACCAGTACAGACTGGAAAAAGTCAGCTGCCAAAAATACCCCAAGTAATAAGGAAAAAAAGATAATGCAGGGTTAACATGAATGAAACACAAATTGAATAGGAGAGTTGGAAAAAAATAGAGTTTAAAAAAATAAAAAAGGCAAAATTTAAAAGTAGCATAGTCGGCAGATGAAAAAGAGCTAACCCATTGTGCTTTGCACGAGTGTGCTTGTATCCCATCCTCATTGCTACATGAAAGGAATACAGCAGTCAAGGGTGTCAGAGAAACTTTATTTCTCACCAGCAACACCAGCCTCCAGGCACCAACTCCCGTCCCGGAGCCCAGCACCAGCATTCCAATAACCCAAGATTGTACCCTAAGCCTTCAACCATAAAACCCAACATTAGGGAAATGATAATAATAAATAATAGGACTCACTGGGATTAGCAGAGCCCTAGGCTTCGGCGCTGGTGGTCGGCGCCCACTAACCAGCTACTCCCAAACCCCATGCAATGTCCCTCTTCTTGCCCTTGGGTGCTAATGTAAGAAATGAAGAAGATAAAAAAATAGATTATTGATTCAGTTAATCTCCACAAAATTATTATGACAGACAAATGTAGTAACATAATGGTACTTCTCTAAAACAGATTGCCTATAGTACTATTTTTGAGTCTATCAACTATCATTGAGTTGTCCATACTAATCCTAAAATCCCTATTCCAAATTTCCTTAAAAAAAACTACATTTGGAACTAATGCAGTGCAGTGAATGAGCTTTGATTCTATTCGCATTTCTCAACCCCCTTGATGAACCTACTTGGTCTCCCTTTTTTGCAATGCAGAGATGCACACTATACATCACTGTGAAATAGCTTGGAATTATACGAGCTATATAAACAAAGTCACAGAGAACGCTAATTAACTGATATCACTTATTCACTATGGTGACAGAAGGACAGAAGAGTCTGCAATGGCTTCTTAATTAATCAGCCAACGCGAGCACCAATGATGAGTACGATTAGGTAGCGTTGAGCCCCTGCCTAGCAGAAACTGGACCACATAATAATAATATTCTGAATATAACTAAACATAACTTACCTCTGAGTATGAGCTGCTATTCAGAAAAAAATGTCAGCATTGTAGAACCACAACAAATAATTAATGGTCACCGAGCCCCAGAATCTCGACACCGAGCAGGTTGTGCATGTCTGCTCCCTGTCAAAGATATCTGCCCAAAGGTGCATCAGCTGCTGGACGGTGCGCCGAACCTGGCTGGTGTGCTGCATGTGCCAGCACACCCTCCCCCAGTGCAGCCAATGCTCCTGCAGGGGGTATCCACTGCCGGGCCTGCCACCTGCTGCAGTATGGAGGGGAGGTGGCGCTGCACAACAAAACTCCTTGCTTTAGATCGCCTTTGGCTGCACACCCGGGTAACACTGCAGCCCGTAAGGTAGCCTACCCTGCTCTGCCATGGTGCTGGGTGGGGTAAAGATTATAAAAGAAAGGAAAGACGAAATAAGGAATTAAGGGGAAAAATAAACATAATTTGAAAAGTCACAAAAACCAAGAAAATTCAAACAAAATCTCACAATACACACCCAGAAACAAAAACACACACTAATACAATAAATGAGGAGTTGATTATTTAGGAGAGTGAAGGCTAACAAAGATAACAGAGGCATTGAAAATTCGGCCAAGCACCATAAACAAGGTGGCTGCACCCCTGCGAACCACGGGGTGCAGTTCATGCGCAATTTGGAATGCGAAGACGTACTCAGCATTGCGTTTTGCAATGCCAACATGCACAGCAGCAAACTCCACCCACCTGCGGAACTCCGAATAGCGTGGCAGAGTTTTTTTGCCACTCCTTGGAGTTCCACGTAGCGCAACTCCGCAAACATCACCCAGGCCTAAATAAAAGTCCCCTCCCATCAACATGGGATACGTGTTTATTTAGCGAGGTGAGAAGACAGTTGATGGGGGAACTTTGATTGGTCTGATTTGGGGTTGCAGAGTCTGCCTATAAGGATAGGAGAGCCATCCAATCTGGTTCAAGGAGGATGAACCGTCCTTCTGAATCTGTATTGAGGGACAGCTTTTTGAGGGGGATCTCCGTTTTCACCCAAAGTATCCGTTCCCCTTGGCGTATGCCAAGTAGTTGGTAGAATAGGCCTGGCATCTCCATTTCTTCTGAAGACTAGCCCATTGATTCTTTTATAATATGGTATTCTTGAAGCAATGAAATTTGCACCCCTTTACACTTCTGATAAGTGTAGATAGTGTAACATTTGAACAGTATCTCAGGATGTGATACAATAGGCTTGGGTGCCCATCATCCCATAGGACATCCTCCGCCACTTGTCCCTTTGGGAGAGTGGGCTCTTGGACACCCAAGAGCAACTTGAGGACTCGTGTAGAATCAGGGTAGGAGAGGAAATGGAGTACCAGTTCATAAGATATAACAAATTAAATCGAAACATCAAAACAGGAAGAAATGAAAATAAAAATACTGCAGGCAGACGGCCAACTGGCAGCTGTTGAAACTGGAGAAATAACCATACACAGAAGGACAGGGGCATGTGGAGATGCGTTCCAGCGTATTGTAAGGCAAGCCTCATAGGGTTATGAGTGCACATGAGGTGACCCTTATAGGCCTGGCAGGGGTCCACAGGAGCCTTGCAGTAGCCAGTGAGTCAGGGGGGACTGGATACATCAGACACCCACATGGTGAGGGATCTGATGTCAGGTAGGGCCTCCAGCCCGGGCCATGCAATCACGATGAAGGAAATGAGCTCTAGTTGAAGAACTCAGATGCCCGTGTCACAGCTTAACAAGAACATTGGTGATAGTAACCCCCCAAGCTCTGGTCCAAAAGAGAGGTTGTAGGGCGGGCCAAGAGTTACATGATTTCATCTGCTGTATGAGGGGTCATATGGGAGGGACCCCTGATCAAGGTGCGAAGTCAAGGGGAGTCTCCATCCTCTGAGTCTTTTGAGGGGGTACCCGAGAGGTCTCCCAATGTGTCCCGGAAGGTTGCTGCTGCATCTAGGGCAGAACAACCATCTGCTCTGGACCTGTTTTGTGATGGAGTAACTGATGTGGCAGAAGATTTGTCTCGAGCAACGATGACGGCGGCCTTACCTATGGCGCAACCACTATGAGGATACAACTGATTGCGCTGAAGATCCATGAGTTACTGACCAGTCCCATGCCTCAGAAGTGTCAGAGAAGAACTGTTCTTTGTTACCAGGATAATTTTCAGTTTACAGGGGAAAAGAATGGTATATTTGACCCCATCTCCCACAGTTTGCACTTGATGCCTAAGAACGAGGCTCTCATAAGAATGCTCTAGTCACCTCTGAGGATTGGGTCGGACTGCCTTGCCTTCTTAAAAACTATATCTCAATTTTAGAAATGGAGGATTTTGGCCACTAATGGTTTTGGGGGTGCTCTTGTTATGGGGCGCCTGATGGGTACTTGGGCCCAATAATTGGAAGATAATGGTGTGAGGTCCTGCAGAGCCAAAAGTTCATTAAACCATGTGTCTAGATAGTGCATCATATTGAGACCCTCGCTGCCCTCTAGGAGGACCATAACATACATTTTACTGCACCTGGCTTGTCTCTAAGCATCCTCCGCCCTGTCCTTGAGGAAGTGGACCCGTTTTATTAGATCCCATACTTGTTTCTGGAGGTCCACTGTGTGAGGCTGTAGGTATGTGAGTTTATATCTTCAGTCACTGCATCAGCCTTTGGCTCCAGGCACACTTGAGTGGCCTCACTCACCTGGAGGATAACATCTAGTTTTTACCAGGCTCTTCGAGGAGGTGCTAGACGAGTGAAGGGAGCAATGAAGTCTGAGCACCCGTCATGGGAGACTTTGTATGCCCCATTGTTTCGGCCGCTATAAAGTGAAGCCAGTTAGTGAGAGGCCGGGCCTACTTGCCACTGCCAACAATGAGCTCCATTGAGGTGAGGTAGCATGAGCAGCCCGGCCTCAGCTGTCCCCTGAACAACCATAGGTGCTGTCAGTGGACCCTTCTCAAGCAAGGGAATGCCCAGTCACAGCAGTCTAGCCATTCATTCAAGGTGACCCCTGTCCAAGTTTCTGCCATGGGGTTTGTGAAGGATCCAGCTCAGTCAAGCTCCTGCTGGCACTGGGGAGGGCATCCATTTCAAGAGGGGCCCCCAGACGAAAGGCCAGGTGGGAGTCACAGTAGATGATTAGATCCTTGTCAAAGAGGAGGTAGGGAGCCCAACTGCCATGTATAGCTACCTTTAGATAAGGGAGTTCAATCTAAAGGAAGCAGTGGGAGTCAAGTGGCAATTGCGGACTGTCCCAAGATGTGATGGAGAGCCTGTGCTCACGTGGCACCCCGGGAAACCTCACCCAGATCCCAGGTTCTAGCAATCTCTGGGTTCAAGTAGGCCGCCCCGTCTCCCCCAATTCTTATGTAAGTCTTGCACCGGGGCCCCTCAAGGCTGGTCACTGCTGTGTCTTAGTAAAAGGCACAGAACTTCCCAGCTGTGTACAGGAGGCCCTCAGTGCCCTGCCGACAGACCTGTTATCGGGTTTCTCCATGGCGGGCCTCCTGGCCCCATCCACTGTGAGACGGCAGCTGGAGCCAGGCAGGTCCAGGCCTCATCAGAAAGCCAAATGCCTCAGTATTGGAGTCCCACACCACCTTGAGTCAGGGCTGGGCAGCCCAGCCAACTGCAAAACACACTGAGGGCAGAGGCTCGCCTGGGCCCAGCGCCGACACGGCATACTGCAGAAGCCTTCAACTGCTGCGTCAGTTCTGGTGTGTCACCAAGAATCCCATGATGTCCCCATAGCAAGCTAAACTAGGAAGGTCATCTGATGCCAGAGGATTAGGCCAGATAATTGAGCCATGAGATGGGGACACTCAGCTGGGGCATCTTCCATGATGGATGTCTAAGCCACGCCCCCACAATGTTCTTTTATTTCTTGCTTTGCACTTGGTTTCATCTCGCTTTTCCTTGCAAATCTGACTTTTCATAGTGGCTACTGTCATTGACAATCCATACTTTAATAATCCCAGAAATGTCGCAGAGAAAGAAAGAGAGAGAGAGACAGAGGAGGCAGGGGTTGGCTACGTGGTTTTACTTGAAGATTAATGTATAACGTTGCTGAAATATGACTTGCCTCTTGATGTTTTTCAGAAGATGAATGCCCAACAAATATGCATTTTAACAACTGTGGAAGTGCTTGTCCAGAGAACTGCGCCAACCTGGGTGAGGAGACCCCTTGCACAAGGCAGTGTGTCCCAGGGTGTGTCTGCAACAATGGCTACATCCTGACAGCCCCCGGTGGCTATGGATGTATATCCATGGAGAAATGTTTGTCCTGCCGTCACGACAACGCCGTCTACAATACCTGCGGCACAGCCTGCCCCTTGAACTGTCAGAACCACCTACGTCCACCCACTAAATGTACAAAGAACTGTGTTCGAGGATGCTTCTGCAAGAAGGGATTTGTCTTCGAGAGTGGGAAAGTGGGCATGTGTGTGCCACCGTCCGAGTGTTAGAAGCCATAAAGGGACAGTAGACACAGATGGAAACATGGGAAACAGCATTCTTGCCCAACAACACTGCTATTGTATTATTTTCTCTGGAATTTCTATTATGATGATTGCAAATCATACATAATCTGTCTCCTCCTGTTTGTGTCTAATGGGTATCAAATACTGCTAGTCTATTATTCACCCCAAACTATAGCTGTACGTAGTAAAAAAGGCAAAAGTTTTGTTCAGTTTTAAAGTTTTGTGTTAATGGAATCTGTTCTTTTAAACAATCTATCCATAGCCATGCTCCATGCGCTCCTATAAACCTAAGGCAGGCCAGACACAATAACCTAGGAGGTTGCCCCACAAGGCAAGCGGAAGTTACCTTGATAAACCCTTCTTCTTCCAAGTTTCTATGCACTGTCCACCTCCCTTCATTTGATAACCCGCATTGAAAGCATGCCCAGTGCTCAGTAAATGTGTGCACCCTATCTGAACGATGGATTATATATCTGCTGTTGGGACTTTAGACCATATCAGAAGGACCGTTTTTGTGCTTTTAGGACAAATCCGGTGCTCCCTCCTAGTGGTGAACTAGACAGGCACCTAGTATTCCCCTAGTAGTGGCTTGCTGTAGCATCCAACTGACCCTGCTGCATTAGAGGACGCACACAGTACATTTATTCGTTCACCTTGTGGTCAGACATTGAAACGGGGCTTATTTTCAATTGTGCGACTCACAAAGGTCAAACTATTTTTTTAAATGTAAAGCTTGTTACCTGAAACTACACCAACTAAGCCACAAAAAAACCCATATAAGTCCACTTCAACATACAGTAATCCCCATATTTAAGAAATTCAAATACCATCTTTAAATACTAGAACCCACACTTGCATCTATTACAAAAGATAGGTACACTCTTCTGCCAGTTCTCCTAGTCCTCCACAATTTCTTATTGTTACATTCAACACGTTATTCACTCACAATTTCACTGAATTCCCCAACCGTTTTTCTTTCATTGATACACACTAACATACTCTCTCACCTATGCAAAATAATTCACCAGCAACTCTCATCATTTCACCTACTCCTCCACTTGCTTCTACGCTCACTCACTCAGCGATTCACTGACTTCTCAGAAATGTGTGCAATCAGTGCCCTTAATTCTGTAAAATATGCCCTGCAGTCTGCCTGCCCATGTCCCTGATTTCCCTTGCAAGGGCCTTCGTGCATGGAGAAGGGTGGTCGGTGTGGTGTCGTAGGGGGCGTAGAGTTTTAAGGACAAGACATAACGCCTGAACAATTTACTTCCTTGTTAAAAAGTAAGCAAATACCACATTTGAAAGATATGAGGTTTCCGGCCTACCCATGTGGTGCATTCCAGTTGAATTCCAAGATGGACGACTGCTGAGCAAGTGTGAATTGGGAGATTAATAATGTATTCCATGTGGGTGGAAACCTCACGTTAGCCTTTTATCTACTACACTGCACCTACTCCAACCTTAAGGAACACGTGCATCTTTACACTCCACACTGCACTCCTCTCAGAAGGCTGATCTCTGGAGCCATTATTTTTTAATTTGTGAGAAATCTTACAGATTTGCTAAAGCAATTTCGAATATTCTCTGCATCCTAACTTGAAATATTAGAAGAGAAATCGAATATGTTAAACGTAGACATGTATTGCTGTGCATAACAATAAAAAAATACATGCTATTAATTGTTTATAAGTCTTCAAAATATCGACGACAGAAATATCAACCTTTACAAATACTGACTGAAATAAAATCTTACTGCCACTACACTGACAATGTCATCACAGTTATGTAATTATAGATCTACTAATCATACTCGAGATCTTTAACTGTCACAATATAGTGTAAATCATTATTATGGCATCGATAAGGGGAGGTTGATATTGAAAATTCATTATTTTGGTAAGACACGAATACATCTTCCAGTAGATCTTTGAGAAGATGTTATCTTTTTTCTGATACATATTAGGCATCACTACAGCGGTGATAAAAAGTCTGCACTCCTCTTCCTCATTCCTCATCCATATTAGGAGGATTGATCTTGAAGGAATGGGTGGGTGGGAGACCACAGCTCTGGTGAGTGGGAGTTGGATGTAGTGTCATGAAGATTAAGGATGAGTAATCAATCTCACCGTTCTTCATCATACCCATTACCATTCAGTGTCTGAATTTACCCTCTTCCTTGAGAACCCAGACCTGCAGTCCTCCCCTCCATGCACCGCAGAACAAATGCATGTTCACCCCTGCAGGCTTCTGTTTGCAGTTTTTCCCAAAGTTCAGATAAATTTAGCATTTTTCTTGAAACATATGAAGTCATTTATTTTGAGGTATTTACTTCTCTGCTGTGCTCTCTGATTCACATGGTTAACTGATTGAATTTTGATTGTCTTTATCAACTTCTTCCTCTTTAAATACATTTTGATTACAATGCTCTTCATTGTCATGTTTCTTTGTTCTTTTTTTGGGGGTTTCGCAATTCTTTATTAAAAAAGTATAACAAGAAAATATGAAAGGAAGTGGGAACGAGGAGCATAAGATGTCAGACGCAAGGCAATAATACAATTCCAGGGGATACAGTTCCGGGTAAAGCAGAACAGGGGTCAAAGGACAAGCCGAGATCCTTCCAAATAAAGACCCTTGAGGGTCGAGTGAGGCTAATAGCAAGGAGGGCACGCAGATCTACGAGTACCTGCAATTCAACCAAAAAGAAAAAAGCCAGGGGCAGAAAAGGGAATGAAAATAGGACAAGAGAATGCTAAGGTAAGGAAGAAAAAGAAATTCCGTACTCACATCCACACGTCTGGGGGATGGGGAGGAAAAAAGAGAGGAAATAGAGGAGTGGGACCGAATGGAAAGAAATAGCGAGGAAAGAAAGAGACTTAAAACAAGGAGAGAACGAGATGTGGGAAGGTTGAAGGAGAATACAAGAGAGAGATAAGAACAAATAGTGGAGTCCCGCTTTCACAAGGCCTACTCCCGGACAGGTCCACGTGGGTGATGCCAATGGGGTGTAAGGTAAGGTAGCAATCTGCCGAGCTGGTAGGGTTGGGCGCGCAGTCTTTCAAGGGCTAGCAGGCAGCATCATGGAGAAAGGGTGCCCATGTGTGAAGAAGGCCTCGTTATATCCTGAAGGTTGTAGATGACTCGCCCATGGTAGGAAGTCTGATGCATTGGAGAGACCCACTGATCATGGCAGGAGAGTGTGGGAGAGCACCAGTGGCAGAGAATGCATATCTTAGCCATGGCAAGTGCAGTATGTAAGAGATGGCCCTGTACAGGGGAGAGATCCAGAGAGTCTGGGAGGGCATGTAGAAGGACCAAGGGGCAAGAGAGGGGACGTGATTGGCAGGGTCCTGCTCAGCGTGTTGCTAAGCACCTCCCAGAAAGATCATACTGAGGGGCAGTCACAGAGGGTGTGCAGCAGATCACAGCTTAATGGGAGTCGAGTGCCAGTGGGGCAGTGAATTAAACAGACAGAATTTCAAGCGTGCCTCTTTTGCCCCACGTTCAAGCGCCTCCAGTTCAAAGTCTTAGCCTGATTTGCCATATGGTAAGGAGGTTAATGAGGAGGGGTAGGGAGAAAAGATGGTGGCTGAAGAGGCTATAGAGCCAGACATCACCCCACAGAAGTGACCTCACGTCCCAAGATAGGAGGCTACAGGAGAAGGTTGGAAGACCCAGGGTTGCACCAGCAGGCGGTGGTTGAGACAATGCCAGAGCTGAAAGTACCTCCAGGACCGGTGAGCGAAAGGCCCAATTTGTCGCTGAGCAGCGTGAAGGGTTTGAGGGCACCCTGGTCAATAATCTTCCTGAGACTGCTGATGTCCGTCGAGTGCTAAGTCTCCCAGTCCAACATCTCCCCACCTACATGCAAACTAGAGTTACCCCACAGTGGCACGTTCATGAAGATGGGGTTCCCCCCCGAAGATATAATGGGCTAGCTGCCACGGTTTTACCATGGCTTGCAGCATTGTGTTGGTGGGACCCGGCAGAGGTGCGCCACCCATGTGAAGTGGGTGCAACCCTTGTCCCGGGGAGCATATAAGCAAGCTGGGAGAGGTGTAGAGCAAGATCATGGTGTTCAACCGAAAGAAGACAAAGGCCTCCACACGAGCGATGATCCAAGAGTTTGCCATTGTCCAGTCTAGGACAAGTGGTCCCCCAAACAAAAGATTGGGACCAGTAAGAGCCGAACACCTAGGACATAGTTAAATTATGGCAGCGTCACCATTTTCACTGCCTGTACCCTCCCCCATAAGGAGAGACCGAGGTGCAACCACTTCTCAAAGTCTAGCTTCATGCGGGCCAGCAGAGGATTGAGGTTGTCCACCACCAAGTGGTCCAAACCTCTATTTATATCGACCCCCAGATTCTTGAGGCGTGAGGACTTCCACTGGAACTGCAGCACAGGTGATCATTCGCAACATGGGTAGGGCCTCGTTCTTGTCCCAGTTGACCTGGTAGCCTGAGAGTGAGTGCTGCAAAGCCAGTAAGGATATCCAGTAGGGCGGGGAGGGAGCGAGGAAGATCCAAGAGGGTAAGCAGGACATTGTATGCGCAAAGATATACGGTGGACGGGGATTGGCAAAAAGAGGCTGCAAGAGGTTCCATGGCCAAAAGAAACAGAAGGGCTGATAACGGACGAACCTGCTGGGCACCCCTCCTGATCGGAAGCGGGTCTGAGAGAAACCCTCCACAATTAACCTGGGCAGTAGAAGAGTCGGAAAGCCAACAAAGTTTGGCTATGAATGCCTCCCCCAGGCCAAACCACCAGAAGGTCGCAAAAAGGTACCCCCATTGAATGTGATCGAATGCCCTCTCAGCGTCCAGGGTGAGAGCTTCGTCCTGCAGGTCCTTGGTCGATCACAGGGCATGGGCAAGCGTGCAGGGGGGCTTCCTGGAGAAGCAAGCAGGAATGAACCCTACCTGCGAATGGTGGAACAAGGATGGAAATTACCTTCTGAAGGCGTGCTGTATGTACACCAGCAAGTATTTTAAAGTCCCCGTTGAGGAGGATAGTTGGCCTGTAGTCCCACAGATTACGCAGTACAGGTCTTTCCTTGGTCTAGTAAGGACCACTATCATCGCTCTATTAGAGATGGAGCCAAGGGAGGCCACTTGAACATCCTCACGGAAGGCATCATACATCTACTATGGCCTACTACATCTTCGCCCCTCCATTTGTAGAACTCCGCACGTAAGCCATTTTCCACGGGAACCTTGTGGTAGGGAAACCTGCAGATGACAAACACAATCTCAGTTTTGCTCATTTCCCCTGAAGCAGGTCCCTACCAGACTCATTGAGGCTAGGAAGGTGTAACCCATCAAAGAAGGCCTCTGTGCAAGTAGGGTTGTACGTCGTCTCTGGGGTGTATAGGGCTCAATGGAATTCTGCAAATTCATTATTAATGTTCTATGGCTGGGTGAGGATAGCACCACCCCCAGATCCAATAGCCTGGATGGCAAGCACTGCCTACTGCTTGCGCAGCTGGTCCACCAATAGCCGTCCTGCCTTCTCACCTTGTTCGTTGTGATGACCCTTAAGCCGATGGAGTGCAAATTCAGCCTTAGAAGGGAACAGGGCATTGAGGTCCATATAGGCTTTCTCCAGGCAGCAGCAGGGAGAGTGGACAAGAGTTTGTGGCGCATTATGTACGGGACGTGAACTCACCCTCCAGGTCCCTCTGCTGGGACACTCTCTGGGCATTGGCCAGGGCTGGATCCAGCATGAGCTGGCCACAAACAGTTGCTTGAACGGCTGCCCATAGGACTCAATGGGAGAAAACAGATGCCTTCTTGAATTCCAAGTAAGTAGAGACATGGAAGCAGGGTTGGGATTTACCCTGAGGGGTACGATAGTATGATATGTTCAGATGCCTTGGCTTATGGCTAGGAGAGGCAAGACCCAAATTCAGGGAGAGCAGAATTGGAGAATGGTTAGAGAGTGCAGCCTCCATGATCTGGGAGTCCCGGGAGAGGGCGAACACCGGAATGCAAACCATGAAATAATTTAGCCTGGACTGGGTACCGTGAACCAGCTAGAATAAAATATATGCCCGGTCCTCCGTGTGTGAGAGCCGCCAAAGATCCTCCAGGTCATGATCAGAGATTATGTCTCTTAGGAGACCCAAGTCTGCATTGTTACCCATGTCTAGAGGGCCGGTGCACTCAAGTACCACATCTTGCACCAGTTTCCAGTCCTTTCCAAATAGATAGTGGGATGCTCTGATCCCCAAGAGGAAATGATTGAACTGGAGAAAGAAGTGGCGCTTGGGTGCATACACAGAGTCAACACAGAGCATCCGCCCGCCGAGTCGAAGTTCGGTAAAGATATAGTGGCCGTCCAGGTCCACCCATGTCTTAAGGATAGTGAAGGGCAGGGACCTGCGCAAGAGGATCACAAAGCCATATTTCCTGGAGGGGGCGAGGCCGGCTGTCGGTGCCATAAGGCAACTACTGTGAATCACCTGCCCCTCCCAGTCATGGTGCAATTTTTCAGACTCCAGGCGGGAGAGGTGGGTTTCCTTCAGGAGGGCCACATCCACACATTTAGACTGCAGATAGGACAGCACCTTCTTGCATCTTATGAAGTGTGTTAGGTCATTGGCATTCCAGGAAACAGTTTGTGCGGGGGAAGGAAGGGAGAGGGCTGGGCAGCTATTGAGACAGGGGGAGGGCAGTGCAGGGATAAGCAGAAGTGTTAAAATAGAGGATGAAAGAAAGCGAAAGAAAAGATAAAAATAAAGAAGAAAGAGGGGGGAGAAAGGGGAAAAGAGAGGAGGAAGAAGCTAAAGAAGAAGAAGAGAAAGGGAAAGAAGGGAAGTGATATAAAGAGACCCCCTCGGATGGACAGAAAGGGAGCAGACATAAGCCAGTAAAAAATAATTAAAAGGGGGAAAGAGGGGAGGGAAAGAATCAATCCAGCACAAAACCGAGGGCGGAAGCCTTAGAGGGAGCAGGTGGCTGTGAACCGTGGGTGTAAAATTGCTGGCCCAGCACACTGGAGGTCCCGCAGAGAGAGGCAGGGAGGAAATCACACAATAAGGAGACAGGTTGGAGATACAGCCAGGGTAGCTGAAAAAGAAGAGAGGGGGATGAGTGATGAAGGTCAGCATGCCGATAGGACCCCCCTGGGGGTGGGAGGGGCGCAGAGGAGACATAAATGACAACAACAACTGTGTCAGCTGAGAAGGAGGGGTGGGGGAGGTCGGATATGAGGCACCTTCAGCTAGTGCGATGGGGAGAAGTGGGTGGGAAGAGGAGAGGGTCAAATGCAGGGCCCATGATCTTAGAGACCAATAAACCCAGAGACCCACAAACAAGGGAGTAAGATGGGTGCGCCAGGAGACCAACCGCCGCATGACAAAAAGGAAAAACAAGCCATTAATTATTTCAACAGCAATAAACTGTGCAGCAGGGCAAAATATCGCACAACACAGCGTAACATAGGAACATAGGAACATGGTAATGCAAAACAGAGCATCATAAAACAAAATGAAGTACTGCTGGTCAGAAAGAACTATCAAATTGCATGACAAGTAAACAGAGTAAAAGAGAGATATGCAGTCAAGAACATTATACTCATTCATCCATCCTGGCCAAAGGCCTCTTCCTGCAGCCACTGGGACAAGTGAGTAGAGGAGGCCGCAAGGAAAACTGAGTCTCAGCTACTGCCTTAAGTGTGGGAGGGCTTTAATGGGGATTGCATTTGTCACAGCCCTGGTTCTGAGTATCGGCTACCACTGCTCTGAGGGCCATTTCCCTGCCATCCTGAACCGGGTCAGTCATTTCAGGTTCCTGCCTCAATCGCGGCCCCCACTAGTGCTCCAGTGGCTGCCAGAGGTGGTAGGGGGAGGGGATGAAACTGGAAGGTGGGGGGGCGGCAGGTGAGTCCAGGGTTGCAAGGTCCTTGTCACTGTTGGATAGTCCATCTAGAAAGAGGCAAAGGATATTCGGGTCCAAGAACTTGGACCTGCCATCCTTTGTGATCCATATACGGGAAGGCTCAAACAATCCAAACTTAATGTCCATTTTCCATGACTGAGGCCGGAGATCCAGGAAGGCCTTTCTTTTTCCGTTGATCCCATGGGAGCAGTTGGCGGCTATGCAGATCTCACTCCCCTCAAAGACGTACAGGCCATGGGAGCAAGAAGCAGCCAGGAGTTGTCACACCTGCACATGGTGAAGGAAGCAGGCTAAGAGGGAGTACACCCTTGTTGAGGAGTCCAGACGAGGAGGGCCCACACAGTGGGCTCGCTGTATTTCCAGGGGGGGGAGAATGTGAGTCCCATAAGCTCGGGAAGAAGGTCCTTGAGAAAACTTGGAACATCCATGCCCTCAAATTATTCTGGGAATCCGAAAAAGCGGACATTGTCCATCTGGCTTCTATCTTCCAGGTCTGTGAGCTTGTTCCTTAGTTACAAGAGTTCCTGGCCCCGGCCGATAAGCAATTTAAGTGGTCCTCCATGGCCATGAGGCGGTGTTCCGTCCCCTTCATCCTGTCCTGAAAGCCTGTGATGTCAGCTCAGATGCATTTTGCCTCAGTAGTGAGATCTGAGATTTTGGAGTCCATGCTTTCATGGTGGTGGCCAACCACAGTGACCGCCTGTAGAATGCTGCCCATCGTGGTATATGGCTGCAGACATGGGGGCCCGCTCAGATGGGGCAGTAGACAGTGTTGAAGGGGCAGCCATGGACATGTGTTGAGAGACTTCCTCAGACAAAAGCAGCTGACAGGAGGATCTGCCGGGGGGCTTTCCAAAGAACATTGCCAGGTTGGGGAATAGAAAGATGCAAAGGCACGGACTCCCAGGAGAATACCTCGAAGTGCGTTATGAAGACGGTCAGTTCCTTGTGAGGCCGATCAGAGAGGGGGTGACATCCGAGGGATAATGAGTGCCTAGGGGGTGATGCATCCAGGAAGTATCATCCAGGCAGGGAGGTGTGCCCCGGGCCCGTCCACCTGTGGTTCGAGGGGAGTCAGCCACTCATGGGGATCACTCTGATGGCGGGGTAAAAGGATATGGGGGAAGCAGCGCTTTGAGGAAGATTTCAGGCCCCGGGAGACACCATAGAAAGATCCTTGGAGTGAGGTGACGCAGTGCAATGGGGTTTCAGGATATTCGGGATCCCTACCCTTTGGGGAGCAAGCGTGACCAATGTAGCTGGTGTGGGCCCGCAGGTATCACCTCAATCCTCCCGGGGGCACACAGCCAGCATTACAAGGCCAAGGTTGGAAGGATGATCCAAAGGAAGCCACTGGTGGAGTGGTTCCACTGTGCTCAGCCGGGTCTAGCAGGATGAAGGAGGTGAGTTGAGGTGCAATATGGTGCAGTAGGCTTGCGGGGCCCATGAGGAAGCTGCAATGTGGGCTCAGGGTGGGTTGCAGGCTGTGGTGTTTCTGGGGTCTCCCGGGTAGGTCCCTGGTGGCAGCGGACTGCTGGTCCGTATAGAGGAGGCCCAACTGGGAATATGCAGCCCAAAGCCTAGTAACAAGGAAGGTTTGTACGGTGATCCAGCTCTTGGAAACCCCCAAGTGGGCCCAAAGGCAAGGATCTCCCCGATTGGAGCATTCAGGTCTTCGGTGGCGCTGGGTCAGTGGTGACAAGAAGCCCCCCCCAATGGGATCACAGGAACAGAGGGGCATTGGGAGTCGATACATGCGAAGTCCCCATGGCTTTCAGTGTCCTGATGTCATGTCAGAGAACACTCCGGCATGTGGAGATCAGCTAACAAGCGGCCATCGTCGTCTATGGCCAGACCACGTCCCCTTATTATTATTCTTGATGTGGAAGATTTACAAAAAAAGTCCCAGATTTGCCCAGAGTTTGCGTTGTTCTTGCATCACAAAAGGCAATGCACGAACAAAACAAAGGCTTCAGTAAGATTTACAAAGCCACGCAAGAGGCAATTTGTGCCATCCTGTGTGGCTTTGTAAAGAAAAGTAACACCACACAGTCTTGAACTGTGTAGCGTTACAGTTGGACCTGAATGGATATAACGCAATTCCAGATTTACAAAGGTTTGTAACCTGTGATTGCATCAAATTAAGATGTCTCGCAGATGATGGCAAAACAAGGAGAAAAATCTTTTTAATTTTATTTCCTCTTTCTATGCATGATAAATTCAGGATCACATATAGAAAGAGAAAAATACCTCTTTGGATTGGTCTTGTGCAGGAAGTTCCCTTGTTACATTGTGTGAATTAATAGTAAATATGACTCAAATTGTTCAGATTTCTCAAGTTTTGATATGATTTTTTACTTTTATGGAATACAGTGGGGCGTGTATTCACAAAGCTATTTGTACCTCTACATTCAACTTACGCTAATGATAGGATTTCTGGGTGTATATTCAAATGTTGAACTCACAATAAGCTCAAAATATTTCCACACTGCTGTTGATCACTAGGGAGTTAACGGAAATTGCTGCTGCGGTTGAAGCTACATGTTTCAGTCTGCATTTCAGAATGTTTAACAGAACTGGATGAGGAATATATTTGAGAACTCAGAGAAAATGTGTCTTCGTTTTAGCTTTCCAGTGCGCTAGTCCTATTTTCTATGACATAAAAAACCCCTTATTTCGTTTTTTAGTGCAATATCTACGATTTCCTTTCAGTTTTACAGCTTTTATTCCATCAAGGTGGCATTCAAGCGTGCCACACTTTTGACATAAATACAGAATGTTTCCATCTAGTTGCTCCAAGAACTCTGTGGAGACGTGCCAGTAGGACAATAGGAAAGAAACTGACAGTCTTCTGCTGTTGTTGGAGGTATATATTTTACTCAGACTAATAAGACTTTATTCTCGCATGGGTGAGAGACATAGGGGTTGATTCCGATTCGGGCCGGAAAAAGCACCGACCGACTCGGATCCGGAAATAATACCGACTGACACGTACCTGTGGCGCCCGACACGCCAAGTACGATGCAAGGCGTGAAAAATCCGACCGACACGTACCGAAACCAAGTCGACCGACCGAGCCGCAAGGAAAACAGCAATCCGGCCGGAAAAACACGCGAATTCAACCGACCGACACGCACCCGGAACAAATCCGACCGAAACGTACACGCGAACTCCAAACCGCAAAGTACGATGCAAGGCGCGAAAACCACGAGCGAGTCGGACGGAGGCCAAGCCGCACGACCGACACGCATACAAAACCGAGCCGAAGCAACACAAAACACCGCGACCGACGCGTACGCAGCATAGAAAACTGCACAAACACAGCGTGAACGAAACTGAGAAGACCGTACGAGACAAATGCAGGGTCCGACTCGGTCACAAGAACGTTTCCAACATACACAAACAGCACAAAGGAAAAATCACCCAAAAAAGGCCAAACAAGCAATTACCAAGCCAATAAATACTGGGGGGTGGGGACAGAGAACAAAGACACACCCACAACTCCACCTATATAAAGGTCACAAATCACAACCATGAGCCTTTGCAAATGCCATTCCACTGCCAGCACCCAAGAGAAAGCAACCACACACCCACAGCTCATCCCTCACACAAGCCACACACCATCAGCACACCAACAAATACCTACCTCACATACACCCAGCAAAACACACACTCACACACCCTCACCTGCACACCAACACACACATCACTCACCATCACCACCCATCACCATGCCCCCCAAGAAGAATCCCAAGTTCCTAGATTGTGAATTGGAAGTCATGGTAGATGAGATCCTCAGGGTAGAGCCACAGCTGTTTGGCACACTGGTCCAACAGACCCCCATCTCCCAGAAAACCAAGATGTGGGAGAGGATCATCAACAGGGTGAACGCACAATCACCATGTCGGCGCACAAAGAGTGACATCCAGAACAGGTGGTATGACGTGCGCAGGAGGGTACGGGACCTGCTGAAGAAAGACTACATCAACAGCCAATACACAGGCAGTGGCCCTCCTGCCAAGCCAATATACCTCAGGCCCTGGGAGGAGAAGGTGCGGGCCATCCTTCCGCCAGTGAGCGTATATGGACTAGAGGACATCCCAGAGCCTGGTGAGTACACAACAAATGTACACAATATACTGCCACAAAACACACACATCACTGTCAAGGGAGAGTCAAACCATGCACTCATAGCAATTACACAGCAACCAGAACAGAATCATCCCAAAATGTGCATGTCAGTCAGATAAACACATCACATGCCATCAAAAAAGTCACATCCAACTGTGCCAACACATGTACAAACACAACTACAGCTAGGCAGTGGCACAAATAGAACTAACAAACACATCCAGACAAGTAGCCACCACAACAACACCAACACACAGTGAAGACCACTCAAAGGAAGGAATTCTGTGTATGCTGGCCAAGTCAGTGTAGCCAATAGCATCATGGGAGTTGCAGTCACACATATTGCCCCCCCACAACTGTCCCATCAACACCACCCTGAACCATGCTCACATCACAGGGAGTGGAGAAGGACTCACAAGATGGCTGACACTGGCTACTGCTGTGGGGAGCACAAGGCCCTGCTGCCAACTGTGCACCAACAAACAGCAGGACACCACTGACTGACATCCTGAGAGACAACTTACACTCCCTGCAATGCAAGCACGTTCCATGGTGGGATATCTGGCTAGCTGGGTGGGAAGGAGGACTTGCAGCACTGACCATAGTCACAAGCACCTCCCCTCACACACACCCCAACACAAACTCCACAGAACCCACCTGGTAGAATCCAATGCCCCCCATCCTAACACAAGATCCCACAAAGTACCACCACCCTGGGTTATGTTGTGTGAAGCTCAGGGACACTCTTGGGACTTTTAGCCAAACAACTGCCAGGACAACACTCCCAGCCATCCTGTCAGCACAGCCAGCCCACCCCACAGGGAAGCAGAGTCAAAAGGAAGGAAGTATGGGCATGCTGGGAAGGGGGGTGGAGGCAATAGCATGATGGGAGTCGTAGTCACTGATATTGGTCACCCCCACAACTGTCCCATCAACACCACCCTGAACCATGCTCACATCACAGGAAGTGGAGAAGGACTCACAAGATGGCTGACACTGGCTACTGCTGTGGGGAGCACAAGGCCCTGCTGGCAACTGTGTACCAACAAACAGCAGGACACCACTGACTGACATCCTGAGAGACAACTTACACTCCCTGCAATGCAAGCACGTTCCATGGTGGGATATCTGGCTAGCTGGGTGGGAAGGAGGACTTGCAGCACTGACCATAGTCACAAGCACCTCCCCTCACACACACCCCAACACAAACTCCACAGAACCCACCTGGTAGAATGCAATGCCCCCCATCCTAACACAAGATCCCACAAAGAACCACCACCCTGGGTTATGTTGTGTGAAGCACAGGGACACTCTTGGGACTTCTAGCCAAACAACTGCCAGGACAACACTCCCAGCCATCCTGTCAGCACAGCCAGCCCACCCCACAGGGAAGCAGAGTCAAAAGGAAGGAAGCATGGGCATGCTGGGAAGGGGGAGGAGGCAATAGCATGATGGGAGTCGTAGTCACAGCTCTACATCCCCCACCACATGGCCCAGCAAGCTCACACTCACGCATGCACATCCCACAGAGAGTGGAAAGGCCCATCAAAG
This sequence comes from Calotriton arnoldi, assembly GCA_963921515.1. NCBI lineage: Eukaryota > Metazoa > Chordata > Amphibia > Caudata > Salamandridae > Calotriton > Calotriton arnoldi. The sequence continues at coordinate 131,848 of CAWUFW010013004.1, read as the reverse complement.
ATGTCTGACACTGTTGCTGTGTCGTGGGAGCACAAGGGCATGCTGGGTACTGCACACCAACCAACAGCAGGACACCACTGTCAGCCATCTTGCCATTGCTCTCACACCCACACACACTGAACTCCCCACAAAAGCAAGTAAGTATGGGAATGCTGGGAAGTTGGGTGGAGGCAATAGCATGATGGGAGTCGTAGTCACAGACATAGCTCACCCCCACAACTGTCCCATCAACACCACCCTGAACCATGCTCACATCACAGGGAGTGGAGAAGGACTCACAAGATGGCTGACACTGGCTACTGCTGTGGGGAGCACAAGGCCCTGCTGCCAACTGTGCACCAACAAACAGCAGGACACCACTGACTGACATCCTGAGAGACAACTTCCACTCCCTGCAACGCAAGCACGTTCCATGGTGGGATAACTGACTGGCTGGGTGGGAGGGAAGGAGGGCCAGCTGTCAACCAAACACAACCAATGCAGACCATGTTCACACCCCAGAAAATACATAGAAATGCCCAAATAATGCAGGACAATGTGCCACACCAATATCAACCCCTGACTGTGACGACTTAGGACAATGCAATGTACAGGCCCGCACCCAGAGGCACAGTCACAACTGTCATGTGTGTCAACCATTGATGCCTGCAGAAACATAACATACATTGTTTGTGTCTCCCAAAAACAGGTGATGATGGGGACACAGCAGCAGACGCTGAGGAGTCCCAGTCCCAGGCTCAAGAGGATGCGGAGCTCACTGGCGTCGTACAGCCTCTGTCCTCCTCGGACGATGAAGACCAACCTGGCACATCCGGTGCAAGTCAACATGCAGCACCAGCAGGACCACCAGCTGCAGCACCAGCAGGACCACCAGCTGCACCCCCTGCACCCACCCCTCCAACGACTGTCACCACAAATACCATCCCTGCCGACATGGACAGAACAAGGAGCAACACCAGCACAGGGACCCTGGACCAACCTGGGGCCATGGACACCACCACCACCACCAACCCCCAAGGTGGACCAGGGTTATCTGTGCGTGCCACTGCACACACTGCACATGTCAGCAGGGGTGGTGGGAGGGGTGGGAGACAGAGGTCGCTGCTTGCAGACGTTGCTGGTGTGCATGATGACCCACAACTGGTACGCATAGCTGATGCATACCAGTCCAGCACCGGAGACCTCAGCCAGGTAGTGGGGCTCCTCAGAGACATGAAACAGCAGCAGGCTGCCCATCATGCCCGCTTGGACTCCCACATGTCCCACGTGGAGTCACACATGTCCCGCGTGGACTCACACATGTCCCGCGTGGAGTCCAAGTGGGATGCACTGCATGAGATGACGGCGGTGCACAGGGACATTTTACAATGCCTCCGCCAGATGAACAGCAACCAGTCCACACCTCCCTGTGTGCCAACAACATCTGGTGCCGAACAAACTGCAACTGCCACAGGGAGGGAGGAGGACTCTGGCGGAGAGTCCCCTGCACCGCAGCAGCCTGTACTTGAGGGGCCCCCCAAGAAGAGGGGTCGTCCGAGGAGGGAAAAGTGAGAGGCCGATGGCCAAGCGCAACTCCCAGGAAGCCTGAACCTGTTCTGGATGTTCGCCTTTGTGCACAGACTGTTCACCCTGTTGACGGCAACACTACTCCCACACATTGCATGGGGAGTACAAGTTGGACCAATGTGTCAGACAACTGTGGCCCCGATACTGGGGATCCTGTCTACCAGGACTTTCAATTCACCTAGGAACTTCGGATTGCAAGATTTATGTACAGCACTACCCTTCCTATGCACTATTAACACAAATGTAGCACAATAAACACACTAATACACCATACTTGCCTCTGTCGTGATTCCAACGTGGGTGCTGTTATGGGGATGATGAACTGCAAAATTACACTGTGTATGCGAACTGCAACAGCAAGGACAACACAGGCATGTGAGTAAAGGCAACGTGACACATATGAGGGAGACACACCACCAGGGCTACACAACACATACACACCTAGGCCATCTGACTCATTGCCTACACTGATGTTGCCAGGGAAGACGGTGCAATGCACAGATACCACACCCATTCCCAGTTGTAGTCAAGTAGCCCACAGGTGCAGTAAGCAAATGGCAGTCAAATGTGTGACCACAGACAACGCACATCACAAAGTGAAGCACAGGTTTATTACACAGTTGCAACATGTCGTAACCACTACAGATGCAAGGTAATCCCACCTGGCAGCGGGCACACAGTCAACAACTGTAGACGGAAGGAAGTCCATGGGTGTGGCGCACATCACCTGTAGGGACACAACAGCTACCACCCTGGATGTGCAATCACGTCGTCAGTGGACACAGTTGACCAAACGAATCTGAAAGTACCCTGTGAAGGACAGAAATGACACACAGTCAAAAGCAATGGAGTACAGGACAGAACAGCTAAACTCATGCACAATACATGTTACAAGATACCCACCCAGAACCAAGTTAGCATGTCAACACTGTTGGGGAGTACAGCCCACCTGTTAGCACACATCGCAACACACATCCAGTCAAGTAGCCCATGGACACACTCCAACAGCACCAGAGCACCACCCACACATCATGCCAACTCACATCATTGACATGACACCTCAGGATACTCACCTTCAGCCAAAGAAGTTGGTGATGAGCTGTGTGCGGACATCACCATCATCATCATCATCATCATCGTCACTGGCATCGTGGTCCAGGCCAGGATCCTCCACAGGTGGCGGATGTTGGTCATTGTCATCCTGGATGAGAGGCAACTCCTTCCGCACTGCCAGGTTGTGGAGCATGCAGCAGACGATGATAATCTTGCACACTTTCGCAGGGGCATATGGGAGGGACCCTCCGGTCTTGTCCAGGCAGCGGAAGCGGCTCTTCAGGAGACCAAATGTCCGCTCAATCACTCTCCTGGTCCGACCATGTGCCTCATTGTAGCGCATCTGGGCTGGTGTCACAGGGTTCCTGAGGGGTGTCAGCAACCACGGCATGTTGGGGTATCCCGTGTCACCTACGGACAGACAAGTGCACATTAGCTGACTTGGAAAAGTGGGCGGAATACTACAGATCAGATCACACACAATGGCACAAAGTCAGTACACACCGACAAGCCAGGCACGCTGGTTCTGCATCTGTGCCATCATCCTGGGGATGCGACTACTCCTCATCACAAAGGCATCGTGTGCTGAACCACGGAAACGGGCACACACGTGTGTGATGAGTCATGTCTGCAAGACACACCACCAGTGCATTGACCGAGTGGTAGTGCTTGCGGTTCCTGTAGGCCTGCTCCTGGGCCTGTGGTGGTACCAAAGCCACATGTGTCCCATCAATGGAGCCAATGACATGCGGCATCCTCCCCAGGGCATAAAAGTCACTCTTCACGTCAGTGAGTCGTCGCAGTCTAGGGAAATAGATGTACCGGTTCAGGAATAGCAACATTGCCGCCAAAACATTGCGGAGCACACGGCTCAACATGGTCTGTGACATCCCACCAGCAGTCGCCACAGTATGTTAGAAGGTACCGGTGGCAAAGAAGTGTAGGGCTGCCATCACCTTCACCTTGGGGGTCAGCGCTGTAGGATACGGCCGGCCAGGCTGCAAATGTGGGGACAACTGCACTGACAAATCCTCAATCAGCTGCCTGGTGAAGCGGTACCGTCGGATGCTGTCCCGTTCCACCATCGTTGCCAGGTCTGGGAATGGTCGATGGACAGCAGGAGCCCTGCAGTGCAGAGGAGAAGTAAGCAAGATTGTCAGTCACCCCACATATGCGGCATTGAACACACTCAAGATCCCAACATACATCATTATGAGGCACAACTACATGAAGTGTGCAGTTCCGGAAGGACATGTATGGTACATACATGGCCAACATCTGTCAACACGGTCCAACAGGTGGCATCAATTAGTCCCAGGTTGGCCCATTGGATATCATGAGGCCGTGTCACAGTTCCCATCTCCTGCTGCCGTGTCACAATAACCCCCACAGTGACATGTGAGGACAGATGTGCCCCAGGCACCACAGCTCAACGACAGGTACATTCCCAGGGACCCTGTATTGCCACATGGACACTGGCATTACATGGAGTATCATGTATACACCACAGCAAAACAACCATGACCCCCACAGGTTGCGGCCCCACTTGCCACGGCAGGACAGACATGGACGTCTGTGACACACACACGCACAACATCAAAGTCCATGCACACACAACCTGGATGTGGAGACTGTCTCCCATTGTGCACATGAAATCAGAGACATTGTAAACAATACATGCACAAAGACTGTGGAGGACCATCACTATTGTGCCACTGGGACACCCTGGCTCAAACATACCTTCCCACATGGGACTCACGGGGTATGTGACATGACATACACATACACCACCGTGAAATGTGACCATGGCACATGCACAGATATGAACAGTTGCACATCACAGTGGTCATGTACACGTAACACCCAGGATCCTGTCCCCATGAACACGTGCACAGCCTGGGGTTGGCTGCCCACAGGTGACACCCACAGGACAACATGTACACCAACATACACACAATAGGAAATGCAGCCTTACATGCCTTATGATAAAGTTTGGACAGGCTGTCGTGATGTAGGTGTGCCCCTCACTCCCTGGGAGCTATCTGTGGCTGGCATATGTCCATCTAAGACAGGCATGCTGACATATGCCAGTCACATGTACAGTGATGCGTTGTACTGCAATGGACCGATCGGTGCCTCCGGCCGGCCCATTGCATTCAATGTGTGCGGGTACGCGTTGTACCCCTGTACGCGTTGAACTGCAATGGACCGATCGGTGCCTCCGGCCGGCCCATTGCATTCAATGTGTGCGGGTACGCGTTGTACCCCTGTACGCGTTGTACCCCTGTACGCGTTGTACTGCAATGGACCGATCGGTGCCTCCGGCCGGCCCATTGCATTCAATGTGTGCGGGTACGCGTTGTACCCCTGTACGCGTTGAACTGCAATGGACCGATCGGTGCCTCCGGCCGGCCCATTGTATTCAATGTGTGCAGGTACGCGTTGTACCCCTGTACGCGTTGTACCGCAATGGACCGATTGGTGCCCCCGGCCGGCCCATTGCATTCAATGTGTGCGGGTACGCGTTGTACCCCTGTACGCGTTGTACTGCAATGGACCGATCGGTGCCTCCGGCCGGCCCATTGCATTCAATGTGTGCGGGTACACGTTGTACCCTGTACGCGTTGTACCGCAATGGACCGATCGGTGCGCACCCATTGACAATGGGCTTGCCTGGCAACGGACGCGTTTTCAATTTCGAACGAGTCGGTTGCTGGAAAATCAGTTGGTCACCCACAACAATGTTGCAAAATCATGTATGTCATGAAGTTGAAGATTTGAAGGATGCTGTGGGCGTGTTTTGGTGCTGCTATTCCATGGATTGGCCAGATTCAGAAGATGCAAACGACTTGGACCTATCACTTTGGACACAAGGGACAGTATCTGCCTCTCCAGCACATATATATTGCTGGCTGTTCCCCTGAGAGCTCACTTGCCTGCACTACATGCTCCAGGACGACATCTGCCACTGCACTGCTGCTGTCTCTGCCCCTCTGGACCCTGCAATGGCACGTACTGTGGAGAGAGCCCCAGCCTTCAGCCTTGAAGAGAACCAGGCCCTGCTGGACAGCCTACTTCCACAGTCCAGCAAGCTGTATGGGACACCAGGGGAGCAGGTGAGTGTTCTGTGCACTGCCTTTCTGAATGTGCATTTTGTCTGACTAGCAAGGCTGAAAGTCTGCACGCCACTGGCTAGCAGGCTCACTGAGTAGTTGTCACCCCCCATAGTGTGTAGTGACATGCACTGGACAGGTATGGTGCAGTGACAGTGCATTTGAACAAGGTTTTACTTCCCATGCAATGATACCATGTAGTGACGTCTGGCAAACTGTCCATGGGCAGCTTTGCACTGCCTGTGTACATCATGTGCCCCTGTGATTGAGACATGTATATACAACTGTGTCATGCACGGATATGTTGCATGTGTGGTAATGGCCTTTTCACTTTGTCATCCTGACAGGTTAATGCCCATCGGAAGCAGGAGATCTGGAAGGACATCGTCCGGGCCGTCCGGTCCGTGGGGGTCTACAAGCGCCGGATCCGCAACTGCCAGAAGAGGTGGCAGGACCTTCGGGGCTGAACCCGGAGGATTGCACGGGTCCAGCTGAAGCTGTCGCCTCCTCGCAGGAGGGGTGGAACACGGACCCTGACCCCCACATGCTCCAGATCCTGGCGGTGGTGTTTCCAGACCTGGATGGGCAGCTGAAGGCCAGACAGCAGCAAGGAGGGGGTGAGTCAAAGACTGCACTGTGAACTCTGTATTACATGCTTTGTGCCCTCCTCTGGCCTGGTTCAACTGCCACAGTGCAGCAGTCATGTTGTCCAGGAGCCATGTCCCTCTATTGTGCACTGCCCACTGCTCATCTGATACCCAGATGTGGCCCTTACATTCAGGGAATTGTGTCACTTGGGACTGTGTTCTTGCAGTTTGCTTCACTAAAGGTGGGGGACAGCATCTGTTTCCCTAACTCTGTTGTGGGCATCATGGGTGGGTCCATTGTTCACACAACGCCTGTGTTTGGACATGTGATCTGCGTGTTGCTTTGATATGAGGTCCACTTGCTGAGCTGAGCCACCACATGTGCCTGGGGTATGTGGCACACGCCCATGCAGCGGGTGGGAACAATGTTTGGGCCCCAGGAGTGTGCAGATTACGTGTGTCACACATACATAGCCAGCTATCCACTGTCCAGGGCACATCCCTCATTCATGTGGAGCAGGACAGTCATGCCTACTCCAGGCCATGCAATGCACTCTGTACTCCCACTCCCGTGTATCAGCTGACACATTGTGCACAGTGATTTGACCCCTCAGGTGTCTGCCTCTGTGTCAGTGTGCTGTGGATTAGTTGCCAGGACTGCTGGGGTGTTTCTTGGTAGGGGCTCAGCATGCCCCTGGAGATGTGACCATAGGAGACGATACTTGTGTGTCACATAGGTGTTTGATCAGCTGCCCGTGCAGACTGGGGTATGCGAATGTGAAGTTCAGGCAGCTGTTCCCCATTCACAGCAAATTGTGAGGGGCTCAGGTTCAGAGGGTAGTGTCACAGGTCTCCCATATGTCCAATAGGTATGACCTGGACAGATGAGGGTTAAGATGATGTGTTGTGTGGGGGATGTACATGTGCACTTGTGCAGCTCCAGGACTTGCATTCCCCATGACCTACTATTGTGACACAGTGCATAGTGTTGTTGTCTGGCTGCCAAGTCATACATCACTGAGACAGTGATGTATGACTTAGCAGTCATGCCTCTGCCATGGCATGTGTCAACTTATTGGTGGTCCTGCAGGGGAGTGACATGTGCTACATGCACACCATTGTGGCGATGGCTATCAGGACATGGGTGCATCATGGTGTCTGTCGCTGGTATGCATCACATGCATTTCCTATTTGACTCTGGGCATCCCTTTCATCCGGAAACCTGTACTGACTCAGTGGCAAGAGCTGTGATGTGTGCATGTCCACATGCCACACCGTGTCCTCTGCACTGTCCAACTACTGTGTACTTGGTGCATGTGTCCACACTGGGGTGTTGCAATCCAACAGACACCAGACAGATGGGTGCAAGGCCATGTGGGATGTGAGTGCCATGCTTGGCATCAGACTGACAATTGGCTTCTCCTGTTCAGTTAGGGCACTTTTAGCAATGTACAACTAATGATGCCAGGGCTTGCTCTGTAATGTGCTGTGCTCACAGTGGTGTGTGCTTTTGGTGCAGGTGACTGATGTCTGTCTGTTTCCCCATTGTTTGCAGATACATCCACGGCCACGGAAGGGGACAGCTCCACGGACCAGGAGGAGCCAGAGAGCCAGACTGGGTCAGCAGCCGAGGAGTGGTCGGAGGGACCCAGTGGCACGGAGGGCGAGGGGAGCCACACCGAGGAGTCCTCAGCACCATCCACCTCAGCTGAGGACCAGAGCAACTCGGAGGATGACTCCCTTGTGGAGGCGGGTGTCAGCAGCCACCACACCCCAGCTAGTGTTGCTGTCCCCGCCACCACCAGCACCACCACCGACCTCCCATCGGCTCCCATTCCCCAGGTCCGTGGAGGCTCCCATGTTCGGGAGCGTGTCTCCTTTGGGCCAGGCACCGCACCCCTGCCCCTGTGTCCCCTGCTGCCCTGAGTGAGGAGTCTGTGTACCTCCTTCGCCAGCTCCATGTAGGGCAGACAGCCATGCTGAGTGTCCTCCATGCGCACACCGCACTGTTGACTTAGCTGGTGTCGTTCATGGAGGGCATCTCATCGGGCATGTCTGACCTACAGAGGGGCAATAGGTCCATGGACTCCTCCCTGACGGCAGCAGTGTCCCTCCTCAGACAGTCCCTCACCCCTCCTGCCTCTGCTCCATCCACACTCTCCAGCACCTTACCCGTCCCAAGCACACACACACCTGCACAGGCACACACCAGCACACACACGTCCAGCACACAGACACACACGCCACAAACAAAACGCACACGCACGCACAGTCAGGGGACTGAAACCAGACTCACAGGGGATGGGGCCCTGGTACACACACACGCATCCACGGGCACTGCGCAGTCCTCAGTTGCCTCTCCCTCCAAAGCACCCTCCCTTGCCTCACCTGCAACCCCAAAGACCCAGCGCCTCTTCCTCAGTGACCTCGGCCTCTTCCCCTCCGATCCAGCTGCTCCAGCATCCAGGGTGAAGAGGAAGCCCCCCCACACGGAGCAGAGTGCCCCTCGCCCCCGGACACCCTCCCCCAGGCGCAGACAGACTGAGGCCCCCACCCGCAAGTCCCCCATGGAGTGCTAAGAGCAAGACCCCGCCGCCGCCCTGCAGCTCAAGCACCAGGTCTCCTTCCTCCATCCCTCAGGCCCCCACTCCACAGGTGCCCCCACCACACCCTGCCCCAGGTTCCCCCACCCACAGATATACCATCCCCAAGAGGCTCCGGCCTTCTCCCCTGCCACTTGCTCTCCCGGCACCACACCCCCGCTGCGCTTGTCTGTGCCACTGATGTGGTGAGGGTGTCCTCCCCCTCTGTCCAGCCCACCTTGCCTGTTCCCCATTCTCCTCCCCTGGTGGTAGGCACTGCAGTGGAGTCCACTACCACCCTGTCTGACTTGGGCACTGCAGTGGCGGACCTGTCCACTCCATCTGCAGGGTCCACTGCAGTCGTGCCGGCACCCACGACATCTGAGCCATGCCCCCCAGTTGTGCTGGCACACACCATGTCAGACACCTCCACTGCAGTTGTCAGTGGCTCTCCAGCACCCACCACCCCTTCCCTGCTTCCTCCTGGTGAGCCCTGATCCTGTCCCTGCGGTGCCTGGCCTACCCCCCGGTTGCCCCTCCTAGTGGATTGTCCCTGGTTTTGTGCAGGCATGTGTAGGGTGGCATCTGCCACTGTCACCCACTTGTGACTTTGTTGATGGACTGGCCATTGGCCTTTGTTTATGTTCTACCGGACTTCTACTTTTAATGCCACATATGCTGAATAAAGCAACTTTCTGTTCTCTAGTGCTTTTGCTTCTGATGTACATGATGTTGATGATGCTAACCATGCCCTTGCTGCAGTGATGGTGATATTTGGTCTCATGATAATGAAGTGTTACTGTGCAGGAACCCATGTGGTCCAGGGGGAATGTGTCCTATCCTGTGGTGTATCCATGTCATCCATAGCAGCATCTGAGGGTGTCATGTGTTCAGTATTTGGCAATGGGATTTCCTACTTAGATTGGCTATTTCACATCTGTGGCTTCCACCCCTGCACATCTGTTGTGCCTGCCATTGTTCAATTCGTCTACTTCCCTGACCGTGTGGCCATCTCCAGTGGACATGCAGGTTTGGGCATCAATGGGGAAGGACTCATCTGTGTTGTCAGTGCAACATTGCTATACAAGTGTGTTGGATCTGTGCTGATGATTCCGTTGGCACTTCCATGACCAGGCTGATGTGACGGGAGCCCTCATTTGGTGCTAATTGTTGATTGTGTGACCAAGTGCTCAGCTGACATGATGGGGCCCTACTGAGGCAACATATGGCACAGCTTTCCTCACACAGGAGTGGAGTCCCCTCATGCCAGTGTGTACTCCTGTGACATTGCCTGCGCCCAAGGTGTGTGTTGTATGTGCATGTCTGTGTGTTCACTTCCGTTTAGCTGTGCATGCTGTGATCCCTAGTGTTGTACCTGTTTGTGATGCTAGCTGAGTTGAGCTATGTTCCCCCAAAGTCTTCTCCCTGGGTTCTCTGTGATGTGGGTGCATGGCACATTACTGGTCATCAGGGTGTCACCCATAGGTGTGCTTGCTGTCAGGGCTGAGTTTGTGTGCAGACGCAGATGGGTCACAGTCAGGTTTCCCCTTGGCACTTGTTGTTTGCCCCTGTCATGTGATTTCCAGTTTGTGTTATCTTTCAGTGATTGTGACACGTTGTGTGTGTGACTGCTGGCACTCCTCAGGGTCCGGGCTGCAATGTTGGTTGTTGTCTATGTGTGTTCTTTGTGGGTGACCTTGGCTTCTTCATTGGTGTGTGACTGTGGCTGGGATCCCATTGGTTGGTGTGGTATTGCCATCATGTCCATGTACAGCGTAGTGTGCAGTGTGTCAGACATTCAGGAGTCTTGTTGAGTGTCCATGTGTGATGTGTTTCTGCACCTTGGTTCCCACCCACCACCCTGGAATAGTCATGGGTGCATGTGCAATGTCACCAGTGCATGTGTGCTTCACTGCTGCACATTGTTGGAGGCGAGGGGTGTGGTGTTGAGTGTGTGCAGATGAGAGTTGTTGCCTGGCTAGGCCCCTGCCTCCATGTTGGCCTTGGCTTACTGGCCATGCTGTTTGATTTGTGCTTGTGTAGGTGTGATGGTAGTTAGTTGCTCAGTACACATGACTGTGGTTCACAGTGTGAACCACATTTAGCTTTGTCATCACAGTGGGATTGTAATGCAGCCCAGGGTCACCACATTGTGGGGGCCCTGGGGGTGGTGCTGTGGTGTGTCTGTGTCTTGCTGTGTCAGTTGCTGTCCCTACGTGCCTGTGTGACATGTGTGATTTGTGCTCCCTCTCATCTGACAATGCCTGCTTGCCCACATAGGGGATTTGGATCCATGAGTTACCTTTGTGTGGCACTGTATGCACATCTGTATGATTGGTATTCAGGTCTCCTCATGTGTTGTGTGGTTGCCTGGGGACACTGGCACCCCCCCTCACCTGTTGTGTATGATGTGCAGTGTGGGTCTGCCTGTTTGTGTTTGTGCATCTGCACCACTGCATTGGCATATCTTGGGTGTGCCATTGGCTGTATGTAGTTTGGTGGGTTTCCCCTGCTGTCCCTGGGACTCCTAGGTCATCGGTCAGCACAATGATCATGGTTTGTGTGTCCCATTGCTGCCATGGTATGGTATCTGTTCACCTCACATCTGCAGTCTCCACAGGGTATCTGCATGTGTGTGCCCATTGGTGCAAATATGTGGGTCTGCATTCTGATGGTCACTTCTGTCATTGTGTCATTGATGATTGTTGACGGTGTCAGCCCCCATGGGTGTTGTTTGTCTGCGCATGGCCAAAGGTATGTCTTATTTGCACTGCAGGATTTGGCTCCCCAATTTATGTTGCAATGGGACACATACACTACTTTGCCACTGATGCGTTTGTTGTTCTGTGACCAGGAATCATCCATGCAGTTTGGCAGTTGCACCTCTTTCTTTGTCAACACTTACATTTTGGTCACTGTGATGATGGGGGTTTGGACCCCATTGCCACAATGTTCAAAATGTGCTTTAGCTATGGACCCCACACTTACCTTTTGGTCACTGTGATGATGGGGGTTTGGACCCCATTGCCACATTGTTCAAAGTGTGCTTCAGCTATGGACCCCACACTTACATTTTGGTCACTGTGATGATGGGGGTTTGGACCCCATTGCCACAATGTTCGAAATGTGCTTCAGCTATGGACTCCACACTTACATTTTGGTCACTGTGATGATGGGGGTTTGGACCCCATTGCCACAATGTTCAAAATGTGCTTCAGCTATGGACCCCACACTTACATTTTGGTCACTGTGATGATGGGGGTTTGGACCCCATTGCCACATTGTTCAAAGTGTGCTTCAGCTATGGACCCCACACTTACATTTTGGTCACTGTGATGATGGGGGTTTGGACCCCATTGCCACAATGTTCGAAATGTGCTTCAGCTATGGACCCCACACTTACATTTTGGTCACTGTGATGATGGGGGTTTGGACCCCATTGCCACAATGTTCAAAATGTGCTTCAGCTATGGACCCCACACTTACCTTTTGGTCACTGTGATGATGGGGGTTTGGACCCCATTGCCACATTGTTCAAAGTGTGCTTCAGCTATGGACCCCACACTTACATTTTGGTCACTGTGATGATGGGGGTTTGGACCCCATTGCCACAATGGTCATGGCCTGCTTGCATTGTGGGTGCCACACACATATATGTGTGGCACATGTGCTAGGGGGTCACATTGTATGTTCAAAGTCATGTCCAGTGTTGTAGGCATTTGACACAGTCTACACACGCTTGTCATGGTGTTGGGGGGATGTTTTCTTCTTGCATTCCCTAGGTTGTGGTGTGCTGGTTGTGTCATGCATTGTCCATCCTATGAGTGGGGGTGGTAGTAGTGGTAGGCATCCAGCCCCCCCTGGGTGAGGGTGGTAGTAGTGGTAGGCATCCAGCCCCCCCTGGCTAAGGGTGGTGGTAGACATCCAGCCCCCCCAGGGTGAGGGTGGTAGTAGTGGTAGGCATCCTGCCCCCCCTGGCTAATGGTGGTAGTAGTGGTAGGCATCCTGCCCCCCCTGGGTAAGGGTGGTAGTAGTGGTAGGCATCCTGCCCCCCCTGGCTAAGGGTAGTAGTAGGCATCCAGCCCCCCCTGGGTGAGGGTGGTAGTAGTGGTAGGCATCCTGCCCCCCCTGGCTAAGGGTGGTAGTAGTGGTAGGCATCCTGCCCCCCCCTGGGTAAGGGTGGTAGTAGTGGTAGGCATCCTGCCCACCCTGGGTGAGGGTGGTAGTAGTGGTAGGCATCCTGCCCCCCCTGGCTAAGGAGGGTGGTAGTGGTAGGCATCCTGCCCCCCCTGGGTAAGGGTGGTAGTAGTGGTAGGCATCCTGCCCCCCCTGGGTGAGGGTGGTAGTAGTGGTAGGCATCCTGCCCACCCTGGGTGAGGGTGGTAGTAGTGGTAGGCATCCTGCCCACCCTGGGCGAGGGTGGTAGTAGTGGTAGGCATCCTGCCCCCCCTGGCTAAGGGTGGTAGTAGTGGTAGGCATCCTGCCCCCCTGGGTAAGGGTGGTAGTAGTGGTAGGCATCCTGCCCCCCTGGGGAGGGTGGTAGTAGTGGTAGGCATCCTGCCCACCCTGGGTGAGGGTGGTAGTAGTGGTAGGCATCCTGCCCCCCTGGCTAAGGGTGGTAGTAGTGGTAGGCATCCTGCCCCCCTGGGTAAGGGTGGTAGTAGTGGTAGGCATCCTGCCCACCCTGGGTGAGGGTGGTAGTAGTGGTAGGCATCCTGCCCCCCCTGGGTAAGGGTGGTAGTAGTGGTAGGCATCCTGCCCCCCCTGGGTGAGGGTGGTAGTGGTGGTAGGCATCCAGCCCACCCTGGCTAAGGGTGGTGGTAGGCATCCAGCCCCCCTGGGTGAGGGTGGTAGTAGTGGTAGGCATCCTGCCCCCCTGGGTGAGGGTGGTAGTAGTGGTAGGCATCCAGCCCCCTGGCTAAGGGTGGTAGTAGTGGTAGGCATCCAGCCCCCCTTGCTAAGGGTGGTAGTAGTGGTAGGCATCCTGCCCCCCTGGGTGAGGGTGGTAGTGGTGGTAGGCATCCAGCCCCCCTGGCTAAGGGTGGTAGTAGTGGTAGGCATCCTGCCCCCTGGGTAAGGGTGGTAGTAGTGGTAGGCATCCTGCCCACCCTGGGTGAGGGTGGTAGTAGTGGTAGGCATCCAGCCCCCTGGCTAAGGGTGGTAGTAGTGGTAGGCATCCTGCCCACCCTGGGTGAGGGTGGTAGTAGTGGTAGGCATCCTGCCCCCCTGGCTAAGGGTGGTAGTAGTGGGAGGCATCCTGCCCCCCTGGGTAAGGGTGGTAGTAGTGGTAGGCATCCTGCCCCCCTGGGTGAGGGTGGTAGTAGTGGTAGGCATCCTGCCCACCCTGGGTGAGGGTGGTAGTAGTGGTAGGCATCCTGCCCCCCTGGCTAAGGGTGGTACTAGTGGTAGGCATCCTGCCCCCCCTGGGTAAGGGTGGTAGTAGTGGTAGGCATCCTGCCTACCCTGGGTGAGGGTGGTAGTAGTGGTAGGCATCCTGCCCCCCCTGGGTAAGGGTGGTAGTAGTGGTAGGCATCCTGCCCCCCCTGGGTGAGGGTGGTAGTGGTGGTAGGCATCCATCCCCCCTGGCTAAGGGTGGTAGTAGTGGTAGGCATCCTGCCCCCCCTGGATAAGGGTGGTAGTAGTGGTAGGCATCCTGCCCACCCTGGGTGAGGGTGGTAGTAGTGGTAGGCATCCAGCCCCCTGGCTCAGGGTGGTAGTAGTGGTAGGCATCCAGCCCCCCTGGCTAAGGGTGGTAGTAGTGGTAGGCATCCAGCCCCCTGGCTAAGGGTGGTAGTAGTGGTAGGCATCCTGCCCCCTGGGTAAGGGTGGTAGTAGTGGTAGGCATCCAGCCCCCTGGCTAAGGGTGGTAGTAGTGGTAGGCATCCTGCCCCCTGGGTAAGGGTGGTAGTAGTGGTAGGCATCCTGCCCACCCTGGGTGAGGGTGGTAGTAGTGGTAGGCATCCTGCCCACCCTGGGTGAGGGTGGTAGTGGTGGTAGGCATCCAGCCCCCCCTGGCTAAGGGTGGTAGTAATGGTAGGCATCCTGCCCCCCCTGGGTAAGGGTGGTAGTAGTGGTAGGCATCCTGCCCCCCCTGGGTGAGGGTGGTAGTAGTGGTAGGCATCCTGCCCCGCCTGGGTAAGGGTGGTAGTAGTGGTAGGCATCCAGCCCCCCCTGGGTAGGGGTGGTGGTGCGCATTCAGGCCCCTGTGTGCATATGTGGCATTGGTGATGGGCATCCCGCCCCTATGGTGCTGCTGTTGCTGGTGTAAGTATATTCTGCATCCCTCTGTGTGTGTGATGTGTCGTGTACGTGTTGTATGTGTTTTGTGGTTGGTGTCGGGCTTACCTTCTGCGCCGTACGCGTCCGTGCCTGTTCCGGTAGTAAATGTAGAATATTGGTATGATCGGGACGAAGGGATTCATGGTTGGTTCGTGTCGTTCGTCCTTCTCGTTGCTTCGCGTCGTCCTCGTCGCTTCGCCTCGTCCTCGTCGCTTCACGTCATCCTCGTCGCTGGCGTGTTCGTCTCAGAGCCGTGGATCGTGTTGTGGCGCGAATCGGAACTTATGTGCGCCTCTCCCGGATGCTTTGACGTGCCGTGCGTAGCGACGGGTTCGGCGCGTACGGAAAGCGCATCGTACTCATTCGGCTGGACAGAGCTGCATTTTCCCTTCCGTGCGACTCGATTCAGCGTTTCCGGATTCGCCTCGGTCGGGGAACAGGACCTGGTTTGGGTGAGTATGGCTCGGCCGGATTCTTTGCTGTTGTGCGCATCGTACTTACTCGTTCGGTGTGCTGTACGGATCGGTCGGGAAACAGGCTTTCGCATGGCTTTTTTCCCGACCGAATGGTGTTGGGTGCGCCTCCGACCGAGATCGGAATCGGCCCCATAGTGTAACTTATAGGATTGTGCTCTCATTTTTGCTTTTGGAGCACTTTCCATATCTTCTGTGAAAAAAACATGAAAAAAGATGTTTTCAATAAATTACAGCAGATAGTCAGCATTGCTCACAGAGTAGAATCACCACAGAACTCACCAGAATTCCTAAAATTAGTATAATATGACTAACAAATGATTTATGTTGGGGTCAACATCAGTTATCACCATTTAAATGTGCTCTTTTTTGTGACTCTCAAAAACCTGACATTCATTACAATGCATTTCAATAAAGAACATATGCCTGAGCCTTGCAATTGTTATATTTTCTAGATTATCTAGAAATGCAGAGTTCACTTTTCCTTGGCATTGAGGACTTAGTCAGTATGCCAACCGGAGTAAGAAAATCAGTTAGACTACAACCATCCCACAACCACTGAGCAATAGTTGCATGACATGTGTTTTAGGTTACAATCAATCCAATAAGATATTCCAAGGATAGTTTGTGCAACCTCAAATCCTCTTTCATTAAGGAATAACACACTCAAGACTACTAAAAAGAAGGATACATTTGAAAGAATTATTTTAAAATCAAAATTGTAAATAGTGCACAGAATATGAATTGTATCTACAATAAACATAAACAAAATGGTAGCAGCAACTGTTATCAAAAGGATGAACAAGAGAAATACACAACATGAGGATTTCTGTTATACATGTATGGCAATTCTACATCCATTCTGCTACTTCTAAGCAATAAGCTAATCCTAACACAGCAGAAATTAAAAGCCAATTCCAAATTTTAGAGATGCTTCACAACAGCATACCTGTTTAAACAATAGGATTTGTGTTCAATATATTAGAACGGCCTTTCTGTTCTTGTTGTACAAGGTCAGCTGGACTGATACATTTAGCCAGCGAAGAGATGAAGGCTAAGTGCCTCCCCAGTAGACTTCAATTAGAATCTGCGGTATGATTCTGCATGACCTGTTGCTTGTCATGAAGGCATATGCTCTAACCATTTACTCTCGGAGTTAAGCTTTTATGCCATTATTTCACTGTTGTTAATTCTCTCAGAAATAAATAATTAACAGAAAATTGCGTAATACCCTTTCACTTTTGCGCGACTGTGTTCTTTCAAACAACCTTAAATGAAACACACAGGGCACGATTCACATAGGTAAACTGAAACTAAAGTCTAACTTTATGACTTTCGGTATTCACAAAGGGTATTTATGAGTAGTGAAGTTAGACTTTTGTCTCAGTTTAACTTAAGTTTTGGTCTTAAGTCTAACTGAGACCAAACCTTAAGTTAAACTGAGACAAAAGTCTAACTTTACGACTCGCAAGTGCCCTTTGTGAATACCAAAAGCCGTAAAGTTAGACTTTCGTCTCAGTTTACCTTTGTGAATCGGGCCCAATGTTATCATCCTACTACAAACTCTTAAGAAATTGATAAGCAGTAAGCACATAAATGAAATACTGCACATTTATTCGAGCAATGTTTGATTATCACATTACATAACATAATTATTTAAACTACATGTGCAATCTATTAATCACACTCATTCACTCATGATTTATTGATTAATACATGTAACTCAAGATGAAGAATACCCAGGAGAGAAAAGTCATAGGGCCCGATTATGACTATTGGCAATGCGGGGGCAGGTGGGCCGCCACCGCCCGCCCCCACAACGCCAAGAGTCGCTTCCACCTGCCTGCCAGATTACATGTTTTTTGTAGTCTGGCAGGCGGCGTGCCGGTTCCCCCTGCAATGGGAACACCTCACTAGATTCCTGCATGGCATGGACTGTAACATCCATGCTGTGCAGGATTTGGTGTGCATGCACACAGGGTGCAGAGGCACAGAGGCCCCCTATGTTTCTTCTCTGCCAGGCTTTTCATGGTGGTGGAGCCGCAATGAAAAAAACCCAGTAGGAGAGGAAACTTTTAATATGCTTGGCGAGACCACAGTGGTCCAGCCAAGCATATTGCAGCGTCTGACTGCCTCGCCACCACCAGAGAACAGTGATTCTTTGTTGGCATTGGAGGTCCCAAGGCAGTCTTTCCGCCCAAGTCGTAATGTGGTGGTCAGATCGGCATTGTGGCAGTGGCTGGACTGCCACCACCGTGTCCCCATGAGTCTGGTGGTCCTCGGACTGCCAGACTTTCTAATTGGGCCCATAATGTTGTCCATGTTGTGGCTAGCCAATCAAGTGCTCTTTGGCACCACCCTCACATGCTACAGGAGGTTACAGTGCTCATCCTGCCCCAGATGCAGGGACTATGCCTTTGAGTCCTATAATGGCTCCTTCAACATATTGTTCATGTTGTGGCCTGCCAATCAGGATTGACTAAAACCCTTTAAATTGGCCTATTAGAATATATCTGGACTCCAACAGTCCAGATATACCTAAATAATTTATCCCTTCATGTCAAACCAGAACCTCCTTTTTAAATGATAATTTCTTAAAAATGGTCGCACAGATTTACACCAAATCTCAAAAAGTATGCTTTCTGAGTAAAGCTCTAACTTTTTAAATAATTTAGTGTAATTCCATATGGCCTTTTTTCTGTGTAGGAGAGCAAAGTTTTCTATGGGAACTAACATAGGAAAGTGCACTTTTGGAACCCCATCCCCTTTTTCATTGTCACTGCTTGACAGATCAGCATGAAACTATCCATAAAGGGGCCAAGGTGGATTAACTTTTTTTTTAAAGGTTCATGCAAATTCGTCAAACTGCACAAAACGTCTTTGCTAAACAAAACACACTCTTCCTATGAAAACTCTGACCTAAATGTGAGTACACAAGGGCAACAGCATATTTATATATAATTTTTCCCTGAAATGGAAAAGCCACACACTCTAGAGTAGCAGTGAGGCACCCCACATGTTATGACTCCCGGTAAAGTATTTCACATTACATTATGAGACATGAACAGTACACAAAGATTTAAAAACACACCTTCCTGAATAGATGTGGAAGAAAAACCCCATTATCAACTACTCATACAAAAACAAGGAAAGTCTGTGTACAAGTTGCTACTTGCAAATACAATATTTTAATAGGAAAATTAAATCCTCTATCATTTATAATCATGAAAATGATGTAAAAAATAAATAGTAGAATAGTAGTTCAATTTAAAGCATCTGTGTAGTGTTTCTTCCGTAAATATGGCAAAAATATGCTTCACATTCTGGACGTTCTATATAATTGACAGAATTTGCTTGAGAAAATATGCATACTAAAAGTGAAAAAAGATAATTTTCATTCATTCAAACATAGAATTAGCCTCGCTAAACAAAATAAAAAAAGATATTCTTCATATCTAACAAATTTACTCTAAAAGTGGTTAGCCCTCCAGCAGAGGTATATGATGTGGCAAGGTTCCCAGCTAGTGCCACACTCTGATGATACAGTTAATTGTGAGCCATGTTTTGTAATTTCTTTACATCAATTTCATGGGGTAATTACTAGAACTAATCAAGGCAGACTGGATACCTCATTATATACTGCTGAATGTGTGTATATATATTCTCTGAAAACCCCCAAATATTTACAACATGTTCAATATCTCTACACACCTACTATGCATTAGGAACACAGGCATTTTTTAAACACTTACACCCATTAGCTGAAAGCAACCTGTCCAACATTAGCTAGAAAAGTAATATGGTAGTTACCTGCTACTATGTAAAGTATAAAACAAACTAACACAATTATTGGATGGTGGATCAGTGATGTCATCAAGGATGTCATTGGAGATGTCATAAATGATGTCATAGAATATGTCATGAGTGATTTAATTTGTGAGCAGTGCATAGTGCAAGCTATAGTTAGCTCTGTTAAATATAACTGGTGAATTTCTGTGCACATGATGTGTGGTTGGCCACAGGGCCTGGTTTGCAGCCAGGCCCACCTTCCATCTCCCCGCAGGCAGCCACCCAGAGGCAGCCAATTCCATGCCACACACAGTATTTGCTCATGCAAGGGGTGGTATTAACCACAGGGACTGTGCTGCAGCCAGGTCCTGTTTCCAATTCCTCGCAGGCTGCCAACCCCACGCTGCGCACAGACTTTGACAGTGCACAGTGAGGGGTTAATCAATCACAATGTTTGGCCTATGGCTAAACCCCCAGCAAGCTACCAACTGCACACAGCACATAGTATTTGCCATGTGCAGTATTTGGTTGGCCTTCGGGCCCCGGAAGCCCCATAACCTGGAAAAAAAAAAAATATATATATATATTTTTTTTGTTGAAAAATGTTCATGTGATGGCCACAATCACCACGGACGCACCCGCCTGAAAGATGTTCGGCAGCATTGTGGCAATTGGATGTTGTGTTACTTGACTGCCGGAACCGTCAATAACTGGAGAAATAGCACGCCTGCTGGCATGAGAGACATTACTATATTGTTGCATGGAGGTTACTAAACTAACGCCTGCAGGTATGTGCCAAGAAACAGTGAAATTTGCGGCTGGACAAGGGACACAGTATTTTAATTTAACGTGCAACCTTTAAATAGAACGAGATGGGATGCGCTCAGAAAATCAACAATGTTATAGCAATGAATTAAAGTGCTGGGTATTTCGTTTTTACAAGAGATACAGAATTACTACAATATTGATATAAGTACAGGCACAATTACTAAATAATCAATGCTAATAAGGAACATTGTGACTATAAGAGCATAATTGAATCCAACAGTGAATAAACATGCAGTCCATTCTCACTTGCCACGTTCCATTTTCCAATGCGATTGTGGAACAAAGGATTTAAAGGTATGGGGATTGACATTCTCATTGTGAACCGGCCTTGAGAAAGGCTGTTGCTGAAACGCATCTGCCTGATCCCGATCATAATAAATGACAGTCTGTAAACCGAAGAGTGCTCCGACCTTTGCTTTGAGTAAAAAATAAGTTTTATAATAAATAAGTTTTATATATAAATATATATATATATATATATATATATATATATATATGTATATATATAAAACACAGCATCTCCAGTTGTATTTAAAGAGGAGCATTACTCACTCACGCGCCCAGCCTATTTAGGAGATGCCAATGGGGCGAAATCAACTGTGCGCGTGTTGGAAGGGATTCAGAAATGGATTTTTTTCATTATTTGATCGTGCTGGCGAAATGGAGTTTTTCAGACTTTTGAAAAGAATGCACCAATGTGCGCTGACAAATACTCACCTGGCTGTTCAAAGTGAATTATTCCACACCAACATAAGTGCACAGCTTTCAAGGTACGAACTTAGAATGTCGATATTAATCACTATGAGGACTTCCAGTTTTCACATTTTAATAATATTGGAGGTGCACTATGGGAGTTGTAACATCCAGCCACGTGACTCTAAAGAACTTTAAAAAGCATCACATGAGCGCAATGGCGTCCAGTGTGTCCCGACTTCCACCTGTGAGCAAGGCCAGGAGGCCGAAACGTTAGGTGATTGGAAGTGTGCTGCGGTGCTTTAGGCTGAAATAAACCAACCTTTTGTCAGTATTGGGCCTCTACTTCGTTGATATATATATATATATATATATATATATATATACACACACACACACACAACACCAAAGCCACATGTAACCGTCAAACACTTTCGGGGACAGGTGCTTCCCTACGTGAGCGTGGCCTCATGTGAAACAATTTGCCAACACATATCCAAGAAGGACATGGAGCACTCTCGGGTTCCACTTCTATTTTTATTCCATCCAGAAGACGCATTTCGGTCCACTGCCTTTTTCAATTCTGGTGAGTAAATCAGGTATCAGTTCGCAACTCTTTAAATGCCAACATTCCCCTGCCCATTGGACAGAATTTGTTAGTCACTGAAAGGGGACTGCATTTTTCTCATCAGTTGAAACATTATGCATGCGCCATCACAGTGTGTATAGTTTGTGCATTAAGTAAATATAATTTTAAAAATAAATATATATATACCTCTCCCCATGACCCTTCCCTGAGCCTTATTAGGCCCTGGAGATCCATCCCGCAGGCCCTATTTTTTTTAGAAAAGGAAGTGGGCTGCATGGCACCGCTCCCTGATCCTCATCAGACCCTGGAAACCCCACCCTCCAGGGCCTTATCCATTTTAAAGGGGAAGGGAAAATGTGGCCCCCCCTCCCCAAGCCTCTTTAGGCTTTTGGGACCTCATCCCTCAGGGCCTTTTTTAAGGGGAGGGGGTGCCGCTCTTCTCCGAGCCTCACTAGGCCCTGGGTACTCCACCCCCAGGACCTTATGGAATATAATGCGGTGGGGGGACTCATTGGCCCCCTCCATTAGTGTCAGGGTCAGGGTGGTGCATGGTCTAGGGTCCGCTCAACCCCAGCGCATCTCTAAGTTGCGTACTTCTTTGTGTCTTCCCTTCTGCACTAAAGCACTTTGTGGTAAAGCGCATGTTGCTGCCCTTTCAGCTCGCTGGTGGTCTCATTGCTCATTCCATCGCTAACTGAACATAGTATGCTGCTTGGTACACTGTTTTAATATGCTGCATTCATGTTTTACTTTTACTTTTGTTGTGCCTTATTTTTCTGTTTTTCTCTTCCTTTTTGTTATTTTGTTGTATATTGGCTTTGCACTACATTTCCCATAGTCCCTAGGTGCAGCCAATTTGGGTGGGGCATGGGTGTGGCTGCTCTATTTAGCCAGACACGCCCCACCCTTGGCGCTCACTATTCCGTAGGATTCATGCTGTGTTGGAGCTTGGTTGGCTCTGTCTTGAGGACGTAGGCTTCCGAGCGCTTCTGTGGTTGCGATCCTCGGTCATCTTTTGTTCAAGCAGAATTTCATGCTTTTAGCTTCTTTTTCTCGCAGCTTGGAGGAGTTTTCCTCTTTCCTGGCCAGTGAGGAGAGTTCTTAATTTACTTGTCTAACCGCCGGCTTCCACATTGAAGAGTTCCGGATCTTGCGCAACTGCCGGCTCCCGCAGTGCAGCTTTTCCGCATTGTTTCCATCTACTGGCTCTTGCAGGTCTTTGAACTTTTCCGTGTTCTGTGGAGAATGTCTAGAACGCTTGGCAGAGTAGGTTGTACTCTGTAGGGTAAGAGTGTGTATTTTAGCACACTGCTTTAACAACCATTATACACTTTATTGAATATCCTGATATTTCTTTTTCTATGTTTTTTTCTTTTGAAGCCTTGACTCATTTTATTCTACTTATGATTTATGATGGAACAACTTTAAGAGTTAGGACTGAAAAACCTTCCAATCTTGAACTTATCTGTGCCTAGTTTTAGTGGGAATAAGAGGACCTCTACAGATTAGTAGTGTTGTTAACTACTAATATATGTGTGTAGTATCAGAGAAACTACATTATTCATTAGAAAATTTGCAAGGGATTATTAAGATTATATAACAACCTTTACTCTAGTTATTGCTTTTCTTTGTATCTTTTTGTTGTGTTTTGCTTTTCTTTTACAGGTCTCCTTCCCCTCAGTTCCCTTCCCATTCCCTTCCCCCCGCTTGGCCACTCTATTACTCTGTACTGTTAAAGTAAACAGAGTTGGAGGTGCCAGGAGGTGGGCCTTGTCTCATCGCATACAGAGGAAGAACGGTCACTGTGACAGAATAGTGAGCCCACAAATGTTATTTCTTCCTGTCTGTACGATAGTTACAATGACCACCTTAGATGACCACTTCAAAGTTATTACAGAGATGCAAAGAGATTTAGCAGAAGCAAAAATGGCAACAGCAGCTCTTTCAGATAAGGTGGAGCAGTAGCAGCATCAAGGGGCCAATGTTCCACTTTCATCACAGAGTGCTGTGCCCTCATCTCATTCTGATTCCCATCCACCTAATAATATTGCTGTGAATATTCCAACACAAATTCCTTTAGCAGCTCCTGAGAGCTTTTCATGGGACACAAATAAGGTACAAATATTTCTTATGCAAATAGAATTACATTTTACATGTCGGACTAGTGCCTTCCCTGATCCACAACCTAGAATTGCTTTCCTAATTTCTTATTTGTCTGGGGATGCTTCAACCTGGGCTGTTCCTTTAGTTCATCAAGCCAGCCCTTTGTTGTACAATTGGTAATGTTTTGTGGAGGAATTTGAAAAAGTATTCGATCAATGATCAGTAACTCTATCGGCTGATAGAGAATTGTTAGAGCTCAAACAGGGAAGCAAAGATCTTATCACCAATTTATCTTATTTCAATCGTTTAATAGCTGAAACATCTAGGCCAGAGGAAAAAAGGTCAGCATTATTTTACCAAGGATTAAAAGATGACTTAAAGGACGTTTTAGCTGAAATAGATCCTCAACCCAGTTTGTGCACTGAGCTAATCAATCTTACATTGTGCCTTGATCATCGGCTATCAGAAATGAAGGAGCGCGTAAAAGACCAGAGAAAGTAGGGTGGTGTCCGAGAAAATCTAGAATACAGACAATGACAAATGACAGTGCACCAGAGCCCATGGCAATTGGAAAAACACAACAACCTTTAACCTCTTCCATGCTCGTGACGACCGGGAGCCGTCACGCGTCACGGTGGGCGTGTGCGCAGGACGGCCCCCAGCCGTCCGAATCCCCGCCCACTAATAGAAACGCCCACACAGCGTGGAAATTCCGCGCGCACGGAAAGGGTTAACTAAGGAAGAGAAAGAGACTCGTTGATGGAATGGACAATGTCTTTATTGCGGTCGCAAGGGTAATTTCGTTAAAGAGTGTCCTGGTAAGCCAAAAGGTAAGAATGTGGGTTCTAAGAAAGTAACAGCAACAGTAGATATAGTGACGGAAAACTAATTGACCCAAGAAGTTTGGAGGGGAATTTCTTGGGTACACTTGCCTTCCCTCTGTGAATTCCTGTGCATCCAATTATAAGGCTCATTTATGATTGCCAGTTCACATATGTTTGGACAAAAAGGAACAGCCTGTACAGGTGTTACTGGATTCAGAAGCCACAGGAAATGTTGTAGATTTAGCAATGGCTCAAAAAATGCAAATCCCATGTTTGAGAAAAGAAGTACCAGAAATAGTACAAGCTGTTGATGAGAAGATGTTAGCAGGAGGACCAGTAACACTGCAAACTGTTCCACTTTGTATGACATGTAATGATTGTCAACAGACGAAACATTTGGAAATGATTGCTTTTGATGTCATTCAAGCCCCTCAGTCTGGATTTATCCTGGGAATGCCTTGGTTATGTTTACATAACCCAATAATAGATTGGAAAAAACAAGAAATACAATTCATGTCGTCCTATTGTTTAATGCAGTGTTTAATTCATGATCTCGAACAAGTACAGTCTAGTGTGCAAGGACACATTGCCACAGCGGCAGGAAAAGATACCGAGCTACCTAGTCAATACCCTACCAATGCAGATGTGTTCAGTGAAACAAAAGCGGCAACATTGCCACCACACCGGGCATATGATTGTCAAATGTATTTGTTGCCAGGCTCCAGTGCTCCAAATTGTCGGATATATACCTTAGAAGAAAATGAAAACCAACATTTACGACAATATCTTGATCAATATCTGGACAATGGTTTTATGCGTCCTTCACGGTCCCCAGCAGCATCCCCCTTTTTTCTATTCCAAAAGTCAATGGAGAATTAAGAACATGCATTGACTATAGAGCACTGAATAAAATAACTGTAAAAAACAAGTATCCTCTCCCTCTTCTTTCAAGTCCTTTTAGACCAAGTTAAAACAGCTGTGATGTATACTAAGTTAGATCTAGAGATGCATACCACTTGGTATGTAAAAGAGAAGGACATGAGTGGAAGACCACATTTAAAATGCGGTGTGGTCTTTTTGAATATCTGGTGAAGCCTTTTGGGTCTCTGCAATGCCCCTGCAGTGTTTCAGTTTTTCTGAATGATGTTTAAGAGACTATCTAGATATTTTCGTTATTGTATACATTGACAACATTTTAATATATTCAAAGACAGTAACTATCCATGAAGTTCATGTGAAAAAGGTGTTAAATACATTAGGGAAACATCAGTTATTCTGCAAACTAAGCAAATGCAAATTTCACGTCACGCAAGTTGAGTCTCTGTGAGTTTTTTTAACACCTTCCAGAATAACAATGGGCGAACGAAAAATCCAGGCAGTTGCAGAGTGGCCAACACCTCAGTCTGTAAAGGATATGCAATGTTTCCTGGGATTCACCAATTTTTATCAACGTTTTATCGACCACTTTTCTTTGATTGTATCTCCCATCATCAGGTTGTTGTGAAAACATGTGAAGTTTGAGTGGTCCTCAGAGGCTAATCAAGCTTTTCAACAATTAAAACGTGCTTTTACTTCTGCCCCAACTGTAGTACATCCTGATCTCAGTAAACCATTTATTGTAGAAACGGATGCTTCCGAAGCTGCGCTTGGGGCCATTCTATCTCAAAGAGACCATGACACCGGTCAATTGCACCCAGTAGCTTTTATGTCCCGAAAATGTAGTAGGACCAATTCCCAGTTACTGTCTGGTAGGAGTGGATTAACAAAAGATTAAAAACAGACTATAGCTCAAGGTTTGCCTATACATGATCATCAAGTATACTTGCTTACTATAGAACTGAGAGAAACTGTCTTTCAGCGGTTACACACAAATCCAACTGCAGGCCAGCCAGGTCCAAAGAAAACAATAGAAAAAATACAAAGACAGCTTTGTTGGCCAACCCTGAAAAAAGATGTCGTTCAAATGGTTATGGATTGTGAGACCTGCAAGTTGTAAAGCAGATCACAGTAAGCCAAAAGGTATGTTGCAACCATTACCAACTCCATCTTCCTCTTAGGAACATGTATCCATAGACTTTATCACTGGGTTACCGATGGTATGACAACATACAGTCATTTTAGTTGTCATAGACAGTTTTACTAAATATGCACATTTCTTTGCTTGCAAGCAATTACCCACGTCTAGTCAATTGGCAGAAATATTTCTTCAGCAGGTGGTTTGTCTTCATGGATTGCCAAAAGTGATTCTATCTGATCGAAAATCCCAGTTTTCTTCCAAGTTTTGGCAAACATGGTGTCAAATATTGCATATTTCTTACACAATGTAAACCAGTTACCACCCACAAACGGATGGTCAAACTGAACGTTTAAACTAGACTTTGAAACAATATTTGCGTTGTTATGCATCTGATGCTACCTCTGCATGGGTGGATTCATTAGCGGAATTGGCATATAACAACTCCTACCATTCATCTACAGACACCACTTCTTTCATTAGTCTTTATGGCTACCATCCACACACTTTTACATTACCAACGTCGTTGTCCAATACTCCAGCAGTATATGATACTGTACAGTATATGCATAAAATACATCAACGTCTACTCAAGCATCTTACTGAAGCTAAACAGCGTTATAAAGATAAATATGACAAACACCATAGGCCTGGACCAGTGTATCATCCAAAAGACAAGGTATGGTTGTCTATGAAATATTTCAATTTTAAAACGAAGAGTGTGTATCACTCTGAATTCATAGGAACATATGAAGTGATAATTAAGGTGAATCTTGTGACTTATAAGATGCTACTTCCTGCATCTTTACGAATTCATCATGAGAGTCCCTCAAACCCAAACATCCAGATATACAAATATTTTTTAACCTTCATTTCTCAAAAACTTCAGAGCAGATTTACACCAAATCACAAAAAGGACAATCTGCTTACCAAGATTTAGCTTCCTGCGAACTTGGTGCACTTCCGTTCAGCAGTTTTTTCTGTAATCCTGCCTAAAGTAGTCTACAGGAAATACATAAAGATTTTGCGTTTTGGGACCCAGCTGTTTTTTTTTAGCCCCCGCTTGATTGATCACCCTGAAACTTTTCATGCACAACAGCAGAACCTTTCTATACAATTTTGTGGAGATTCGTCAAACGGTGCCAATGTTAGCAATGTCATGAGTGATGTCACTGAGCATGTCATGAGTGATATAATATGTGAGGTCATAAGAAGTGCATTGCGGGGGCATAAGTCATAGTTAGTTCAGGTAACTATAACTGCTGAATTTCACTGGTTTTGTACACAGAAAATCTGAGCCTAACTATAAGGCCCCTGTAACCTTTGATTTTTTCAGTGAATTTCTAAGGTTTTTGAAATTCTATTTCCTAACTATAACGTCACTGTAACCTTTGGTTTCCTAAGTTAATATATATAAATATATATATATATATATATGATACACAGATCTTGTTTTTTTTGTTTTATATAGCGCAAACTAGACCCGAAGATATCAGGTATCAGAGCACTTTACATGAGCACCAGTTTCGTTACAGATGGACACATTCATTTTTGTTAGGCACGGGGAGTTTAAGTGATTCACACAGAATTAAAGGATGTTGAGCGTCGTTGCCAAGACTCAAACCCAGTTCCCCAGCTTCGAGGTCACCCGCTCTAGCCGTGAGGCTACATCCTCGATTGCTCCCACTGTATGAGAGGGCAGACACAGAGAGATGGTGTCAGGGACTGTCCGGGACTATGTCGGGAACACAGTCAGAGACTTGGGCAAGGACTGGGAACGGGGTAGAAAACGTACACAGAGAGAGGAGTACAGCGCTGCCCAGGATCACACAGGAAGTCAGAGGAGAAAAGGGATCCAAAGGGGAAGCCTGTACAAAGGAACAAGATGGCTAAGATTCAGAAAGGAAGGGCACTCACAAGGCAATTTAGCATTCAGACTAACTACACCTAGGACGGATGTGTAAGACATATATATAATACAACATTAACAATAAAGGGAATGTGGGGTAAAGCACTCAGGAGCTCCACACGGTAAGACTGAAGCTCAGTAAGTTCCTCACCCACAATTGCTGTTACAGATACTGACTGAAAATACCCACATATAGGATATGTATGCAAAGGCAGGGTCTGTGGAGCTTATACCTATGGTGATGTTATAACTGTATCTCAAAGACAATGCTCACAGTGAACAAGAAACACCACCTAGGTAGTCAGCTGTGCCCACGGATCCTGGCAATCAAACAGGAACACGCAAGGCAGTAACAGCAAAGGAGTAGAACTAAACACGAGCACAATAGACAAGGAGCTAACAAGGAGGAGTGCTTAACAGGAAAGGAAGGAAATCACAGTGCACACTTGGCAGAAAGCAGGTAACAAACATACAAGGCAACAGAAGCAAGACAGCAGAATAGAAAGACAGCAAACTAGAACTGGAACCAAGGAAATGGGAAGAAAGGCTGGGACTGGAAAGGGATATACAGAAGGGGAGGCTACAAGGGTATACTAGAATAGTGCAGGTTAAGGAATCAAGAAAACAAAGTAGCATAGAAGGCAGTGCTGGGGCAGGAACAAGCAGTGAGCTAAGGCTCCTGAGTCAAGGTGGCACTGCAGGCAGTGCTAGTTCAGGAGAAGGGAAACTGCTGCAGGTCAGGAACAAGGAATGATAAGGCTCAGGAGTCAAGGTAGCACTGCAGGCAGTGCTAGTTCAGGAACAAAGAAACTGCTGCAGTTCAGGAACAAGGAATGCTAAGGCTCAGGAGTCAAGGTAGCACTGAAGGCAGTACTGGTTCAAGGAAACAGGAAATAGCTACAGCTCAGGAAACAAGGAGTCAAGAGAGCACTGCAAGCAGTGCACATCAGGAACAAGAAATAGCTGAAGCCCAGGAACAGGAACAAAGAATAACTATAGCTCAGGAACTCAGGAAACAAGGTAGCACTTCAGGCAGTGCTAATTCAGGCACAAGGAATAGCTATAGCTCAGGAACTCAGGAAACAAGGTAGCACTGCAGGCAGTGCTAATTCAGGCACAAGGAATAGCTATAGCTCAGGAATCAAGGAACAAGGATTAACTATAGCTCAGGAATCAAGGAATATCAAAAGCTCAGGAAACAAGGATCGGTCTCACCGGAAAATCATTGATAGATGCACAACTGTAAATCCTTCAACATCATTACCAGATGAAGAATGTGTGTTGGATGAAGCTGATCATGACTGTTTGAATGTGTTGGAATACTGCACAAAGCCACGTCCTGATATAAAAGATGAGCCCCTAAGAGAGTCAGATTATGTTTTGTTTGTGGATGGTTGTGCTTGAGGACAGATGATGGGAGTCTGAGTGCAGCATATGCAGTATGTACAGTAGCTGCTGTGATGGAAGCATCTTGTCTAAGAGGAATACGCTCTGCTCAAATAGCAGAACTGATTGCTCTGATTCAAACTGGGAAAGAATGTTTGAATCACTGTAATCACGGATAGCCAATATGGCTTTGGCGTGGTACATGATTTTGGCCAGATCTGGTCCCAAAGAGGTTTCTTGACGTCTGCAGGAACGCCAATAAGAAATGGTGAGTATGTGAAAAGATTGATTGAGGCGATACAGCTGCCTAAACAGATTGCCGTGGTAAAGTGCAATGCACACAAAAAAGGTGAAGATTACATTACTGTCGGGAATAGGTATGTAGACGAAATAGCAAAATACTGTGCAAAGAATTTGGTTTCATTAAATCGCACTAGGGAGAGAGAGCATATTTCATGTCCTTTGCTTTTTACTAACATTGTTGAGACTTGGGATGAGGTAAGACAGTT
The DNA here is from genome assembly GCA_963921515.1 of Calotriton arnoldi. Classification (NCBI taxonomy): domain Eukaryota; kingdom Metazoa; phylum Chordata; class Amphibia; order Caudata; family Salamandridae; genus Calotriton; species Calotriton arnoldi. The sequence goes on along the minus strand of CAWUFW010013004.1, from coordinate 101,551 downwards.
ATAAGAAACAGCAGAGGATGAGGAAAAAGATAATTGTGTAAAAGCAGATGCAGGAGAAGAGAGGAAAATGGTGTTTGGGTATACAGAGATGAAAGACCAGTTATGCCTGATAGCATGATTTCTGACATGGCACGGATGTACCATGGGCAAGCACACATTGGGAGAGATGCAATGATCAGACTTTTTAGACAGACCTGGTATAACCCAAAATTCAGAGCCATAGCTGAAAGTCTTTGTCAAAGGTGTCTTATATGCCAACAATTGAATCCAGGAAAAAAACAGTAGTGAGCTTAGGAACAATAGGGCGAGAGGGAGGTCCTTTCACCAGACTACAGATGGACTTTATAGAAATGCCCCCAAGCAATAGACTAAGATATGTTCTGGTAGTTGTCTGTTTGTTTTCTCGTTGGGTGGAGGCCTACCCGACCAGAAGAAATTATGGAATCACCGTAGCAAAACTCATGCTGCGAGAATTCATCCCATGGTACGGTTTTCCAGTAACGATTGAATCAGATAGAGGAAAACATTTCCAGAATTAAACTGATTTGTGAAGCACTTAGCATTAAACAGAAACTACACTGTGCATACAGACCAGAGGCTTCTGGAGTAGTAGAGCAGGTAAATGGAACAATAAAGAACAGGCTAGGAAAAATGTGTCAAGCCACTGGACTCAAATGGCCAGATGCCCTGCCATTGGTCCTAATGACAATAAGAAGCATCCCTGAAAGAAAGACAGGACTGAGTCCTCATGAAATTATCATGGGACGGGCTATGAGACAAGCACATGTACCTGTCAACAAACTGCTGACTATAACTGATGATCTCGTGTTGGATTATTGCAAAGGATTGGCTGATGTGGTGCGTTCTGTGTTTCATCAGGTTGGACCGGATGCGACCACTCTTGAAAGAAATGCAGCTCATGATTTGAACCCAGGAGATTGGGTCCGCATAAAAGTCCACAGAAGAAAAAACTGTTTGGTTCCTCGCTGGGATCAACCACGACAAGTGATTTTGGTGACAACAACAGCTGTCAAGTGTGCAGGAGTGAAAAACTGGATAGATGCCAGCCACACTATCAGAGTTCCAGAACCTGAAGATCGATTTGTGAATCGACATCTGGAGATAACAGAACCAAGGTCCACATCTAATGCAAGAGAAAATTCAAACAGGATTCCAGAACTTGAAGATCGACCTGTAAGTCGACATCTGGAAGACCCGAGTACCAGTAAAACGGTAGGAGAAGAGAAAATAATAACAGAAATTCCAGAATATGAAGATCGACATGTGAGTCGACATCTGGAAATATCTGACGCCAGTTCAGCATCTGATACAGAAAATTCTGACTGTGAAGAAAATCTGAAAGAAAATTGGAAAGTTGGAGCTATAAAAGAAATAACTGAAGAAAATAATAATGAAAAACAAAGTACAAGTTATGGTGAAGATTTCCCTGATACAACATTGAGGAATGAAACAGGGATATGTGCGAGTAGAAAGTTAGAAAATTCGGAAGATTCCCGAGGAGTAATAGGGACAGATCAACACATAAAAGAACAGGGAAATTTAGAAATAGAGAGAAAGGATAAAACAAATTCGGAAGAACCTTGGGGAGGGACAGAAATAGAAGATGAAAGAAATGAACGAGGAAGATCAACGCCAGAAATAGAAAGAGAAATAATAAAATTCAAGATAAGTGACAATTTAGAGAGAATCGAAACAGAGTCAGAAGAAAGTGGAAAAGAAGGAAGTAAGAAGATAGAAACTAGAAAGAGAACTTGGAAAACAGAAAGAGAGGAAAAAGAAAGTGAACCGAAAAGACCAAGAAAAGGAGATAATTGACCCTATGAAGTTAAAAGACTGAGATATAAAATTATACGAGTGGATGGAAAAGATGCTGAGCAAGTAAATGAAGTAACAAGTCAAAAGGAAACAGAAAATAGAGGTGGAAAACATGTACAGAAATTAAAAAGAGTGAGGAAAGTAAACTCAAAGTACAAATCACCTGAATGGACATATATTGCTTTGACTGATATCGAAGAAGAAAAGAACACTCACGAAAACCCAGAACAAAGCTGCAAGCAAATGGGTGAAAGTGTAGTGCAACAAGTTTGAAAGAAATTCAAAGTTTCTTTTCTACCGGACTGGACAAAACACTGGCGAGGACAACAATTTTCTACCGGACTGGACAAAAAACACTGGCGAAGACAAGAAAAGAGTTCTTAAGTGAACCTAAACAAAGCACCAAACGAGACAAAGGGAGAAAGAAGAGTGGCTAGAAAAATCATTCATTTAAAAATAAATAGTTAAGTAAAGAAAATGGCAGATAATAGAAATAGAATGAGTAGGTGTGAATTTCTACGGAGATGGTGTAAAATATGTTGCATTTGCACCAGATTAATAATATTTGTGTGACTCATTTTAGCATTAACAGTTCCTATTAGTATAGCTATAGATGAAATATCAATATTGAAAAATAATACAGAAAATGATAAAGAAATTAACATGAGAAAAGTAGACAAAATAGTAAATAATATAGAGTTTCATAAGGATAAGTCAATAACAGATTTTTCAAAGAATGTTTTTCAAAATTATTGTATGAATATGTAGAGACTATGGATGCAAAGGATTGCTATGTTTGTATACAATTGCCTGCCTCTGTTGCTGAGGGTGTGACCTATCATCACATTCCTTTGACATATGGAATAACATGTAGTGTTTTAGCAAGCTTATTTTATAGAATAGGAAGATTAGAGTATTATTATACTAACGTGAATAAGATTTTTGCAGAAATTCCTATAGTATCTGGACTAAATGAGTTAGAAAAAGCAAAAGTGTTTGGTGAATATTTTTTAGAAGATAAGAAATTAACAGTAGATGAAATAATTAAAAACAACCTTACCTGTGAGCTAAGAGAGGAAGAAAAAGATTTTTTAGAAATGGTCGAGGAAAGAAGAATACAATTTCAGAAAAAAGTGATTGAAGAGATAAAAACACCTTTTTGGGCGTTTAAGGAAGAAAATCATGACACGAAAAAGACAAATGCAGCTATGACACTGGACTGGCCTCAACCGGGAAAGTTGTGCATTAGAAGAAATAAAACAAGATATGATAACTATTTCGTGGGTTCCAGTGATTGTTGGGATAATTACAATATTTTAGGTGGATGGGGATTCAAAGGGGGAAAAGATCCAATATTTCCTGGGATCTATTATGTTTGTGGGAACAGAGCTTATTATAGGTTGCCGGACCATTGGTATGGATCATGTTATTTAGGCCTGGTCTTTCCAAAGATTTTTCATGTAGATAGGGCAGAACCAGGAACACACGAAATGGCCAAAACATATACACGTAGAAGGAGAGAAAGTTTTTCAGAAATAGTAGGTGATATTTTTGGAGCATTGATACCAGCAGTGGGAATATCTTTGAATACAGCTAAAATTCGGAAATTATCCACAGTGGTAGATCGTTTATCTACTGATACTGCTGGAGGGTTCTTGATGGTAAATACCGAAATGGTTGCCATGAGAGCTATGGTGATGCAAAATCGACTTGCCCTTGACATTCTTTTGGCAAAAGAGGGTGGAGTCTGTGGAATGCTGAAAGTCCAACATTGTTGCACTTACATTCCGGATAAAAGCGAGAATATACAAAAGTATATAAGAAATAATACAAATTTGCACAAAGAACTTGTTCCACTGGAGGTTGAAAGTGCTTTGGGAAAACTTGGTAAGAGTTTTTCCTCCATACTTAACTGGTTCACTAGAATGAGTAAACTAATTGTAGGGAAAATAATAATAGTGGCGACAATAATAGTTATAATAGTTTTAATAGTGAGATTAGTTGTTATGTGTATAAAAAGAAGAAAAAGACAGAATAAAACAGAAAAAGAAAACAAGAAAAACAGGGAAAGGGAAAGAGAAAAGAGTGAAATTGAGCTGGAAGAAATTAAAGAAAAGTTGTATAATGAAACTAAGAAACAAGATGAAGAAGATACTGTAGTGTAAGGAGAACTAACAAAAGTAAATGGGTCAAGAAATATGCTATCTGTCAAAATTTGTATAACTTGGGTTTATGTGGTGATGTTAAAAAAAATCACCAAAGGGGGGATTTGATGGAGCAGACAAATTGAAAAATTTTAACCTCCTAATAATTGTAATGATAATTAACTTAAAATTCGTAAAAGTTATTAATCAACCATGCATGTTTATTATAAAGGGTTCATATTAACATGCTATACATGTGCAAACTAATCTACTTACATGTTGGTGTCGTGTAAATATAGTAATTGTGAATTGCGTACTAATTTGAATAATTATTGCATGATCTGTGCTTAAATTAAGATTGTCTTGTGGCAAAACAAAGTGATTGGTAAGTAAGAGAACGCTTATATGTTTGCTTTCTGCTAGGTAATACCTAATTGGGGTACGTAGAGTGACGGGAGGGAAACGAAAAGGCTTATTTTCCTTATTTTCCTAATTATATTTTGTTTATCTTAAAAAATTGTTCGCTTAGGCCAATATGCTGTAACCTAAAATGGCCGCCGGAGTAGAGGGATAAAGTGCGCATGTGCGAATATCTGAAAACTGCGACCAAGCAGAACTGTGAAAATGAAAGACCACGTGATTGTCACAAAGCTTCGGATGGGAGCATGGTCAAGGCCATGATGGCCTTATTGCTTCAGCGTGTGCCAAAGAGAGCTGAATTTGAAGCGTGAGAAGCTGCAATGTACCTATGAATGGACAAAGACCTGCCTAATATTAACAGGTATCAAATGAGATACAAAAAAGACTAATGTGCGGATGAATAATGTCACAGGCTGTGGGAAAGGCCCGAAGAATGAACTTTTGCAAGAATAACTGATAAAGCTAAGATATTCATAATGTTATGTATGCAGATCTAAATGGACCAATTAGAGAGACTTTAGCCCACCAAGAATGCAACTTTCCCACTTAGTAAGCTAACATTAGGGTGTAAGAAGGCCTAGTTTGGGGAGGAGTTAGGCGCACATGATTTTTGTTGCTTTTGGGGAAACTCTATGCTGCCGCTAATGCTGTTTTTGGAGATAATTTTGATGGAGATAGAAGGAGAAACTTGCAGTTCATGTTTTATTGAGCATTAGATTTTTCATAGAAATCCTATTTTACATTTTTATAGAACTTTCTTAAAACCCAAGAAAGATAGAGACGGAGACAGGGAGCCCCGTATTGGTGGTTCATTTGAGGAGACCCGTTTACGGGTTAGACAGATGATTTTTGGGAGTTCTTTGCTGTGACCTGAATCTTTTCTACAACGAATGCTATTTTTCCAACTAATAGGTATGCATTGCAAAATTTGATTTATTTTCTTATTATGCTGCTAAATGTGACAATCTGATTATTAAAACAAAGACTTATTTCATGCTTCTAAACTTTAGATAAACATTATTAATTTAAACTAAATGAGTCTGTGGTTCTTTAGCTCAATGATAAATGTAACTGTATAAATGAGTTTATTGTGATTGAGCTGGTCTTAGTCACCATTTAAACTATTTTCTTACTAGTTTGATCCATCGACAAATGAGCGGAATACCTAAAAGATATAGAAGAATGTGCGATAAGTGTTAAAAAGGGTATCCCGTCTCTTTCCAGCACTTCAGTATCCAATTCTCCTAAGGTGTAACGGACAGGTTCTATGAGAAATATAAGAGAGTGAATGGTTTTGGCGGTGTCATGGGCCCCACCGTCATGTATATGTAATAGTGAGAAAAAAGAGATTGTCCGAGACCTAATAGGAGGAGAAATTTTATTGTTAGCGCTGGATCGGTATCAAATGCGGCTGATAGATCAAGTAGGAACAGGAACGCTCGACCGCCCCCATCGAACCGCATGCGGATTTCTTCAGTGGCCATGAATCATGCTGACTCTGTGGAGTGGCGTGGACGGAAGCCATGTTGAGTGGAATCCAGGAGGGCATTGTCTTCCAGGTAGCCGGTTAACTCTTGAATAATGGATTTCTCAAGGATTTTGGCTGCCATGGGTAGACTGGAAATCGGACGGTAGTACTTCACCTCAAATGCATCTAGAGAGGGTTTCTTTAGGATGGGTCTTATACAGGCTCTCTTCCAGGAAGCAGTGTGCCAGGAGGTGCCTTAGCGGAGTTGTGAAGAAAGGTGGCATGGACTCTGAAGTTCTCTCTGCAATCCCGCTGTTTGGGACTTACTGGAGGTAACAGGAGGGCTTGTTGGCCCCCAAGTACCCTCTGCAGCCAAAGAGACTTCATCTCCCAACCAGTTGCGCACCCGGAGGTGTGTTTGCAGAATGATGGTGAACTGGGGCGGGCCTCCAGCGACTTTCTAGTTTTTTTTCCCTTTTCCATTTATTCATGGAGGGGGCTGTGTGGACCTCCTACCCTAGGCCAGTTTCGGCATTTGGACCCCATTCTCCGGGGCCAGGCCTATGTTAAATAGGGGTGCAGGGCCCAGTGGCACCCCTAACGGGCTGATTTCAACCCAGTGGACCCCTTCCCCTGGGGCCTGGTCTCTAGTGTGGGTGCCACAGTCCCACCCAGGGTACCAACTTGTCACTGAATGGGACCGCGGGGGGAGCCTCAAGGACCCCGTGGTCACTTCCGGCTCCCCACCTCCTGCAGGAGCCGGCATTGCTTTGACACTGAGGGAGCTGCTCAACATGCAGCTCCCTCTCTGTCAAAGCTATTGTGCTCAGCTTTAAGCAAGAAAGAGCAAAATGTTCTGGCTTGCTCAAACCAGAGTACAGCTTGCTATGGCTTCATGGGAGCAGTAAAGCCATAGCAAACAGTTTTGTTCTGGGGTAGGCACTCCAGAACATAGCAGGAGCCGGCCGTGGGGGTGGCGTTCCCCAGAGCCATGTATAATTCTTGATTTTGCCCCAGGGAGGTGGTGGTCCCCATTGCTGCGTGGTCCAAGAGGACCCCGCAATCTAAAAACAAATAAGCCCAGGGGAAGTGGTGGCCCGTGGGACAGCAGGTGAGGCCGTATGGGCATCCCTCACATTAATTAGTAAAGAAGTCCCGGAGAGGTGGTAGTCCCCAGGGCATAATAAGCCCCAGGAGGGGGGCACCTGTTCATTTATTTATATAATGCCCCCACGACCTGGCCCACCCAGGGCCAATAATTAACACTTTGTTTTTTGTTTTTTTTGGCAGCATTCGTAGATTCAGCATGACTCTGTCCAAATTTTGTTTTCAAAAATGCTTTCTTGGCCCTTGGGTGTCCCTGTGGACCCCCCAAGAGGCCCTAGGGGATCAGGGTGTTTCTACCCTGACACCCTTTTTTTTACATTTTATTCAGTGACTCTGTTCAACTGAGTCACAAGATGGCTGCCAACACTTCCTGATTTGAAGTGTTGGCAGCCAATCAGATCTCAGGATGAGATCGGAAGGGGTCACGGATCCTCAGCATCCCTAGACATACAACTGAAAAGTTCTTTAAATTTCTTTGCAACTACTGAACAGATTTACACCATTTAACAAAAAGGGCGCTTTCTGGTCCAACAGCTACCTTCCTGCCAAATTTGGTGTAATTCAATTTCAGCAGTTCGGGCTGTAGCCGTGACTAAAGTTTCATATGAAAATTAACATGGGGAAAACTTGTTTTAGGACACTCCTTTTTCTCTGCCCCCACTTGACGGATCACCCGGAAACTTTCAAGACAGCAGCTGACTTGAGCATCAAACTAGTTTTGAAAATTTCGCGAGGATTCAACAAATGACGTCAAAGTTGTTGGCAAAACAAAAAACGCTCTTCCTATAGAAACTAGGTCCTAACTATATCTACCTACTGGTGACTGACAGTAGTTTATAAATATATCGCCAGTAGGTAGTTATACTTAGGACTGAGTTTCTATCAAAAAGGCCATTTTCAGGTGCGGCTTGATGAATCTCTGTGAAAATGTCCAAAAACATTTTCAGGCGATATCTGGAAAGTTTCAGGGTGATCTGTCAAGCGGAGCCCGAGATTAAAGGGGGGTCCCAAAACACATTTTCGCCCTGTTAATTCCCATAGGACTTTTGAACAAGCCTACAGCCCGAACCGCTGGATAGAATTGCACCAAATTCGGCAGGAAGCTAGATGTTGGTACGCAGATTGTGCTGTTTCTGATTTGGTTTAATCCATTCAGTAGTTTTGGACATATGAACTGGAAAAAATGTTGTATATCTGGGGACGTGGATTACTCACGGGGCAACTCGAGGGCAATCCGCGGACTCACCCACACTGGCGCACTTTTTTCTTTTTACAGAAAAGTTGAACCCGCCATTTTGTTTGTCAGGGAAATCGTCCCGGGGCTGAATTTTTTTTCCCAAACTGAATGAAGGGGTCAGGTGAGAGGTTAGCGGGAATGAAGCAAAACAAAATAAATATATATATATACACACACACATATATATATACATACATATACATATATATATATTAATTTTTACACTCACTCTTACTCTCACACCCATTTAGATACCCATACAGATACTGTCACATCCAGTTACATACTCATATAGAAACTTTTACACCCACTGGTATACCCATGCAGACACTGTCACAGACATTCACATAGCTATAGAGAGACTGTCACACTTATTCATATACCCATAGAAACTCTGTGACACCCATTCACAAACCCATACAGTCACTGTCAAATCCATTCAGAAATCCATACAGACACTGTCACACCCATTCACATACTCATAGAGACACTGTGATACTCATTACATACTCATAGAGATTCCGTGACACCCATTCACAAACCTATACAGTCACTGTTCTACCTATTCAGAAATCCATACAGGTAATGTCACCCCCATTCAATCAATCAATCAATCAATCAATCAATCAATCAATCAATCAGGATTCTTTTAAATCATGACTACTCACCTGTTAGGGTCTCAAGGTTCCGAGTGGGGGTGGGGGAAAGGATCTGGGTTTTGTCGAAGAGCCAGGTCTGAGGTCCTTCCTGAATTGAGGCAGAGATGGTGATTGCCTGAGATGTAGAGGCAGGGAGTTCCAGGAGGAGAAGGATCTTCCTCCAGCCGTGGTCTTGCTGATCTGTGGTATGGTGACCAGGGCCAGTTGGGCTGAGCAGAGATGTCTCTTAGGGGTGTAGAAGGAGAGGCTGTGGTTAAGGTAAGAAGATCTGACCTTGTGGAGGGCTTTTATAGGCATGCATGAGGAGCTTGAAGATAATTATTTTATTGATCAGGAGTCTGTGGAGGTCTCTCAGCAGACCGGTGATGTGGCTGAGGCAGAGGATGTTCAGGATGAGTCTGGAGGAGGTGTTCTGGATGTTCGTCAGTTTCTTCAGGAGTTTTTGGGTGGTGCTGGCTTAGGGTGCATTGCCGTAGTAGAGTCTGCTGTTCGCGAGTGCATGGGTGACCATTTTCCTAGACTCAGTGGGGATCCACTTGAAGATTTTACAAAGCAGGCAGAGTGTGCGGAAGCAAGAGGATGAGACAGGACTGATTTTACGGTTCATAGAATGCGAGGAGTCCAGGATGATGCTGAGGTTGCATGCATGGTCTGTGGGTGTGGGGGCTTCTGAACACTGCAGGCCATCAGTAGTCTTTCCATGTGGAGAGGGTGGAGCCCACGATGAGGATTTAGGCCTTGTCTGAGTTGAGCTTGAGGCAGCTGTCCCTTATCCCGGTGGTGACTGCCTTCATCCCATTGTAGAAGTTGCCCTTGACAGCTGTGGATTCATCTGTGTGGGAGAGAATCAGCTGGGTGACGTTGGCGTAGGAGACAATGTTGAGTACGTAGCTTCGGACGATGGCTGTAAGCGGGACCATGTAGATGTTGAAGAGGGTGTGCTTAAGGAGTATTCCTAGGGCACTCTGCAGCTGATCTGTGTGGGGTCTAAGTAGAACGGTAGAAGTCTAAATCTCTGTGTTCGGCCGGTGAGGAAGGAGTGGATCCATTCTAGAGCTTTGTCATGGATGCCTGCGTTGTGGAGTCTTGCGCAGAGGATGTGATGGAAGATGGTTTTGAAGGCGGCCGAGAGGTCCAGAGGATGAGGGCTGCAGTTAAGCCTCAGTCAAGGAGGGCGCAGATGTTGTCTGTGGCAGCAAGGAGCACGGTCTCGGTGCTCTGGTTGCTTCTGAAGCCTAACTGGAAGAGGTCCAGGATGTGCTTCATTTCGATGAACTCGGAGAGTTGGGCGTTGATGGCCTTCAAAATGGCTTTGGCTGGGAAGGGGAGCAGAGAGATGGGTGTGTTGTTCTTGAGGTCCGTCTGGTTGGCAGAGGGTTTCTTCAGCAGGGGGTTGATTTCTGTATGTTTCCAGTCTTTGGGGAAGGTCGCGGTCTCAATGGAGAAGTTGATAGTGCGGCAGAGTTCGGGGGCGATGGAGGTGCTGGCTTTGTTGAAGATGTGGTGAGGGCAGGGATCCGGGGGGGCTCTGGAGTGGATGGTCTTTGTGGTCCTGAGGGTGTTATGAGAGGTGAGGTTGGTCCAGTTGGGCAGGGTCTGCTGGGGTCTGGAGCCATTGGGTGCGGAGGTTGCATGTGGGGTGGGTGAGTCTTGGGTTGCGAAGCTGTCGTTGATCTCCTTGATCTTGCGGTGGAAGAAGGTGGGGAGGCTGTCGCAGAGGTCTTGAGAGGGGAGAATGCCTGTGGACTCCATGCTGGGTTTGGCAAATTCTTTGACCATGGTGAAGAGTTCTTTGAAGTTGTGTGTGTTGGCTTTGATGCGTTCCTGTATGGCTGTTTTCTTTGTTGTTCTGATGAAATGGTGGTAGGCGGTGACACCAGTTTTGAAGGCTGCATAGTCTGCCAAGATCTTGCTGCTCCGACATCTTTTCTTGAGCTGTCTGCAGGTACGCATGAATTCTTGGAGGGTGGGAGAGAACCAGCTGGCTTTCTTTGGGGGCTGCTTGCCTGAGGGTTTCCCGAGGGGGCCAGTGTGTCAGCGCAGTTGCAGATCGAACGGTGGAGGTTGCATGCTGAGGTGTTGGCATCAATGGATGTTGGTGGTGGGGTTTTGCTGATTGAGGTGGTGAGCAGGTCTTTGGTGACTTTGCTCCAGCTTTTGTGGGGCTGGCTGTAGGTATGCTGGTGTACAGTGGGTTTGGTGAAGGAGAAGTGGGCACACTGGTGGTTGGTTCAATGTAGCTCGGAGGTGTGGCTGACGGAGATGTTGCTTGTGGAGAAGATGGGGTCGAGCATTTGTCTTGTTGAGTGAGTTGGAGAGGTAACCAGTTGCTTGAGACCGATGGTGGTGAAGTTCTCCAGTAGGGATGAGGTGTTGTGGTCGACGTGTTTGTCCTTGTGGAAATTGAGATCACTGAAGAGGATGTAGTCCGTTGAGGCAAGAGCGTGGTTAGCAATGAAGTAGGCTATGGCTTTGCTAAAGGGGAGATGGGGTCCGGAGGGTCTGTAGACAAGAGTGGTGTTCGGGTTGGTCTGGATCTGGAAGTGGAGGTGTTTCATGTCAGGTGAGTGGTCGCTGGAGCTGGTTGCGAGGCGGAGGGTGTTTTTGTATACAATGGCGATGCCTCCTTACAGTCGGTTGGCATGGTCCTTGTGGATGATTTTGTAGCCTTCGGGGATGGCGTTTGGGATGGCTGAAGCTTAGGTGGGGTCATCCATGTTTCTGTGAAGTAGGCAACATTGGTGGAAATAGAGTTGAGCAGGTCCCAGGTCTCTACGGCATGTCTTCTGAGGGAGCCGGTGTTGAGTAGGATGCAGCTGAAGTGGTTGGGTCTGGTTCTCGAGGGATGTGCGGACGGTGGGTCTGGTGTGAGGAGTCAGTGTTATATTCCATATAGGTACCCTATATAGGCGCAGGTAACACTGCAACCTTTCACCTATATTCTTCCCTACATTACATACATAACGGTTCTTAGGCACTGACCTTTTACCCAGATATGACACTGCATTCAGAATGTGGGTTTTTCCCTAGTTCGAAACTCGTACATTATGCATGAGGCTTCTTGGAAGCACAGCAGGATTAACAGCAGGACTGACATCTCCTGTATAATATCTTTGTATAAAGTTCAGGCCCGACGTCATCCTTTAGGCCGACACAATAACACAGTAAGGTAGGACCCCTGGGGAGACCTATGGGTATATATACATCATGTCTTGCTTAGAAAGACAGAGGAGACCGTGACTTCTCGGCTGACACACTGACCAGAGACGCTGAGGTTCCTGCATGCAGACGCACCAGCTAGCAGTGGTCTAACATCCCTCGCGGGGTGTCCAACTCGAGACCAGAAGGGGTCCCACATTCTCTAACTCTCAGGTAATGGGGGTTGATTAGATCCTAGAGGGATTCTTGGCATAACACCTCCATAGATGCTAGGTACATTTATGTACATCTAGTTAGGGAGGCATCGTACGAGTACGCACTTTTAGGTTGCAATTTTTATCATGTGTTTTATGTACATGTATATATTCATGATCTCTGCAAGATGGTAGAACTATACCATCCCTTTACTTTTGTAGTATTGCTAATCATATATCTCTGCTACTGTCTAATTGTTGTTGCAGCTCATCTACACTAGAATAACAACTGTTCAATAAATCCTTATTGACAAACGCTCAGTATGTTTATTTTGTGTATCTCTGAGACAAACTAAGTGAGCGTGAGTGACTGAGCGAAAGGTAGTATATTGTTTCCACGATCCTGTGGGATCAGGGTTGTCATGTTCTGAGGTTGCCAAGAACTATTCTTTCCCCGATAAGAGGAGACTCTAGTGGCACTGTGAGCTAGCTGATACAGACAGGCTAACGTATCCGGTGGGGGTGCACAGAATCAGTCTGCCACCAACCCCACAGTGTATGTTATCCAAACGCGCAGATCATGTATAGGGTATATAGGAACTACACGACATGGCGCCGCCAACGTTGGTTAGGTACCTATTTAATAGTAGAATCTGAGTAGTTCAGTCGTGCTATTCTCAGAGACCCCTACTCACAAAAACACCAGAGATGTCTGGAGTGGGTGGGCACAAAACTCCCCCACAGCTGAGTAGGCGACAAATCCTATTTATTGGCTGTTGGTTAATCAAGCTTGAAGGACACATTTTTCCTAAAATTGTGCATAAACACCTTATCTTAGTTCCATTGGAAAACTTCTTCTTTACAAAATGACTGAGACAGGAGATAGTACAGTAGTAGATCTGCACCTCTCAGGGGGAGAAGAAGATACAGGCGCAATACAAATTGCACCAAATTTTAGAAATACAGTCACCCTGAGACTGCTAGAGAATGGTTTATCATCAAGGGGTGGCATGGTAGTTTTCGTGATTGAGGCACAAGAATCAAACAAAACAGAGGTATTTTATTCGTGGGTTACATTCCCAGCAGCAAATGCAAGAACAAAAACATTTCTATCTTACACAGAAGGAGATGCACCAGCGGAATATTGTCCGTTTGAGGACATAGAAGTTCCGCTCACGTACCAGGAACACTTATACTGGTTTAAAGGCGCCCTGCCCCATACAAGAAGGAGAGTAAGACTCGGCCCGCATGGAGGAGAAGGGGCAACGTGGCCGATATTAGCGGCCTACACACCACATCCTGACATTGAAACAATGCCACAAGGAGACTTACTCATACAGCATAAAGATTTAATAAAAATCTATAGAAACTTGACGCAATTCGTCATGAGGACATTTACAGTCCAACCAGCAATAGTTGCCATAAATGGAACTCAAACTCAGGGTACAGCAACTAAAATTACACCACAAACATTACACGCGGTAATGGGTAAAATGCCCACCAAACGTGCACAAATACCATTCTGGGTAGCTCAGAAAATAACACAGCTAGAGGCAGTATTCCCGAATACTACCCCGTATGAAAAACACAGAATGCTAACAATCTCCTTGCCCATGGGGATAACACCACAAGTAGAGGATTGTGCCACTTGGGGTACAGTCTTTGCTGCCATTTATACCAAAACTCATGGTATCCCATCATTAGCAGTAGTACCTGATGTATTAAGACAAATACAGAACGAGTACGGAGCAGATCCTGCTCTGAACTTAGGGATGAAGTTACTAGGTAACTATGCTCAGGTATCAGCCATAATACTAGCTAATATTAAAGGGGAAGCAGCATCAGTGGCTATCCGCCAACGCCTAAGGGAGTTCAGTCCTTTAGAACAGGAACACGAACTACCCAAAATAATTGAAACTGCGTATGCAGAATTAGGCAGAGACAGTTTGGGTGGAAAAGCTTTAAAGCCACAACTGATGGGCAGTCCTGAAAAGGACACTTCTAAGCAGACACCTACTTCTACTAAGAAGAAGTGGGACAATAAAAAACAACAAAACTATAAAGGACACAAATCTCAATCCCGAGGTAGATCTCCTCCACAGGAGCCATCCGAAATGAGGTACAACCTTAGGGTTTAGGGATAATATCAGGAAACCTGACAGGTATCAGGATACTGATACACGTTCCTCTCATTCCTTTCAGGGTTCATCGAAAACTTCCGAGAGGGAAGGACGGTCAGAAAGACAAGAAGAGCGTACAAAGTCCAGAGACAAGCAGCACGCTCAATATTACACTTCTAAAAAAGAAGAGAAACCAAAGCAAAAGCCACAGTTCAAAAAGAAGAAAGTTGCAGGTCTAGAAATCAGACATACCCAGAATTCTGTGGACTGGACTACTGAACGAGGAATGGGCTCTGACGATGCTAGACAGTGCGGCAGAAATAACAATAGCTCACCAGAACCTGATGGAATTTCTGGTGACAGCGGACTTGAATGATTATATCACAGTAGAAACATCCGATACTAGGGTAAGTGTCCCACATAAAGTATATGAAATAACGCTCCAGATGGAGGGGGACAAATGTAGAACAGTGAGAGGTCTCTTTTGGGAGAACCTGACGTTTGGCTATGACATTTTGTTAGCTGAACAAGACTGGCCGCCAGCATTCGTCATGGATTGCCTTAAAGGAGAAACTGTAATTCTTCCGGCATTCTCAGACCATATTCCCAGGCATTTACAACACACATATGCGCAGGAATGGGCGGTAGACCAGGCTCCGGCATTATACAAAAACCATGTTGGATGGGATGAGGATTCAACTTACCACATAATTCCTTTAAAAAATACTCCGACTGCACAGAGGCAGTATCCAATAAAGAAAAAAGCTAAAAAACAGGTCAGGGAGATCTTAGATCAACTTGAATACCAAGGGGTGATTGTAACTTGCACCTCACCAATGAACAATCCTTTGTTTCCTTTCATGTAACCAGACAACTCATATCGCCTAGTTTTAGATTACAGACATTTAAAAACTTGCACTAAGACATTTGCAGTCCAAAATGCACACAGTGCCGCATTAATGAATAACATTGTGCAGAAAAAATATAAAACAACACTTGATATCTCAAGTGAATTTTTCTGCCAAAATATAGCGCCTGAAAGCAGGTATCTAACAGCCTTCTCAGCGCTAGGGACCCAGCTGCAATTTTGTCGACTCCCCCAAGGGTATAAGAGCAGCCCTGGGTTGTTTTCGGCCAGGGTAACAGAGTTATTTCAAAAATTAGATGAAGAGGCATTGTCCTATGTGGATGATATTTATCTAACAGACGATGAACTAGAGGAACACTTGAACATAGTGAATACCATAATTTTGGGATTTGCATCTGAGGGCTACAAATTCAACTTTAAAAAATCAAAAATTACCCATCTCAGTGTCCTGTTTCTAGGATATGTGCTTTCGAGTGAAGGAAAAAGCCTGGCAGCCAATTTTTTAGAAAAAGGCGCGCTGCTCCAACCTCCAAAATCATTGAAAAATTTACAGTCAATTCTGGGATTCCTAAATTTTGGTAGAACATACATTTTAGATTACGCAGAAAGAGTAAAACCTTTCTACGATTTAATAAAACCTGATTTTTCAGTAAGACAATGGACACAGGAACATACAGATACACTTCGTTCCTTCCAAGCTGACATGATAGCTTCCAAACACTTACAGACACGCGTAAACGTACGCAACCTGGTGATCCATATAGTTGCGGGTCAATCCGGGTACGCCTATCTAACATATAATGAAGGTGGAACAGTACCAATTGCATACAAATCACATTTGTACACAAATGCTGAGATGCGCTTTGTGTCTACAGAAAAGATTCTAACAGCCGTACAGAATGCTGTAGTTAGAGAAAGAGCACTGGCTCAGGGGAAAGGAATAATAGCAGTAGCTCCGGTTCCAGCCTTAGAGGCTGCAACAAAGGCAAGCGTTCCTAACGCTAAAGCCTTACATCCGAGATGGATACAATGGGCTAATTCTCTCACTGCAACAGACGTAGAATACAGGTACGACCCAAATTTAAAGATGCAAGCATTCCTGCAATATGAACAAGAATATCCTCTGCCCAACGAAATAATGCCTCTTGATCAATATGAATATATAATTTACACTGACGGATCTGCTCAACCGGCCATAGGAAGTAAGCAACAATATAGCGCAGCATGTGCAATCATTAAAGGTCGCATGCGAGATGGAAAGTTCCATCCAAATTGCACGAAAACGCAATCTCTAGGAGACTGCACGGCACAGCTGGCAGAGTTAAAAGCCTTAATACTGGCACTGGTGAATACGGATCGAGAATTCCCCACACTAATTGTGTGCGAATCCTTTTACTGTGTACAGTCATATAATGAATACTTGCAATACTGGGTTCAAAACGGGTTCAAAGATGCAAAAGGTGGCACAATAAAGCATAAAATGCTATGGGAACAGGTGTGGAGTTGAAATCCGGACTACCAAGGGCTCACGTGATACATACACTGAGTCATCAGCGTGATAGCGTTCACGTTGAAGGGAATTCATTGGCTGATGAAGCCACGAAGGGGGCTGTATGCACGGCTTCCGTAGCTGCAATCACTCGTTCTAAAACGAGAATAGACGGTGAGATTATGGTAGCTGTCATTGGTTCACGCAAAGACAGCAAAGCACTACCGAAGAAGTTTCCACTCAAGTACTCCTACAAGTTAGATGCCAATAACATGCCATTTGCTCAAATTCCTGGAGTGGCGGATAGAGTAATTCCAAATATGGATCGTAGGTTAGGTTTAATTCTAGCAGCACACGAAGGGATAGGTTCTGCACATGCAGGAGTTACGGCGACTGTTTCATTGTTGAAACAACGCTATTGGTGGCCTAGGTTAACAAAGCAGACTAAAGACTATGTCTTGAAATGCGACATCTGTCTGCAGATTAAAGGTTCCACCGTAACACGTCAAGCGCAAATCCCATTATTAGACAGCATCAGATTGTCTGTTTGCGTGCGTCCTGCTCGATATTCCTATGGGTGTGGCCCCAGCGCTCGGCTGACGCTCAAACTGTTATGAAAGATGTGCGAGTCTTCATAGGGACATACGCAATTGGCACATTACATTCTGACCAGGGCCCTGCGTATAGCTCTCGGGCTTACAAGGAGGCCATGCGAGGATTGGGTGTAGCATTGCGGTACTCATCTCCGTACCATCCAGAGGGAAATTTGGTTGTGGAGAGAAAAAACCGGGACTTAAAGCAATCTTTAACAGCTAGAGTATTAAGCACGGGTGAAAGTTGGGTAAAACATTTGTATGGAGTCCAGAGAGCTTTGAACAACATGCCAAGAAGTTCTCTAGGGGGGTCACTCCTTATGAGATCCTATTTGGGACAAGAATGTGGGTACCTGATCTTGATTGTGAGGGTGCAGTGGCAGATGTAAAACCTTTTGACATCCATGATCGTTTGGCTGTTTTACAGGATCTAAATGAATCCAGGACACAGCAAAGTAATGTCCATCTGAAGCAGACCGCCACTTGTGAAGTCGAATCAGTCACGGCAAGATCTGTCTGGATCTCAAAAGTCGGGGATCTGGTCAGAGAGAAAATAGCGGACAAGAAAGAATTTGGGCCATCCTACAGAAAACCTGTACAGGTCCTAGCAGTCGAAGGAACAAGAACTGTACTTCTACCGCCTCTTGCCGGAAAAAAGGAGAAAAGATTTGTCTCAATTGACCTAATCAAACCACACTATGTGGCCGATACTGAGTAGTATTTATTTATTTATTTGTTTTATTTGAAGAGTTTTATATAGTGCTGGCTAGACCCGGAGGTATCAGAGCGCTTTACATGAGGTAAGACAAGAACAGTGTTACATGGTTACATCAGATTACTCGAGGGTCGCATAACATAAAGAAAAAGAACGGAGATTACAACATTTCATCAGTTATTAGAGCATAGAACAACATAGTACCCAGTCAAATAGAGCATAGAAGGTGGAGGGGAAATAGAAAAGGAGATTGGGATACAGATCGGGTCAGACTGAACATGAATGATAGAATTTCAGGAGAAAATAAAAGTCAGAGAGGTAAGTGAACAAACCGGACGGGGTCCAGAGAACATAACTTCCAGTGACGGACTCCCTCACTGCGACGAATCATCTTAGAAATGGAGCGTTCCGTAGGGGGGGGCGAAGGGTGCCTCACCGTGACCAAAACAAGAAGAGAGGGGTGTAGGTGTCCCAGGTGGGGGCCGACTTAAGGCAAAAGTCAGTCATGTGTAAACCAGGCGCTGACCAGCGATGAGAATCGATCAGGGAGTCTGTCGAAACCACCAAGATGGAGGATCCAGGACATGGACCCCCGGACTTCGTAACTAAGATGGCGGGATTTCAGGAATACACAAATCCGATCAGAAAGCCAACAAGGGAACCTACCCCATGGAGCAGGGCTGAGTGGAGAAGGCAGCCACAGGATCTGGCGGGAGGACGCCTGGAAATCGCCGATATGACTCGGGTCGTCGTAAACATAACACTCGAGGCTTCAAAGGTATCAGTGCCTCAATTAAATATGCTGTATAGTTCAGAGAAGTCAGCGCGGGCACCCAGGCAGAAGACCCCAGAAGAGGAGTGAAGCTGCGGGGTCAGGAGGGTGCGGTAACTCAGGAATTGAAAAGGGAGAAACAAGCTCCGTGTTACAGGGCAGCAGCGATGCGGGAAACTCACAGCTGCTTCGCGGGGGAAACAAGAACTCGAGCGTCCCATCCACAGTCCGGGAATGGCGAAGCGGGGTACAAAGCAAGAGGTCCAGCAGCAGGACAGGCAGCAGCGGCCCAACCCAGGAAGGCAAGGGGACAGCCAGGAGGGGTGAACCTCAGCCCAGCTCACTCGATAGCCAACGGAGAATCTGGCCGGGCACTGGCCGCGCCGAGTCTGGCTCCGTCTTCAGCAGATTCCCATTGATACATCTGAAGGAGGGGGTGGAGGGATACAACAGTGGAGAGACAAGGAAGATCATGCCCAATGTCCGGCTGGGTAGGTGACGGCAAAGGGAATAAACCCGAGCCAGTCTCCTCTATAGCCGAGCAAGCAGCTCCACCGGGCATCGGCCATGTTGTCTCGGACTCCGCGGTCAGAACATTCTGAGTAGTAGGCCACGTGGACTCCAAAGTAGCAGACGCCCTCCGCTCGCTACAATCCAAGAAGTTCAAACGGAAAGACTCATCATGTTCGAAGAGTCACCTGTACGGAATGATAGACTATGCAGCAATGCTATGGAACTCGTTCCTCTTGAACCTGAAGCTCAACTTCAAAATCAAAGACAAATAGCTGTTAGACCAAATACAGATGTCTACGTTAACGTGCCTCGACAAGAGCAAAGTACGATTTCAACAAATCCTGATGCGATATCAACAATTGATCGAACTGCTTCTGGCTACTTCATAAACTTTGATATGTTTTCTTTGGATCCAAGTGAACCTGAAACGACGCCAGCCCAAAAATCACGCAAGCAGCAAGTTAAAGACTTTATCAACTTTCTTAAAAGAACTTACCTGGTATCACCATAGGTAGAACTATGGATAATTACCGGGGTTCTTTTACTTCTTTTCTGGTTAGGCTTAGTGATAGTTTTTAACATGCTTAATAATGGACAATACATTCGGCAAAGCTCTGCAGCCCAAAAGGTGAATTTAATTTTAAAACCACATCAATCATCTCATCGAGAACAAAGAGACTTGTCATCAGTGAACATTACAGCAGTTCCTATACCTGACGGTATAGTGTGGGACAAGGTTGATTTCGATATATTCGACCCGACCGAACTTTTAAAAATACCACATTTATTTAAAATATCATTAACAAGGCCGACGCCGTCATCGCACCCCACCTCCGGGACATCATCAACACCTCCCTCGACACCGCCACCTTCCCAGAGAGCTGGAAGCACGCCGAACTCAGCGCCCTACTGAAGAAACCGTCAGCGGATCCCACCGACCTCAAAAACTACCGCCCCATCTCGCTCCTTCCTTTTCCTGCCAAAGTCATCGAGAAGACCGTCAACAGACAACTGGCCGCCTTCCTCGAGACGAATGGATCCCTCGACCACTCGCAGTCCGGCTTCCGGGCCAACCACAGCACCGAGACCGCCCTCATCGCAGCCACCGACGACATCCGAGCCCTGCTCGACAACGGGGAAACAGCGGCCCTCATCCTCCTGGACCTCTCCGCAGCGTTCGACACAGTCTGCCACCGCACCCTAGTGCAACGCCTGAACAACGTCGGAATCCAAGAGAAGGCACTGGAGTGGATCATCTCCTTCCTCGCCGGAAGAACCCAGAGAGTCCGCCTCCCCCGTTCAGTTCCGAGGCCACCGAAGTCAGCTGCGGCGTACCACAAGGATCATCACTCAGCCCCACCCTCTTCAACGTCTACATGAGCCCCCTCGCAGCCATCGCACGCCAACACAACCTCAACATCATCTCCTACGCCGATGACACCCAGCTGATCCTCTCCCTCACCAACGACCCCACAACCGCCAGAACCAACCTACATGAAGGGATGAAGGACGTAGCCGAGTGGATGAGGAACAGCCGCCTGAAACTGAACTCAGATAAGACGGAAGTCCTCATCCTAGGATCATCACCCTCCGCCTGGGACGACTCCTGGTGGCCCCCTGCCCTGGGCAACGCACCCAAACCAACGGACCACGCACGCAACCTGGGCTTCATCCTGGACTCCTCCCTCTCAATGACCCGACAAGTCAACGCTGTCTCCTCGTCTTGCTTCAACACCCTACGCATGCTGCGCAAGATCTTCCGGTGGATCCCCACCGAAACCAGGAAGACGGTCACCCAGGCCCTCGTCACCAGCCGACTGGACTACGGCAACTCCCTCTATGCCGGAACCACAGCCAAACTTCAAAAAGACTCCAACGCATCCAGAACGCCTCAGCTCGACTCATCCTGGACATCCCCCGACACAGCCACATCGCCGGACACCTGAGAGACCTGCACTGGCTCCCCGTCAGCAAGAGAATCACGTTCCGACTCCTCACCCACGCACACAAAGCTCTCCACAACCAAGGCCCCAGATACCTCAACGACCGTCTGACCTTCTACACTCCCACCCGCCAGCTACGATCGACCAACCACGCCCTCGCCGCCGTCCCCCGCATCCGAAGAGCCACAACGGGAGGAAGATCCTTCTCCTACCTGGCTGCCAAGACGTGGAACTCCCTACCCATCCACCTCCGCCTTACCCAAGACCACCTCTCCTTCAGGAAGCAACTCAAGACCTGGCTGTTCGAACAGTAGCGGACCCCCCCCCAAGCGCCTTGAGACCCTCCGGGTGAGTAGCGCGCTATACAAATGCTTGATTGATTGATTGATTACCTCAAGTACATTTTCCGATGATTGGGATTTTGAAACTGTAAATAACATGTTGTCTGATTTGGAAAAATCTGCTGCGTTTTCTAATAGTGAAACATTGGAAGGCACATCAGATTTCGGAACCATGTATTGTTACCAACATTATGGTCATCACTTTCTGCATAGATCTGCAAATCCTAGAAATGTGTTCACTTACCACCAATGGGAACATTGTCCAACACCGCCTAAAGGCAGTTCAAAAACATTTACACAGAGGTTTCCATATTTTTCAGGGTTTAATATGTTTGACCCAGCCTCATATTATCACAAAGTTGCACCAACATCAGCACAGAAAAATATGTTAACAAGCACCAAACAGATTTTCTCTGCTTCTTTTATTGCCCAGTTGTCTGAACAAGGTTTCGACTTATGGAAAGACACCATAGACCTAAAATCTGTCTGGGGTACTAAAGATTGGCCGGTGCAGGGGACAGAAGCTTTGTTTAGAGCATGCCTTATCCCGCAACAGATCATGTTTTTGAACAAGAGAGTGCAACAGACGTCTTGCCTTGGACTACCCAAGAACAAAGAATTGAACACACCTTGGATGCCAACTCCATCACACACCGAGGGTAATGAAACATCACAAAAAGGGTTTACATTAGATGACATTATACAATACAACAGATCTGGCCCCGATTGGAAGAATTGGTTGATTTGGCCCACAGACACCAATAGTTGTCAAGCTAGATTCATGGGTAGGACCGAAGGGTTTAGTATGTACAGAGACAACATCCAGGGGTAGTGACATCATACAGTGTTGGGAAGTTGTGCCTCGATTGGTTAAAAACCTCAACACTCACACAGGTGAAACAACACTTATCATTACTCACACAGGACATGGATCTTAGGGATTTTTTACTAGGTCCCAGGAAGTCATGCCAAAAACGTTTCATATATGCTGGCATTTATACTGCCTACAATGAAATATGGAAAATATCCCAACAAGAGGCCGCGGAGAGACTGCGGGAAATAGACCGTATAAATCTAGAAAAATCTCTAGCAGTGGTAGACAATGGGTTAACTACATTGACCTCCAGGATATATTCCTTAGGCAACATTGTATCTTCTGCAATAGACATACTAGAACAGGATTTAGCCATATTACAACACGGGCAATCTCAATTACGTTCTATTATGTTGTTAAGCTGGACGCTGCAATCTTTGCGTGCAGGCTATGTGCCTTGGCGTTTTATCAACAGCACGTCTCTGTTTTCTGAATACAATCTAACAGATAAACAGATAGAAATGGCACAAAGGGAAGCAAAATATACAATGCTGCATATCGAAAAACTGGATAGGTTACCATTTACAGTGGCAGAATCACCGTCCACGGAATGGCTAATCCATGGCCACATAACTCTACCGGTCACTACTTTTCAGTTTCAGTATTGCCTTGAACAAATGCAAGCAGGCAGATATGAAAAAATGGGTAAGGAATACTTTAAGGAATCTTGGGAATTACCATACAGATTTTGATGCTAGAGTGGGGATCGAGAAGTGTTTCTAAGTGGTACAAACTGTGAGAACACTTTAAGTGGATCACTCATATGTCAGGATATAATGCTGCTCGGAGCTTGTAATGGTTCTGTAGCGAACTTGTCCTGTCATCTGAGGGGTGCCCCAGCTACAGTGATTACTCCAGCATTTGGGCTACTTTCTAATGGGAGTTACTTGATGCCGAACAGTCAAGGCTGCTGCGGAATGCTCCCGGGCATCGCATATCTAGTAACCGTGAGCTCCAGGGTTACTTGTTGTATGCAAGTATTTTTTCCACCAACACATACAGTCAGAGAGCCGCCTTTATGGCCTTCACTGAATGTTTCTTTAACACGGTTTGATACTCTATGAAAGCCATGCTTTTACAGAAGTCTGTGCCATTAACCTCCGCTCGAGAGACTTTTGATCTCCAGATCGCAAGGTCTTCAGCAGAGATACAGGCGCTTATTCATGGTAACTGCCCTTACCATTTTGCAGAAATGGTAAATCGTATCTTTAACATTTCCGATTTGGCAGGCATTGTTCACCTATTTAAGACCATAGGTTCTGGACTTATAAGCACCTTTCAGACGGTACTTGGAGTTATACCAAACTTCATTCCTTCCGTATTCTGAAGCATCTTTGGAGGACTTCCGCTGATCCTGTTTCTAATAGCAGGTATCCTGATTGTCTTCTATCTGCTACGCAATGGACGTCCCAGTCACCAAGGAGATGGAAAAAAAAGCACTCCTGGAGCGTAAATACCATGACCGCATGGTACAACATCTAGGCACGTCTCGCCTGAGAGAACTTAGTGCATCTTGGTTCTTGTCATTTCAACCAGTCTGGATGGACTGCATCTTACCTGTCCTCCGATGCCTGTTTTGCAGAGAAGAATGTGTGTTAGACCTTTGTTTGACACTCCCATCCTGTGCGCAACCGGACGTGAATGCGTTACTGGACCCGATAACGGCCCATGTTCTGCAATGTCCTCAGGGTATTCCAATGTCGATGGCGGCATTCCTTGAGCCACCGCAGGTAGTAACTGCACCTGTTGGTATGGACACCGGCTCCTACACTGACACGCAGGCTTTGGACGGCACACAGGCTGCCCCAGCACCGGCTGCGGACAGCGTGGAACATCATCTGTGCTCAATTGACATACTCTGCGAGGTGCTACAGGGGCCGTCTACTACGGAAGCAAGCAACAAAATTGTTGCGTCTACCAGCCAGGACACATAAACATTTGACTCATTTGGCTCGTCGTGTGCTGGGAAGAAATTCGCCCTTTTTTAAACAAACTCAAATTAGGAACTCAGAAACAAAATATGCATTCCTTTCATTACTGGGCATACATGGCTTTCAAATGCTTATAGTGGTTCGGACTATAGATACGGACACTTTGGAGCTATGGCTTGCAAGTTTTTTAATGTTTTTAAGTTTTTAGAAATTTGTAGACGTTTTTAAACATTTTAGCAAAAGAAATGCTTTTAAACCTTGTGCGTACCAATATCTAGTTAGGATGGTAGTACAATAATAGGTTACATATGTCGTCCAGGCGGAAGAGGAGTGGGTGTAATATTCCATATAGGTACCCTATATAGGCACAGGTAACACTGCAACCTTTCACCTATAACCTTCCCTACATTACATACATAACGGTTCTTAGGCACTGACCTTTTACTCAGATATGACACTGCATTCAGAACGCTGGTTTTCCCTAGTTCGAAAATCATACATTATGCATGAGGCTTCTTGGAAGCACAGCAGGATTAACAGCAGGACTGACATCTCCTGTATAATAGCTCTGTATAGCAATTTGTTGATTACAGAGCACAACTACTATTGAGTTTCACAACTGACCTTGTTGTCAGTTATTTTAATAAACATAGATACCATTCAGTGTATACGATGAAGACAGTAATCATCCAGGTACAGAAAAGCAAGAAAACATATATATTCTTGATTATGTTGACACGGAGTAAATATTGTTGATGCAGGCAGCCGACACGTGTTTCGTCGTGTAGACGACTTTTTCAAGGCTCGAAAAACAGTTGAAAGAATCAGAGCATGAATCCTCGTGATCCCTCAATAGTACGGGATATACCACAGCAGTAACGATGAGCCAGATACTTAGGTTTTTTAGCTGCAAAGTAGGACTTCAAAACCCTTTCCAATGTTGAAAGTTATAAAATGTAGTTGGCGCGCTTAAATGTGACTAAAGTCCAGTCTGTCCAATTTTCAAGTATGAGCTCTTGTGATGCGTAGAGAGTCAAGAAGACAGAAACGCTCGTATTGAAGTGGAACGAGCCCCAAACTTCATTAGTGAAAATAGTGGTTCCTGCTGCACAGAGCCGGGCATGTAGAAACGCGTCTTACTTCAAACGGAGAAACTTTTAAACGCGCTGACTACATTTTATAACTTTCGACATTGGAAAGGGTTTTGAAGGACAAGCCACTATTAGGAGGAGCTGGGCGGCGAGGGAGCAACTCACACTGACAAGGTTAGTGAGGTCGCTCATGGGCATAGGAACTGTGGGGGACGCGGGGGACATATCCCCCCCAGATTTTGGAGTGGGGGGACACAGGGGACAAGGGTTGGGGGAATGAGGGGACAAAAGAATTTCCCCCTCCCTTCTTAAATTGGCATTTGGCAGGCCATTAGCGCACGAAAGCGTGACCTAATAGCCCTGCACTTGACCTGGCTGTGACCTGCCTCTCATGTTACCTGTGACCAATACGATAGTCACAGCATAAAGGTGACGTCACAGAGGCCACCCGCCCTCTGCCCTTTTGAACTGTTGCACCACTGAGGCTCCAGGAATTCTCTCTCACCTCCCACCACAGCTGCCTGCAGTCTGCACTGCACTGATTTTATTTATTTATTTATTTTATTTAAGGCTTTTTTATATAGCGCGGACTTTACCCAAAGGTGTCAGAGCGCTTCACAATAGAACCAGGTACGTTACATGAGGAGAATTTTACATATTTACACGTTACAGATACAAACGAGAAAGAAGAAAAAGTCAAATAAAACAATAGATGGCAGTCACACAAAAACCAAAAAAACACTGATTGCTGTCTGACCTCGCCCCGTGTCTGCTGCCGGTTTCAAGACGGAACATTAAGGACAACAGGACAATTGGAATACCAAAAGGTAAGGCGGTTTGGCAAAGGTGGGGGGAAAAAAAAAGCATTTCGCTTTGGGAAAAATCTTTAAAATATTGTGCTATAAAGTACACAATTTTCTGTTTTTAAAAAAGATGTTCCCCGTCACCCAGCACTCAAAGGATATCTTTCACTTCTCTCAGTTGGTGCTTTAGTCTCGTTGCTTCTCATGTTCCCCCCACCATGCCCATGCAGAGAGTCCATACTGACTCCTCTCTCCTCCCTCCTTTTCCTGTTTTCCACCTTTGCTAGAAAGTGAAGGCTCTCAGTGGGGTCGGTTACCTAGGTGACTTCAGAAAAGGCGAGGGGTCATTGATTTATTAGTCCAAGCTACTCTCGTATCGCCCTTTTTTGTCCTTGCCAAACCTGGAAGTGGGCTACACATTGCCCACAAGAATACTGCCCACCCAGTGCTTAATTTGTGCCGGTGGTTCAAGGTGCTCAGCACCAGCACTTACTTCACAGGGCCGGGGCTATACATTTTTCTCCTCACTCCGCCGAGCTCAGCATCACCCCGGTGCCAGAGGCTGCCTGTGCCCCAGTATTGGCACTCCAGCGGGTTCATCATTCTCCCCGGTGCCAGCTGCTGCATGTGTCCCATTACTGGCACCCTGTTGGCTGGCGGTTACCAGGAGCAGGTGGGAGATTCCTGCCAGACCTGGACTGGTACCTGCGCCTGGCTGCCTGCTGGCACCGAAAAAGGCCTGGCTGTATTTAAGCTCCAGCGCCTGGCCCCCTCATGCATCCCAGTTGTGCCCCTTTCCCTTCCAGCCCCTCCAGCCTAGCACCAGACTCCACGCTGGCCGGCTGCCCGTCTGGTGCGTGACACTACTTCCTGCCCTCGGCAGTTTGCACAGGGCCCAGTTCACCCTGCCTGAGGAGATGAGACACCTTATTCCCCCTCCTCCACAGCGCTGTGTAAAGTCATCATTCCTCTCACACGGTACACATAAAATGCAAAATTCCAGGGCACCTCAAATGCCATTTTTGAGCACCGTGACTTAATCATTTTACAAATTAAGCACTGTCCCACCCAAGCAATAGTGGAAGTAAAAAGGAACAAGTTAACCTTATGCCCTGAAGGCACCTTATTTTTCTTGATATCTTCTCTTGGTACGAGCGGTTTATACATGAATGGTTGGCCTGTCTGGACCGGGGGTTTCATATATATTTGATTATGATGTGCTGTTTAAAGAATTGTACCAGCCATAATGCAGAATTGTCTTGGCTGTCTGAGACTTCGCTTATACAACGTACAGCAATGTTCTGTCAAAAAGAATTGTAAAAACAAGAAATTTAAACTTTAAATGTGGTTTGTGTGCAGCTTAGAAGGGAAGAAAGCTACGGCCAACAATAAATGCCACAACTTGCACTCTGCCTTCTACCCAATTCGGTGCTTTAGAGTAAACCACGACCTCACAGCGCCCTATTTCTGCCTTTATTGAGGGTGATGTAAAATGTGATGTTGACCCTACAGGACGATAAATAAACAAGAGGGCATGTACAGGCAGGGTGTGTCACAACAGAACTTTGCCCTACGTGGAGGAGGGAAGGGCGGGGCTAAGTAACACTGACGGACACCATTGAGCCCAAAATGACTGCGGCGCCACAGTGACTTAATGCAAATGAAGGGTTGTGCATAAGGACGGGGATAATTAACATGGACACGGTGGAGCAGAAAGTTATTGTGGCGCATTTAATAAATAAAAGTCCAGGGAAATAGCATCATCATTGTGATTGCAGCTCGGTTACAGCCAGGAAAGGCAGCCGTCAGCTGAGCGCGAGAGCATTGCTCAAGGTCAGCTGAGCACCAGCGATGCTCGTGTCCTGCCTGGAACAGCTGGTAGGAGAAAGTCCTTTATTTACAGAGGAGTGGCAGACAGGCCAGATTGGTTTTATTTCACACCCACACACATTAGCGCCACTTTACAAAGTTTACCAGTGAAGCGCTACTCTCTTTTTATCTTCTTTCTTCCCACAGCATTGTTTTCCCAGGGTGGGGAAGTGCACCATTCCTGGAGGGACTGCAATACCTGGTTGATGAGTGGAGTGGAAAACGTTTAATGTGATCCTTTTAAGTGTTTTTTCCTTATTTTAGCTTATAAAATTTGTACCGCAGCTCTGTGTTTAGGAATGTGGTCTTTTTAAACCAAACTGCTTAGGTTTTGTAAGGATATAAGCAATGCACATTGAAACAGGTCCCTTCTGGGCCCTGTAGTCATGTCCCTAACTTTTCAGGAAAAATCACTCCCTGATTTCTGAATGAGTGTAAAAGCGTTAAGGTTACCATGTTCCTGCTTACATTCACCTGCTTTACTTAAACTTGCATTCCTATGAGAGTTTGCTTTTTCCAGGATGTTGTTGCTTTGTTTTTTCAGGCAGCATATTACTCTTGGCGAGTGCATAATTTGAATTGAGTCACATCCAGGTGTTTATAACGGGGCACAATTGTGTTGTAGCTGAAGTCAATGTGAGTTTCTCTCAGTAGGGCAGTATGGTGTTCAGTGGAGAGAGGATGCGGCACTCTGGCTAGAGCGGTCAAATTTGGAACTGGGGAACTGGGTTCAGCCTTTATGACCAGTCCACTCTCCTGAGGGAGCACATTCCCGTGCTACACCTTAGAAGGCCCCAATAGACCTTAGAAGCCCGGGGGCCATGTTACAGAAAGTGCCCCGGGGGCGCGACGGGCATTCGTGCCCGCTTTGCGTGCCCAAGGGGCACTTTGGTATTACAGAAGGGGCCACAGACACTTGTGCGGCCCCTTCTATAATACCAATAGCGCTGCAGCAGTTACCTCCAGAGAGCGTTCCCTGATTTGCATGGGGGTGCTGTCCCATTTGAATGAGGGGATTCCTTTGCCTCTGTGCCTGCGCTGTATTACAGACGTAGGCGCAGAGGCAAAAAAGCTCTTAGGAGGTGCACCTAAAATGTGGCGCACTGTCAGTGCGACTCCTGAGAGCAGCCCTCCGGAGGGGGGAAAAGGGGGTCCTAAGGACCCCCCAGACATCCCCTTTAAGAGTGCAGGCGGGTTGCTGCCTGCACTGTGAAAGCACATAGCATCTGTAAAGCAGCCACTCTGGTTTTCACATGAATGCAGTTCGCGGCTGCCCTGAGGGCAGTGCATTCATCATAATGCGGCGCATATCCCTTCATTGCGCTGGCCGCACCTTCTAAAAGGTGCGCCCAGCTCAATGAAGGGAAATGAGCTGTATCTATAATGCGGGCCCTGGTGTCTCAGCACCAACAGGTGGACCCTAGCGGTGGCAAGTGGGGGTGATTGAAGGCCTGTCCACCACAATCCATACTGAAGTTCAGCTCCAGTCTTGCGGGCAAGCCTACGAAGCAGCACACCCTAGAGTGATAGTGACTCTGTCACTGAGGTCACAGACTCTTGAGGCAGTCCACCTCTACCATTGGTACCTCCATTGGCCTTGTTTCAGCAGATGTACCTTCTTTGAAACAGTGGATTACAGTTAATTGAGCAGAATATCTCAGCCCAGACATCCAAAATGAAGTTCTTCAGTTTTGTCCAATGCAATTTTGCATCAAATCTGTAAAAATGTTGGTGACAATCCATACGCAGTAATTGTTGATGGCACACAGGATATATCTAGTCAGGAACAAGAAAGCTTTTGTATTTGTTACACTGACCAAGATCTGTATCCTCATGAGGATTTTTTGGACTGTATCAGGCTGATAATACCACTGGTACTGCAATTGCTATAATTGTCAAAGATGTTTTATGCCATCATGGTCTTTCTCTGTCAAAGTTGCGAGCACAAACATATGATGGTGCAGCAAATATGGCAGGGAAATACTATGGTGCACAAGCATTAATACGCCAAGAACAACCACTTGCTCTTTATGTGTGTACAAATCTGGTGATGCAGGCTGCTGCACATAAATATTCCATAATGGAAGATGCACTACTTTATGTTCAAGAACTTGGTAATTTGTTTGGGCAATCTATGACATGCTGTACAATATTCTCAGACCTCATCCAACACAGTGTAGAAAGCCCTGCAAATGTGTTAAAAACAAAGCCTCTATGTCCAACAGGCTGGATGCTCCGTGTAAAAGCTGTAAAAAAAGTAATGGATAATTATGAACCTGTTCCGGAAACGCTATAACAATTATCAACATCCAAGTCCAGTGGTGATATGTCTGCTCGTGGTATGCTGGCACAGTTTCAGAGAGGAACAACTGTCCTAGGTCTTCAGATTGCTCTCCAAGTACTGCAGCTTCTGGAATAGTTGCAAGGACGCCAGCAAACTATATCAGGGCTACTAGCTGCTGTTAATGTAGCAAAAAGTGCAGTACTAAAGCTCAGTAGTGAGGAGTCGTTTGACAGTCTGCTCGATGCCAATAACCACATGGCTGCTAAGTACCATCTTAATGCCATTGAAGTGCCACGATTGCGCAGAATTCCTAAATGGATAGATGATGGAGCAGCAGAAACCTTTCATCCTGCAACAGTTAGGGACTACTATCGCCCTCAGTATTTTGAACTTTTAGATACTGTTTCTCTTCATCTCACTCAGCGTTTTGACCAGGAAGGCATCCAAACATATGAAAAACTTGAACAGGTGCTTTTAACAGGCAATGGCATTGACTCTCTTGCCCAGTACAAAGAAACTGACCCTTTGCTGCTCTCTGCTCAATTGACTATATTATCAAGTATGTTCAAGTACTCATCAGTCCTGGAACTGGCAGACATACTCCGAAAAATGCTTCCAAGAGAGAGAGCTTTCTTTTCACAGGTTGAGAAGCTACTACAGATTCATTTAGTTATACCAGTATCTTCTTGTGAGGCTCAGAGAAGTTTCAGTGGTCTCCGTCGACTGAAAACTTGGTTAAGATCAACTATGTCTCAGAAAACACTGAATCATGTTGCCATATGCAACATACATAAAGAGATGATGGACTCAGTTGACCTACAGACAATAGCGAAAGAATTTGTCCTCCACACTGAACGGCACAAGAAATGATTTGGCTTTTCAAAATTAAGTTCATAATTTTATTATTTATTCCTGCAGCAAGAAAAACTATTTCTAATTAGTCCAAATGCATTTTGAGATGTAGGAATGTCGCTAAGAACATTTAGTTTATTCTTCCTTTTTTCGTCCCACCTTTGTTTGCTTGGTGTATGAAGATGCAATATTCATATACATATTTTTTCCCATTTGGTCTAATTACTTTGTGAATGTAAATAACAATAAATCATACTTGCAAACTGTGACTACATGCCTGCCTTTCTCAATATTTCTCTTCATAACTATGCGTTTGTATACATTTAACGGGCGTACGGTCTCACACAATGGGCGATTTGTATAGGGTCACTGGAAAGTCCACAAGGTTGTCCCTGTCCCCCCTAGAAATGTAGTGTCTCCTACACCCCTGAGGTCGCTGCTTCACTGCGCAGATGCCGCCTTTAAGTAGTGGTGGGGAGGTGCTGGTCAGCTGAGAGGCGGCAAGCAGTGTTGGGAGAGGGCGGGCTGCAGGTGCAGGCAGCAGTGAGGGTGAGAAGTGCGAAGGGGCACATAGAACGGCGCAGAAGGAAAAGGGCACAGAAAGGCACAGAAGGAGAAATAAAACAAGAGAAAAAAGCACTGAAAAAGAAATACAATAGAGAATTACAAAAAATGCAGGACACCGAAATAAATACTGGGTCGGGCCGCAGCGACAGGCAGTGGCAAGAGCGGGAAGAGTGAAGGGGGCAGAGAGAACGGCACAGAAGGAAAAGGGCACAGAAGGAGAAATAAAATAAGAGAAAAAGCCCTAAATGAATGAATGAATGAATGAATGAATGAATGAATGAAAGGATCTTGTATAGAGCATAGCTACTCAAACAAGAGTGTCCCGGCGCAAGATGTACATGTGGCAGAACCTTGAGGCACGACTAGTTCTTAAAGGGCCAGATTTTAAGATGTTTCTTGAAAGATGTTAGGTCAGTTGTAGCTCTCAGGGTGGCAGGTAGTTTGTTCCATGCTTGAGCGCCCAGATACCCGAAAGATCTTCCCCCCATACGGGCCAAGCGTACTTTGGGGATGCGGGCGAGGTCAGAGGAGGAGGATCTTAAGGGCCTAGCTGGGGTATAGCGGGTAGCGTGCTTATTGAGATAGCTGGCCCCTTTACCATGAAGGGACTTGAAGAATATCACCAGGGCTTTGAATCTAATCATTTCCTTCATTGGCAGTCAGTGTAGGGCCTTAAGGTGAGGGGCCATGAGCGACCTGGGCTTAGGTCTGAGGATTGCCCTGGCCGCTGAGTTTTGCACCACTTGCAGGTGCTGGATGAGGTAACCAGGTAGGCCCAGGTACAAGATATTGGCGTAGTCCAGTCTAGAAGTCACCAAAGCCTGGGCCACTATTTTCCTGGTGTCTGATGGCAGGAGCGGGAGGAATTTTTTTAGCATACGCGGCATGCCAAAACAAGTGCCTACAAGTGCCTGGACCTGGGACCTCATAGAAAGGGCACTATCTATGAAAATGCCAAGATTTTTATCCGTAGTTTGGGCTGAGAGGGGGGGTACAGTTCCTCCGGCCACCAAAGACTCCAATTGCTCACCAAGGGCCCGCTGAAAAAGATAATCTCAGATTTATCAGAATTGCATTTCAGTTGATTTACCTTGCGCCTGTTAAACACCTCCGTGAGACAAGATCTAATTTTATCTCCATCAAATTCAGCTCCCTTATCACAGGTGAAGATCAACTGTGTATCAACCGCATATGATATGATCTTAGCACCATTGACCTCTGCTAAGGGTGCAAGGGGAGACATGTATAAGTTAAAGAGGGTAGGGCTAAGGATGGAGCCCTGTGGTACTCCTACATTCATGATAGGCATGGGGGGTGAAAAAGGTGGCATCCATATTTCCTGAGGTCTATCGTTCAGGAAAGAAGTGACCCAGGCCAGTGCCATCCCACCAATGCCCAAGTTCCTCAGTCTATCAAGAAGTCTCTCATTTCAGACTGTGCCGAATGCCGGTCAAGTAATATAAGGACGGCCCTGCCCCCCGGTTAAGTTTTTTCTTTAAGGGCTCTGTCACTTCCAACAGAACAGACTCTGTGCTGTAATTAGCCCTAAACCCAGATTGGGTCATATGCAGCAGGTTGTGACTTTCTGCGTGATCCGAAATTGCTCTGTTGACATGTTTCTCTAGAACTTTAGAGAGAGCTGGGAGGAGGGAGATAGGCCTGTAGTTTGCTGGATCGTTCGGGTCGGCGGTCGGTTTTTTGAGGAGCGGTAAGATTTTTGCCTGCTTCCAAATGTGCGGCAATTTGCATGTGGAAAGACACGAGTTAAGCACATTATTAAATGTCGGGTTGATAGTAGGGTCTAGAGATGCTAATAATTTAGCTAGGAAGGCATCTATTTGAGAGCCCGACTGGAGGCCTTTGAGGCCTAGTTGCATAACAGGGAGCTCTAGTAATGCTGAGGACTGCAAGGAACCAGGCTTTTCATTCAGAGATTCATGCAAGGCCGGGTCCTCCCCTGTATCACTGGAAAAAGACTGTTGGATTGTAACAATCTTGTTGTGAAGGGACCGAGCCACCCGACTGGTCGAATCAGCTGAGTGCGGGTATTCCTTCTTAACCACCTTGGGGGAGGTGAAAGATTTTACACTGTTAAAGATTTCCTTTCCCTTATTGTGAGCAGTCTCAATCTTAGCCTGCAGACATCTCTTTTTAGCCTCTTTCACCTGTAGGTAATAGAATTTTAAGGCAGCCTTATAGATCTTCTGGTCCTCTGGTGTGTAGAGTTTGCGCCATTTTCTTTCAAGACTTTTACATTCACATTTACTGGCTCTTAGGGATTCTTTGAACCACAGAGCAGACAGACTGGTCCACCTGGAGGTACGGGAGGTCAAAGGGGCTACCGCATCTATGTTGGACCTGAGCCAGGATTCGCGTGCAGGGACATCGATTTCGGGTTTACCGAGTAGTGCCGGGACAGAAGATTCTAGACCCTCCGCCAACACAGGGAAGGGTATTTTATGAAAGGCTCTGTAGTTGTGTTCCACCCTTGTAGCTTTGGGCGGGGTAACCATTCTTGAGCTGTGTTTTTTGAAATTAATAAGGAGGTGGTCGGACCAGGTGATGGGGGATGGAGGATCCGCCTCCAATTCCATTTTTCAAAATATCTGGTCAAGAATATGGCCCATGTTATGTGTGGGAGAGGAGATGTTAGGGGCCAGGCTGTATGCCGACATTGTTTTGGACAGAGACATTACATAGGGATCCAGGGGTTTAGACATATGTAGATTGAAGTCTCCCAAAATGAGGAGATGGTTATATCTGAGGGCAAGAGGGGTAATGACTTCATTAAGGGAGTTAATGAGATTGCCAGGCACCCCTGGGGGCCTGTAAATCAAGATCCCTGCTATGCATTGTCGGGGGGCTAGTGAGCAGCGAAAACCTAAGCATTCTGCACCCTCAATAGGATCTAGCGTGATAGAGTTGCAGTCTAGCTCTTGTTTGAAAATGATTGCAACGCCGCCTCCTTTCCCTCTCGACCGGTCTTTCCTCAGAATTTTATATCCTGAGGGGATGGCTAAGGCGATAGTAGGGTTAGAAGACTCGGACAATCATGTTTCTGTGAGGAATGGGTGTTCCAGGCGATCATCTGACAGGAGGTCATTGATTTGTGCCTCATGTTTTTGCAGGGAGCATGTGTTGAGCAGCATTGCTCTATAATGCTTCCCATATCTTTCTAAGTTGTTAACCCTTTTGCTTAAGGCAGACATCTTAGAAGGATCGCCTATGACCCAGGGAGGGGTCCAATTGCAAGAGGGGCAATGAAGGTTGCCCCAATTGTCTGCACTGGCCACTATGCCTTGGCAGGATTGAGAGGTGCCTAGGTTGAGCAGTTCATCTCGCTCATATCGGAGAGTGCGGGTTGTACCTGAGGGCAAATGGGCAGCGTGGCCGGCCCCAGTCGCCTCCGGGATGCTGACGGGCGCAGATAGGCTTGCCTTTGGAGCACCAGCGGCACGTCCGCTCAAGCATGAGCTTAAGTAGGCAGCAATGTGGAGAAAGGCTAGACTGCACACCGCCCCGGAAGAGACCAGGGCGGAAGTGATGCCTGAAACCCAGCAATGCACTCCGCACAAATGGCACTACAACTGCGGCGGAACAGGGCAAGCACCAATCAGGCACAGCAATCACGGGGTTAAATTTGTATTTGTATTTGAGGAATTTATAGAGCGCGACAGCTGCCCCGGCCAGGAGGTGTCCCGGCGCTAAACAGCAAATGGGAGACAACAGCGCAAAGGAGAAGCCAAGAGACTACAGAACACAAGGTAAGTAAAAATTAAGAACACTGAGAATTTTAAAAAGATTTTGAAAAGGACGCCCCACCAGTGAAGAGCTTAGGTTAGCAGAGCAGCGTCAGCAGACCCTGACACTGTCCACTGCGCGTCCGCTCGAGCATGAGCTGAAGTAGGCAGCAATGTGGAGAAAGACTAGACTGCACACCGCCCTGAAAGAGACCAGGGCGGAAGTGATGCCTGAAACCCAGCACTGCCCTCCGCACAAACGGCACTACAGCTGCGGCAGAACAGGGCAAGCAGCAATCAGGCGCAGCAATCACAGGGTTAAAAGTTAAAACGCGAGGTAAGTAAAAATTAAGAACACTGAGAATTTTTAAAAGATTTTAAAAAGGACGCCCAACCAGTGAAAACTTAGGTTTGCAGAGTGTCATCAGCAGAACATGCCAAAGAGAAATACTGTAGAGAAATATAAAAAATACAGGAAACAGAAAGAAAAACAGAAAGACAGACAATACTCATGACTGGACCATCATGGATGAGGTGCAAGCGCAGCCTGCGTGTGGAAAAGGGCCTTGAACTCAGGACCTGGGCACAGGACGGCAAACCACTATTAGGTGGAGCTGCGTGGCGGGGGAGCAACGCACACTGACAAGGTCAGTGAGGTCACTGCTTCACTGCGCAGATGCCGCCATTAAGTAGTGTTGGGAAGGTGCTGGCCAGCTGGGAGGGTGGAATCAGCGTTGGGAGGGGGCAGGCTGCAGGGGCAGACAGCAGTGAGGGGAGGAAGTTCAAAGGGGCACTTAGAACAGCGCAGAAGGAAAAGGGCACAGAAGGGCACAGAAGAAGAACTAAAATAAGAGGAAAAGCACTAAAAGAGAAATACAGTAGAGAAATACAAAAAATGCAGGGAACCAAAAGAAATACAGAATACAGGTGGTGGGGCTGCAGGGGCAGGTAGCAGCAAGGGTGGGAAAATTGAAGGTGGCATAGAGAATGGCACAGAAGGAAAAGGGCACAGAAGGAGAAATAAAACAAGAGAAAAAGCACTGAAAGAGAAATACATTAGAAAAATACAAAAAATAAAGGAAACAGAAAGGAAAACAGAAAAACAGACAATACTCACCATTGGACAATGAGGGATGAGGCACAGGTGGGAGCTTTTGGGTGGAGGAGGGTCTCCAACTCATGACCTGGGCACAGGAGGTCAAACCACTAGTAGATGGAGCTGCACGTTGGGGAGCAACGCACACCGACAAGTTCAGTAAGGTTGCTGCTTCACTGCGCAGATGCTGCCATTAAGTAGTGGTGGGGAGGTGCTGGTCAGCTGGGAGATGAAGAGCAGCGATGGGAGGGGGTGGGCTGCAGGGGAAGGCAGCAGTGAGGGCGGGAAGAGTGAAGGGGCACATAGAATGGGGCAGAAGTAAAAGGGCACAGAAGGAGAAATAAAATAGGAGAAAAAGCACTGAAAGAGAAATACAAAACAATCATGAAACCGAAAGAAATACAGAATACATGGGGCAGGGCCACATGGGCAGGCAGCTGCAAGGGCGGGCAGCATGAAGGGGGCACAGAGAATGGCGCAGAAGGGAAAAGCCACAGAAGAATAAATAAAACAAGAGAAAATGCACTGAAAGAGAAATACAGTAGAGAAATACAGAACATACAGGAAACAGAAAGAAAAACAGATAGACAGACAATACTCACCACTGGACCATCAGGGATGAGGGGCAGGAGGGAGCCTGCAGGTTGAGGAGGTCCTCGAACTCAGTACCTGGGTGTAGGAGGGCAAGCTACTATTAGGTGGTGCTGCGCGGCAAAGGAGCAACTCACACTGAAAAGGTCAGTGAGATTGCTGCTTCACTGTGCAGATGCCACCATTAATTAGTGGTGGGGAGGTGCTGGTCAGCTGAGAGGCGGCAAGCAGCATTGGGAGGGGGAGGGCTGCAGGGGCAGGAAGCGGTGAGGATGGGAATCGTGAAGGGGGACCATAGAACGGCGCAGAAGGAGAAGGGCACAGAAAGGCACAGAAGGAGAAAACAAGAGAAAAAGCACTGAAAGAGAAATACAATAGAGAAATACAAAAAATACAGGAAACGGTCACATCTATTGAGAATCTCATACAGACACTGTCATACCCATTCACACACCCATAGAGACACTGTCACATGATTTACGTACCTTAACAGACACTGTCACATCTATTCACATACCCATGGACACTCTGTCACACTCATTTACAAACCCATACAGGCACTGTCACACCCATTCGGATATCAATAAATATGCTGCCACCCCTATTTACACTGTCACACCCATTCACAAATCTAAACAGACACTGTCAAACCTATTTAGCAACCTATACAGACACTGTCACACCCAGTGACATCCCCAAACAGACACTCTCACACCTATTCGCATACTGATAGACACATTGTCACTCCCAGTGACAGACACTTTTACATCCATTTTCAAACCCATACATACACTGTCACACCCATGCACAAACCCATACAGACACTGTGAAATGCATTCACAAAGCCATATATACACTGTGATACTCATTCACGTACCTAAACAGTTACTGTCACACCCACTGACAAACTCATACAGACACTGTTACACCCATTCAAAACCCAATACAGACTTTTTCACACCCATTCACATACTGATAGAGGTGCTGTAACACCCATTGATATACCTAAATAGACATTGTCACAGCCATTTATATACCATAAATACACTGTTACACCCATTGACAAAACAACTTATGCACCTAAAATGATACCCATTTAGAATCTGTTATACCCACTGTGATAATCATTCAGAACCTTTTACTAGAAATGCTGAACGTGCTCTATTGAATTGAATGTATGCTTTTGGTTTGCGAATCCACAAGGGATACACAGAGTTAATAAATGTATTTAAAAAGAGGATTTACAGTTAAAAAGAACAACTGTTTGGGACATAGGGTGGCTCTTAAAAGAGCTGTTGTGTTCATTGTGTGTATATGATGACTACATATGTAAGCGAATGTAGAGTTTCAAGTTGTTCATCTGTGAAGTGAACAGCATCTCTCCTGAATACTCCATGCACAGGTTATTATTGTAGACAGAGCCCATGTTCTGGTCTCTGAGGAATGCTAAAATAGTTTTATTAACATGTTTCCTGACTTTATCTATCTGTGGACAAAACTCAGAAGACCAGTTCCATCTCTGTCTCTGTCATATGTTAGAAAACACCAAGGCAATGTGAGGGAAATGTTGTGTTAATTGTCAAAGGTATTCTTCATTAGATTTTCTAGGCCTACCCCAGTCAGTATGCCCATGACATTGCCACCACAGTGCACAATCATGAGTTCTGGATGTTGGTTCTCCATAATGCTTTTAATCAATGGAAGCAATTGATGCCACTTTATCCCTCTCTGGCCAAACCAATTATTTTTCACATTAGGCAAACCTAGGTCCCTGTCAATACCTCTGTTTCTAGCAAACTCTCTGGCCCAGAACACAAAGCTACGGCCCGCAATCCACACTCTAACCATTTTGAAGGATGGAGGAGTAGCGCACAGGAGAAGCCAGAAGCTGAATGAGGTAGTTTTCAAAATGATGTCATGTGTGATTGGTTTTGAGGAGTATGTTTGTAATTGTATACACACAACCACACCTGCAGAATCTGCCTTGGAAGTTAGCATGCTGCTGTAGAGACAATTCTGAACTTCTGACCAGCTGGTAACAGCGAATGTTACATTGGTGGTCACCATGGAAACAGAGCTACAGGAGTTTGGGGGTAAGGGAAGAAGAAAAGGCTAGAAGGTTAATGTGAAGAGACATTGTTTATAAAAGAAATAGTGAATAAGATTTGTTTAGGTCTAAATTTAGGGATTTTTAGGAAGTGGTGTTTAAGTGTTAGTGTTTAAGAATAGGTTTTTAAAAAGATAGCGGTTTGCCGAGCGGATCAGCAGATTCTCTGCGAGGTTACATGGGGGGCTACGCTGACACCCTCAGATCTGTTCATAAATCCACGGATCCTGCCCAAACTTGCTACCTAATTGGGCTCTCTTTATAGGAGTTAAACAACGGATTAAGAAACGCGACCATTCAGAAGAGCTGTATGATTAATAAGGAGATGAAATTAAATGAAAGCACTGTTTCTATTTGTTTGCAGTTTCTGTAACCTTGAAAGCAAAGTTGACTAGGGTGCCACTACTGATTGGCTTGTCTGAGAGTGGTTTACCATTCTTCTGCTCAGTTTTTCTGTGTTTTCTTGAGACAAGTTCGACAACCTGATATTGAGGAAGATGAATTAAAGTGAGCAGGATGTTTTAGAAGCAGCTGTAGCTTTGTCTAAAGTTTCCTATGGGAATTAACATGGAGAAAACATGTTTTGGGACCTCCCTTTTTTCTCGGCCCCCGCTTGCCGAATCACCCCGAAACTTTCAAGACAGGAGCTGACCGGAGGGGGCTACAATTTTTGAAAATTGTGCGAAGATTCGTGAACCGGCGCCAAAGATATTGAGAAAAAAAAAACGAGTTTCCTATGGAAACTAGGTCCTAACTATAACTATCTACTGGCGACCGCCAGTAGATAATATACATATATATATATATATATATATATATATATATATATATATATATATGTATATTATCTACTGGCGGTCGCCAGTAGATAGTTATAGTTAGGACCTAGTTTCCATAGGAAATCCGCGACATTCTATTTCAAATAACTCTTGCGTCGGTTGACGAATCTTCGCGAAATTTTCAAACTTTATGGCCCGCTCCGGTCCGCTCCTACCCTGAAAGTCTCAGGGTGATTCGTCAAGCGGGGGCCGAGAAAAAGGGGGTCCCAAAACGTGTTTTCCCCATTCATTTTCCCATAGGAAACTTTAGACACGGCTACAGCCCGAACTGCTGAACGGAATTACACCAAATTTGGCAAAGAGGTAGTTCTTGGTTCAGAAAGAACCCTTTTGTTAAATGGTGTAAATCCTTTCAGTAGTTGCGGAGAAATTAAAAAATAAGAGTCAAAAATCAATTTCCCATAGGAAACTTTAGACACGGCTACAGCCCGAACTGCTGAACGGAATTACACCAAATTTGGCAAAGAGGTAGTTCTTGGTTCAGAAAGAACCCTTTTGTTAAATGGTGTAAATCCATTCAGTAGTTGCTGAGAAAATCAAAAGTAAAAGTACATATATATCTATGGGCACGGAGGATCCGCGCACCCTCCCGATCACGAGCTGCATCCTAATTGGCTGTCAACACTCCAAATCAGGAAGTGTTGGCAGCCATTTTGTCCTCGGTAGAACCGAGGGACAGAAACAAGTGCGCAAAGCGCAAAAAGGGGGAAGGGTAGCAACACCCTGACCCCCTAGGTCTGCTCAGGGGGTCCCACAAAGACCCCCTGGGCAAAATATATATATATTTTTAAATCGGCAGGATGCGCTCAGGGTGCGCGGATCCAGCCCCCCCACACGCCCCGGGGACCACCACCTCCCCGGGGCTTTCAAAATGTAGGGAGGGGGGCCGCGCAGCCCCCCTCCTGGAGCCCTTGATGGGCCTGGGGACCGCCACCCCCCAGGGCCGGCTCCTGCAGTGTCCCGGGGTGCCTACCCCTGGGACACTGCTGTTTGCTATGACAGGACGGGAGCCTCGCGGCTCCCGTCCTGTCATAGCAAGCTTAGTTTGCATTTTGAAAGAGAGAGCAGGGAAACCTGCTCTCTCTTTCAAAATGCAAACCAATTGCTTTCCACACGGGGAGCAGCATGTTAGCTGCTCCCCATGTGGAAAAGCAATGCCGGCTCCCATAGGACACGGGGAGCCGGCGGGACTGTGGGGGTTTGGGGACCCCCACAGTCCCCAACCAGAGGCCAGGCCCCGGGGATGGGGTCCCCGGGGCCATAAGTGGCCCGGGAGGGGGCCACGCAGCCCCCTCCCCAAATAAAATAAAAAAAAAAAATAAGGGCAAGGCCGGCCCCGGGGATGGGGTCCCCGGGGCATAAAATGGCCTGAGGAGGGGGCCACGCAGCCCCCTCCATATTTTTAGTTAAAAAGAGGGCATGCCCCGGGGGATGGGGTCCCCGGGGCCAATAGAGAGCCAGGGAAGGGGGCCACGCGGCCCCCTTCCCGTTTAAAAAAATAAAAAAATGCTCAGGCCCCGGGGGATGGGGTCCCCGGGGCCAAAAGTGGCCGAGGAAGGGGGCCATGCAGCCCCCCTCCCATAAAAAAAAATTTTAAAAAAAAACGGCATCGTGCCGGAGGCCCCGCCCCCTCCCTGCAGTACTCTGCAAACGCGCCTCCTGGCGCGTTTAAGAAGGAAGTGATCCCCTTGAATACTGGGGTCCCTGGGGCCAACTAGCCCACCAGGAACCTCCAGTATGCGCCAGGGGCTGCCTTGCAGAGAGGTGTACAGAGGCCACGCCCCTTTTACGCCTCTCTGCAACGCAGCTCTGTGGCGCTTAATGGAGGTAGCTGGTGGGCTAGTTGCACCCCAGGGACCCTCAGGATTCAAGGGGAGTTAATCCCCGACTTAAAACGCGCCACGGGCGCGTTTGCACAGTGGTGAAGGGAGGGGGCGGGGCTTGAGGTGACATGTGTGCAAACAGGCCCAGTGGCGTGTTTTAAGATGGGGAATTAAATCCCCTTCAATCCTGAGGGTCCCTGGGGGCCAACTAGCCCAACAGGTACATCCAGAAAGCGCCACAGAGCTGCGTTGCAGAGAGGTGTAAAAAGGGGTGTGGCCTCTCTACACGTCTCTGCAACGCAGCCCCCTGACGCATACTGGAGGTTCCTGTTGGGCTAGTTGGCCCCTAGGGACCCTCATGATTCAGGGGGGCTTAATCCCCCAACTTAAAACGCGCCACGGGGCGCGTTTGCACAGATGTCACCTCAGGCCCCGCCCCTCCCTTCACTACTGTGCAAATATTCCTCTAAAATCTGCCGAACTACGAATTCTGATTTACTCACCTGTTATCAGGAGAGACCTCAGTGCTGCATCTTTCAGCCCAGTACTAATCCTGAAAAGTAATTTTAACCGTACTTACCAGTAACTTGAATTTCCTTCCATAGGATATCATTGCCTGCTTTTTGCTGAAAAAGTTTCTAAGTGTTGATTTTTGAAACATACAAATATTCCTCTAAAATCAGCCGAAATACGAATTCCGATTTACTCACCTGTTATCAGGAGAGACCTCAGTGCTGTATCTTTCAGCCCAGTACTGGTCCTGAAAAGTAATTTTAACCGTACTTACCAGTAACTTGAATTTCCTTCCATAGGCTAACATTGACTGGTTTCACTTGGAAATTCTTCTAAGTGTTGATTTTTGAAACATACAAATATTCCTCTAAAATCAGCCGAAATACGAATTCCGATTTACTCACCTGTTATCAGGAGAGACCTCAGTGCTGTATCTTTCAGCCCAGTACTGGTCCTGAAAAGTAATTTTAACCGTACTTACCAGTAACTTGAATTTCCTTCCATAGGCTAACATTGACTGGTTTCACTTGGAAATTCTTCTAAGTGTGGAGTTTTGGAACTTTATAATATTCCTCTAAAATCAGCCGAACTACGAATTCCGATTTACTCACCTGTTATCAGGAGAGAACCCAGTGCTGCATCTTTTAGCCCAGCACTGACCCTGAAAAGTAATTTTAACCGTACTTACCAGTAACTTGTATTTCCTTCCATAGGAATCCATTGTCTGGTTTTCAGCAGAAAAGTTTCAAAGTGTCGATTTTCACAAACTACAAATATTCCTTAAAAATCGCCTGTATGACTTAAACGCATTCTTTCAACTGTTTACAGGAGATGCACCAGTGCTGGATCCAGGATCCACCACTGAGTGAGAAAAAGTCACGATAACACTACTTACCTGCTAAGTGAATTTCCTCCCATAGGATAACATTGGTGATTCTATGTGAAAAAGTTTCTGTCAACTTTTAAAATACAATAATATTCCTTAAAAATCACTACTGTAACCAAAACGCTTTTACTCAACTGTTTACAGGAGATGTCCCAGGACTGAATCTAGGATCCAGTCCTGTGGTTAGAAAAGTAATCCATAAAGTAACTAATTGCATTTAGCTAGAAATTCACATTGAGCTCAATGTTGCATTGTGTTTGAAATTGTGTTGCCCATTGCAACAACTGTAACTACTGTACTTAAAAGTCTATTGCCTATTTGCAAAGTATTTAAAGTAAATTAATTCATTCTGAGAAACTATATTTTGTAATGTAATGTATAATGTAATTACAATGTAATTTAAAAAATAAAATATCTAAAAATAAATAGTTTAAAAAAATGTAGTAAATCAGTATGAAAAAAATAAAAATAACAATTAATATATTTAAAAATTGGCATTTACAAAACCTTTGTTATTCACTGAAAAAAACCATAGGTTTCAGACATGTTATAGTTAGGAATTAGCATTTAAAAAACCTTTGAAATTCACTGAAAAAACCATAGGTTTCAGAAATGTTATAGTTAGAAATTAGCATTTAAAAAACCTTTGAAATTCACTGAAAAAACCATAGGTTTCAGGCACGTTATAGTTAGAAATTAGCATTTAAAAAGCCTTACAAATTCACTGAAAAAACAATAGGTTTTAGGGACAGTTATAGTTACTTGGACATTGCACTCGTACAAAACCTGTGAAATTCCCCGTTATAGTTAGTTCAGCTAACTATAACTCGCGCCCATAATGCACTGCTGATGACGTCACATATTACATCACTCATGACATGGTCAGTGACATCACTGATGACATCACTGATGACATCTCAAATGACATCATCCATGTGATAATTTCATGCATCTTCTCACACCCTAATATAACTTTTGATACACCCACTCTAAATTACAGACTGCCATTATCAAAACCGTAGACACTCCAATACCAATAACTACATACCAACTCACTGATTCTTAGGTCTACACACACATCCACTCACTCACCTGTACAGTCACTTATACTTACAGTCACTCAGTACAGGACTATCATATGCACTCATACACCTATATAAACACTGACACACCGCCACTCATCCATAGAGGTACTCACACACCTAGTCAGTCATGCAAAAAATTAATCATACACCCATTTACTCACCTATAGAGTTATACACACACCAGCTCAATAACTCATACAAATACTAGCACATTCATACGCTCTTATACAATAACTGATACAAGCACACACGCATCCATACAGCCACTCTCACAATCACACACTCTCACGTATAGCCTTTTAAATACTCTAACACACATATATACTTCCTTTTACATATGTAGTTACTCGCACATGTACCACTGAGATATACATTCACTCACTAACACACCCATACACACACTCACCCACCCCAGCAGTCCATCACAGATGCACTCTTCAAATCATGCAC
Organism: Calotriton arnoldi; assembly: GCA_963921515.1. Taxonomy (NCBI): domain Eukaryota; kingdom Metazoa; phylum Chordata; class Amphibia; order Caudata; family Salamandridae; genus Calotriton; species Calotriton arnoldi. Next base: position 56,572 of record CAWUFW010013004.1, on the reverse strand, counting down.
CCAGTGAATCACCCACTCACACATCTATGTACAGAGTCGCACACACCCCACCCACACAAACACTCAGGCACCCATACAGATACTCAGACAACCAATCAATAACTCATATAGACACTCATGTAGCTATTCACAAACCCATGCAGCCACTTACACAGCAACAGACAGACGGATACAGACATTCACCCAGTTTAGTCACTAACCCATGCATTCAGTAAGATACGTTTAATCACTCACTTATACAGTTAGTCACGCACCTACTAAATCATCCATTCAGACACTTATACACCCACTCACTCTTCAATACGCCTTTCCCTATATATATTAAAAATATTTAAACTTTACAGAAACACACAGTCACTGGATGATGTCATCAGTGATGTCATCAGCGATGTCATTTGAGATGTCATCAGTGATGTCATCAGTGATGTCACTGACCATGTCATGAGTGATGTAATATGTGACGTCATCAGCAGTGCATTGCGGGGGCGCGAGTTATAGTTAGCTGAACTAACTATAACGGGGGAATTTCACGGGTTTTGTACGAGTGCAATGTCCAAGTAACTATAACTGTCCCTAAAACCTATGGTTTTTTCAGTGAATATATATATATATATATATTGCAGGTAACCTTTTTTCCTTTACGATTCAATGTTCCTGGAATCGGAAAAATGGAACGGACTCCTCTTTCTGTTGTGCAAAATTATTTATTTATTTTCTCCTTGCGCTGTGCCGCCATGACGCGTTTCGACCCATGCGGGCCTTGATCACATGACGCGCTGACAACACTTCCCCATTTTTTAAAGTGCTCGTGAATGTAATAGATAGCAACAACAGACTAACAATTTACACGTCAATTTTGTGATATTTATCAGCAAATAGTTATCCACTATAACAGTTTTAAAAAAAACAGCAGGTAATAATGTCCTAAAAACCACATGTTTGTAATTGTATAAATACAATTAGTTGAAAGGGACCTACATACCTTCATTATCATAGTATGTGATAGCCTAATACTGTCCCCCTAACATTTCATGGTCCATATGTGCAAATTAACGCAATCAAATCCTTTGTATAAATACACACATATTTACATATAAAAAGCAATAAATACATTAAAAGGTATAATATCCTCTACTGTATCACTGCAATCTATTGTTGAATTGGCCCCTGTTTGTTAGCCGCTTTTGCACTCCTTATTTACTTTATTAATCCTACTTAGACTTTAATTATTATTAGTTAGTTGTTGTGCAAGTTGTTTTATCTGCAAAAGTAACAAAAATGTGCTCCATATGTGACGGAAGTTCTACATGATATACATGAGCTACCGTTTTAGAATTTGACAGTGCTTGTTGTAAAAATCATTAAAAGGAAAATAACCTTAATTGTTTTAAAAACTAAAATTATATTTCTAAAAAGAGGAAAGTGGTGAGGCAGATATTAACGGAGGTCATAGTTTTATATCAGTTGACCCTATTTTGGGTATAATTAGTTCACGAAGTTGGTCATTACTGCATAATGCATGATTCGAGAACCGGCCAGTATCTCTAGATATGTGTTTACAACCATGTATGTAAATCCTCCGTGGTATTTAACCCATGAGGACTTTTACTGTCCAGCTCTAGAATGTATTTAGTTTCTAGTTTTCTTAGGAGTGCCTCTCTATCTCCGCCACGTCGTAGTGGAGGAATAGTATCAATGGCAAAATATTTTAAATGTTTTGTGTTGTTGCCATGTGATTCCCTGAAGTGCCGGGCCACCGGATAAGTTGTATCTACATTAGTGATGGCCCGCAAGTGCTGGAGAATTCTCTTGTGGACCTGCAGTTTTGTGCTTCCCACATACTGCAGTCCACAAGAGCACTCCAGCACATAGATTGCAAACTCCGTTTTACATGTTATCAAAGTGTTGATTTTAATGGGTTTACCCCCAAAAGGTGTCTGAACCGTTGTCTTATTAATGCCATGTTTGCAGGCCTTACATGAAGAGCATCTTACAAAGCCCTTCCTGCCTGACAACCAACTGGACCCAGTAATAACTTCAGGACTGCTGCTGACTAGGAAATCACTAGTTGAGGGTGCCTTTCTAAATGTAATGGTTGGTCTTGTGGGCACGGCATCTCGCATTTGTGGATCATTTAAAATCAAATGCCAGTTTTCCCTTATGATCTTGCTCAGACAATCTTTCTGTTTATTGTATGTTAAAATGAGTCTTAGATCATTGTTTTCCCCCATATGTGACTCTTTTTTTCTCAGAGTTTTTTCCCTGGTGTTCGACGGTTTAAACAAAAGGTCCTCTCGAGATAGTGTCCTAGTCTTTAGTATAGCTTTATCCACTATTTGCTCTGCATATCCTCTCTCTAAGAAGCGCATTTTGCTATTCTGTTGCGCCTCAACAAGGTCTTTTTCATTGCTGCAGATGCGACGGATCCTGAGCATCTCCCCATATGGGATGCTACAAATGGTATGTTTTGGATGAAAACTAGATGAATGGAGTGTTGTGTTACCTGCAGTCTCTTTTCGGTGTAATTTCGTGTGTAATTGTTTCTGCGCAACATAAACCTCCACATCTAAGAAACAGATTGATTCCTTACTAACATTGCTGGTAAATTGCAAGTTTAAGTCGTTTTCATTGATCTGTATGACAAAATCTTCAACACTATTCATAGAACCTTGCCAAATAATAAATAAATCATCTATATACCGGATCCATTTTACCACATGTTTTTTCACAATATCAGTATATTTAGTATTCAAAATGACTTCCTCCCACCACCCCATGTGGAGGCAGGCATAGCTTGGGGAAAAGCTTGCCCCCATAGCTACTCCCCTCACTTGTTGATAGACCTGTTGGTTGATTAAAAAATAGTTGTTATCTAAACAGAATTGTATCAGACTAATAAGCAACTTGTTATGTTGGTAGTATTGAATCAGTCTCGAACCTAAAAAGTACTCAACCGCTCTTAATCCATCTTTGTGATTAATTGAGGTGTATAAATTCGCCACGTCCAATGTTAACAGTACATAGTCTTCTTGCCACGAAAAGTTGTGTAACTGTTTTAAAAAATCTGTAGTATCTTGGACATAAGATGGCAGGTTTTTCACGAGGCTTTGTAGGAAATGGTCAATGTATATGGATACATTTTCTAATAAACTTTGTTTAGCTGATATTATTGGCCCTCCTGGTGGATTTTGTATATTTTTATGGACCTTAGGTATAAAATAAATAGTTGGCGTTGTAGGATGGTCATTTTTCATAAATTTGTATTCATCTTGATTTATAAGGCCTGCACTCTTCCACACCAGAAGTTTCATATATAATTCACTCTGCGCTGTCTTAATTGTTTGTTTATTTCCCAGCCTGTAGCAACTCCGGTCATTGAGTTGGGACATAGCCTCTTTCAGATATTGTTTCATGGGCCAAATTACAACGTTTCCACCTTTGTCCGAATTTCGGATAACTATTGTATTGTTGTTGCGCAGTTTATTAACGAGTTGATAGTATCTTTGTTGGTGGATGTTATATCTTCTTTTACTAGCTGCAGTTTTATAGTTTAACTTCTTTATTTCAGCAGTATTTGTTTCGTTAAATGTATCTATCGAATCTCTGGGTAGAATTGGCACAAACTTCGATTTTGGTTTAAATTCCGTGTAGGGCATTGCATTTGTTACTACCCCATGCTGCTCCATCAGTATTTGGGTGCTGGCAGGAGGTGATTCATTAATATCACTCTGTTGTAAAACATGTAAATCCCCCATGAGATTAACATCCGCCGCTGTCAATGCATTGATGTTGATTGCTTTATTATCATTTGACATCTGTGTATTGGTCTTGCTGTGTTTTAGTAAATAGAATTTCCTTAATTTCAATTTTCTTATAAATTGATAAATGTCTGCCCTTGTTTGTGGATAATCGAAATTCGATTCTGGGCAGTACGACAAACCCAGTGCTAGGAGTTGTTCTTCTGCACTGTTGAGGTTAACATCCGACAGGTTGACAATTGTATTTTTACTGTGTGAGCTTCCATTTACTTGCGGCGCCAGTTCCTGGTGGCTGATTTTCTGTTGGATTGTTTTTTGTCGCTCACGTCTTCTTTTCCTTCGCTCTCGTCTCTTTTTGTTTCGCCTCTGTTTTGTTTCATTTTTGGATTACTCGGGCGCAGTGTTAAGCGCCGTTCTTCCCTTAAAAAATGCAATTCCTCCGCTAATGTATGTTTTGGTTTGCATGGATTGGGACCTCCTGTTGCATCTTTGTTTTGTTCTATATCTGAACCACTGTCATTTGCTGAACTTAAATCTGATAGGGAAGATGCTTCTTGAAGTTGGCGACTAGTGACCGGTCTGGCTTCAATTCGAACTGTTGAACTTGTTCCCTTGTGTGACGCTCTCACTGCGTCAAATTTTCTAGCGAAAGTGAAGATTTGGCCACTGTCATAATCCTGTTTATCCCTCTGAAATTTGAAGGTTTTTCTCTTTTTTATAATGTCCTCCTCTTTTTTTAATCGTGCAACCATTTCTTCTCTTAGTTTTGACATGGTTTCACCTCCTTCTATTGTCGCTATTTGCTGGTTTAATTGGTCAATTTCCTTTTGCAAAGCAATTCCATCAATGTGGGCATATTTGATTAGAATTTCTGTTAAGTTGCGAAATGCTGCCAGATTACTTTCGGCCCATTCGCGCAGCATTTCCGGGTTTGGATTTTCGTAACTCGGAGCTAATAATATACGGAGACCACGGGGAATTCTCCCTACTTCCAGGTATTTGGTGAGAGACCTATGCTCCCACCATTTTGCTTGTTCTGCTTTCATGGCTCGCTCCAATTTTTTATACAACTCTTTAATGTTCGTTGAGCTCCTGCTGGGTTCACTGTTGCTAACATGTTCAGCTAGTTGTATACACGGTGTTTCCGTGAACATTTCTTCAGCCGCTTCCTCTCTGCCTCTCAGCACGTCGGCGGCCATACTAAGCGCTATTTGTTAAATTGCAAGACTGCAGCAGATAATTCTATTTGTCTCACGTAGCACTCCTCCCACCGGACCAATGTTTGCTCGCCTACCTTTGTGGATTTCGCCGGCCCTTCCCGACACGGAATTTCCCGCTGTGCCACCTTTCGGTTGGAGCTTTCTTGTCGTCCGGGGGCTGCTGCGACCTTCTCCTCAAGGAGACCAATACTTCCGGATCACACACCCGGATACAGCTCCCTGTCGCTCGTGCCCTTGTTGGGAGGGGGTCCGTTGGTACCAATGGAGCCGTCTTGGTATACGTTGCAGGTAACCTTTTTTCCTTTACAATTCAATGTTCCTGGAATTGGAAAAATGGAACGGACTCCTCTTTCTGTTGTGCAAAATTATTTATTTATTTTCTCCTTGCGCTGTGCCGCCATGACGCGTTTCGACCCATGCGGGCCTTGATCACATGACGCGCTGACAACACTTCCCCATTTTTTAAAGTGCTTGTGCATGTAATAGATAGCAACAACAGACTAACAATTTACACGTCAATTTTGTGATATTTATCAGCAAATAGTTATCCACTATAACAGTTTTTAAAAAAACAGCAGGTAATAATGTCCTAAAAACCACATGTTTGTAATTGTATAAATACAATTAGTTGAAAGGGACCTACATACCTTCATTATCATAGTATGTGATAGCCTAATACTGTCCCCCTAACATTTCATGGTCCATATGTGCAAATTAACGCAATCAAATCCTTTGTGCTCGTTTTTCCGAGTTGTGACGAGGTGTTTGGATATATATATATATATATATATAAATAAATATCTATATATACTTACCTTAACCAAGTATATGCCTTTACCATGCATGCCTTTGCATTGTAATGGTATGTGTGGTAAAGGCATATGCGATTTAAAAGTATGCGTTGTGATGGTAACGCGTTGTAACAGCACTTGCGAGTTACAAATGTGTTGTGATGGTATGCATGGTGATTGCATGCGGGGTAACATCATATATTCCATGCAGACACCCTCATGTCATTCACATACCCATACACAGAATGTCACAGCCTCTCACATACCCTTATAGAGACTCTTGCATCCTCTCACATACCCATGTAGACACCCTATATACCCATTGACATATGCATACAGAGGTTCACACACCCTGCCACGTACATACATAGACTTTCACACTCTCTCACATATCCATAAAGACAGTTTGACAGCCATTCATATAGCCTGTCATGTAGTTCCTACAAATCTATATAGGATCTGCGCGTTTAGACAACATAAACTAAGGGATTGGTGTCCACCCCCAAAGGATATATTACTCTGTAGACCAGCTAGCTCCCAGTGCCACTACAAGCCCCACAACCTCACCAAGAAGCGAATAGTTTCTGGCAACTATCGAAACATGGCAACCCTGACCCCTCAGGGATCATGGAAACAGTACAGTACTTTTCGCTCAGTCACTCTTGCTCACTTGCTCTCAGAGAGATATACAGAATGAACAATGGGGATGTTTTCAATAAGCATTTATTGAACCAGCATCATTTTATTATAAAATACGTGTGCTGCAACAACCATTAGACAGAAACAGATGTATACGGTTAAAAGCACCAATAGAGTAGATAGAAGGTAGAATTCTACCATAGTGCTAAAACAATGAATATATGAAGGCATATAGATACATGACAACAATAACATGTACTCCTACGATGCAACCCTAACTAGATGTACCTGTGTGTACCAAGAATCCCCCTAAGAAAGAGCCAACCCCATTACCTGATGTGATAGAACAAAGACCCCATCTTGGTCTCGAGTTGGACACGTCGTGAGAGATGGCAGACCACTGCGTGCTGGAGTGTCTGCTTGCAGGGACCTCAGCGTCTCGTGTCAGCAAGTCAGCATGGAAGCTTCTTCTCCTCTCTTCTGCCCAGTGAAGATGCAGTGCTTATATACCCGAAAGGTACCCTCCGGGGTTCTACCTAGATGTGTCATGGTACTGTGGGCATGTCAGCCCAGGATGATGATAGTGGTGACTCTTATACAGAGTTATTATGCAGAAGATGGTAATCCTACTGTGATACTGAAAATCCTCATGCATTATAAATGAGGCTAGTTTTTCGGAGAAAACTACACAACATTTATTCTGCACTTAACTAGGTAAAAGGTCAGTGCCAGAACCGTTATGTAGAGCAAGGTAGAACAAATATAGCTAAAAGGTCATGCAACTACCTAGGCCTGGGTACATTGGGGTTCATAACATCCACTCCTCCTCTGACCGGACAACAAAATTTAACAAATGCTTAAATATGCCTGTTTTTAAAACCAAGAAGGACATTAATAAAATATGAGTATAAAACCAGCTAAAAACATGGCATGTGTTAAAAATGATGCAAAAGTTAAAAAAGCTCTATAAGTTGTCCAAAATAGTCAATATACTGTTAGACCAACTGAGCACGCCGAAAGCCATAGTGCTCAGTGAGAACAAAAGAGGAAAAATAAAACAAAAAATAATGTTTTCGAATTCCAATTTAGGTTGTTTTCGAAAAAGAGCGAATTGTTCCCAGCACATGGGGAGCCAAATGTTTATGTGTCCTGTGCGGGAGACGCAATAGCACTGTTGCTTGCCTTGGCAGATGACGGTCCCTGTAACACCTCTTGGATCAGGTCAATGGAGCAAAGCTGATCTTCTCCAGTTACCACCACCATTGCTGAGGAAGCACTTGCTGCCTATAAGAATGGTACAGCCCGGCATCAGAATTGGAATACGCTGAGGACACTGCACTACATGGGCCTTTAATTGGTCCAGTAGTACATCCACGTCCAGAGGCACAACCGATGGAAGTGTTAGACAGATGTCCAACACCCATCCACAGAATAGGCAGCGGAGTACAAGACACAGTTGACCCAGACTGATCTGAACGACAGAACAACAGCTCGCTTAGCTCCCGAAGCCAAGGTGTGCCCAGATGGAGTACCAGGCGTTCATTGTAACGTCGCTCAAAGAGTGCTTTTTCCATCTCCTTAGAATTTGGTACATCCATTGCATAGCAAGAAAATTTAAACCAGGACACCCACTACAAGTAATAGGACCAGCGAAAGCCCTCCAAAAATGCTTCCCAATCCGGAGTGTATCAAAGATGGAATAACTCTGAAAATTGTCTGAAAGGTATTTAATAGCCCAGAACCTATGTTCTTAAATAGGTGTACTATCCCACTCATATCAGACATATCAAAGATAATAGAGAGCGGGAAGTTAGTTCGATCTTGTATCTGTATCTCAGCTTGCAACCTGGAGAATAAAGACCTTGCAACCTGGAGAATAAAGCTCTCTGGAGCTGAGATTAAAGCCACCTCCTTCTGTAAAAGTATGGCTTTCATGCTGCTCAGAGAATCAAACCGTATAAGGGAAATATTCAACGACGGCCATATCGGCGCCTCCCTGACTGTCTGGGTCGGTGGAAACAATACTTGCATATAACAAGTAACCCTGGAACTTACTGTGAGCAGATATGTGATGCCCGGCAGCATCCCACCACAAACTTGATCATTCAACATCAAATAACTCCCATTCGAGAGTAGTTTGAACACCTGATGAATCATAGCAGCTGGGAATCCTTTCAAGTGACAAGATAGATTTTCAACCGAAGCATTACAAGCTCCGTGATGCATAATATCCTGACAAATTTTAGACCCACTTAACGAATTCTCAGTCTGAACCGCTAAGAGAGACTTCAGTGTCCCCTTTTTTGCATCTATGGGGCATATGTATCAAGCCTTTTTCCCGTTTGCAAACGAGCAGATTCTCAGAATCTGCCCATTTGCGAATGGGAAAAAGCCTTTTGGGATGTATCATCCCAAAAGGCCATTGCAAAATAGAGAATCGCAAAATTACCGATTCTCTATTTTGTGAATGGAATTAAGGAATTGCAAATTGCGATTCCTTAAATACAATTCTGGAAGCACCAGAAATGTGCTATTTGGCCTTAAGGAATTGCAAATTACCACCAACTTCGAGTTGGTGGTAATTTGCGAATTTCTTTAAAAAAGCCCTTTTTTGATTTTTTAAAAGTGCCATATGTCGCACATCGCACATACATTCCCTTAGGGCATGTATGTGCGCAAAATGTGCACACATGCATATTTAAGGGGTGCAACAGGGTGTCCTTTTGGCACCCTTGCCACCTTGAAATTGCATTCTCAATTTGCGATTCTCTAATTGGTAATCGCAAATTGAGAATGTCTTCCCATTCATTCCTATGGGCCTCCTAGCCCATAGGAATGAATGGGAAGGTATTCCTTATTTGTGAATCTCAATTTGCGATTCGCAAATAAGGAATATGTAGGATTCACAAAAATGTTTGCAAATCCTACATACATTGCATTTTGCGATTCTCTAATTGCGATTCTCTAAAAATCGCAATTTGAGAATCGCAAAACTCTTTTTTGATACATATGGCCCTAAATCTGTAGGATAATTCCCAAGATTCATGGATGTATTCCCTACCCAACGCTTCATACCTGCCTACCTGGTGGTACTGTAGAAAATATTGAAATTATGTTATTATATGGCCATGGAATAACCATTCTGTGGAAGGTGACTCAGCCACGGTAAAAGGTAATTGGTCTAATTTTTCAATATGCAACATTGTATATTTTGCCTCTCTTTGTGCCATTGTTATCTGCCTTTCCATTAAATTATAAGGAGAGAACAGAGACGTACTGTTGATATATCGGCAAGGCACATGACCAGAGCGCAATGATTTTAGCCTCCAGCTAACAGGATGGATCGTAACTGCCATTGCCCATGTTGAAGAATAGACAGGTCCTGTTCTATTATATCTATTGCAGAAGACACAATGTTACCCAGTGAATAAATCCTGGATGTTAGTGTGGTCATGCCATTGTTGACCACTGCCAAAGCCTTTTCTAGGGTAACCTTCACATTTTCACGCAATCTCTTCCTGCTTCCAGTTGAGAGATCTTCCATACTTGTAAATAGCGTAAATAGCGTATAAGAAGCGTTTATGACGTGGTTTCCGGGGACCTAGCAAAAATTCCCTTAGATCCATGTCATCTAAAAGTAAGGACAAGTGTTGTTTCACCTGGGACAGTGTTGAGGTTCTTAGCCAATCTAGGCATAACTTCCCTACACTGTAGGATGCCACCACCCCCAGATTTTTTCGTAGTGCATAGAGTTGGTCCAGCCTATGGATACTAAACCCTTCGGTGCTACCCTTGAATCTTGATTGACACCCATTTGTTTTGATAGGCCAAACTAACCATCCCTTCCAATTGGGGTCTGAAGAGTTGTATGAACCCTCGTGTACACTGTCATCCAGAGTATCCTCACTATGCTGTGTATAGTTTTGCCATCCCTCAAAGTGTGTAAATGAGGGAATCTGAGGCTTGTTCAAGTCCTTGATCTTGGCTAGAGCAAGACAAGAAGTCTGTTGTACGGTATTGTTCAGGAAGATAATCTGCTGTGGTATGAGACACCCTCTAAATAATTTCTCTGTTCCCTGAATTTGCAAATCCTTAGTCAGCCAGACAGATTTTGTGTCTATGGTGTCCCTCCAAAAGTCGAAACCCTGTAAAGACAGCTGGGAAATAAAGGAAGCAGAGTATATCTGTTTCGTGTTGGTGAGCATATTTTTCTTTGTAGTTGTAGGTGCAACCTTATAATAATATGAGGTCAGGTCTGAAGTGTTAAACCCAGAAAAATAAGCAAAGTTCTGTGCAAACGTTTGTGAACTACCTTTCAGTGGTGTTGGGCAATGTTCCCATTCATGATAAGTGAAAACATTAGGTGGGATACTTGTTTTGTGCAAGAAATGATGACCATAATGTTGGTAACAATACACGGTATCAAAATCAGATGCATCATCATAAAATTCATTTTTAGAGAATGCAGCAGCTTTTTCTAAATCAGACAGCATACTATTCACAGTTTCAAAGTCCCAATCATCAGAGAATGCACTGGAGTTGATGATATCATTCAAAGAAATTTTAAATACATATGGTATTTTTAAAAGTTTAGTGGGACCAAATACATCATATGAAACCCTATCCCAAACATTTCCTTCAAGAATCAGAACTGCTGTAATATTCACAAAGGACAGGTCTCTTTGTTCACAATGAGATGATGTATGTGGTTTAACGACCAAGTTCACATGTCCGGAGCATTCTGGAAGATAATGTCCATTCAGGTTCAGGAAAAATAGTCGCTACACCTATCCAGAGGGTTAGGAACAGTAGACCAATTGCAATCCAAAGCTGTAGCCAGGTAGTAACAAAGTAAGTCCTTTACAGCTAAAGGTATATATTATACATTTTCTCTTTGCGGGAACCAGGAGCTGGCGGTGACTCAGGTTCACTCAGATCCAATGAGAAGGTATCAAAATTGATGAAGTAGCCAGACACTGTTCAATCTATCTTTGGTAGCTCAGCAGGTTTTGTTGAACTGGCTGTTGAGTGTTGACTCATTTTGAGACATATTCACATAGATGTTGTTGTTAGGCCGAATTGAGATCTGTGTTTCATGTGTATTTTGTTGTTGTTCAATTTTGACTGGTAGGAGTTCCATTCCATTGTTGGCAACTCCGTTACTTCGTAGCGTAGAATCTTCAAACGTTATTAGTATTTCTGTCTGAACTTCCTGTATGGTAGAGAGAGGAGATCAGCGACTACCCAGGAGCCCACGCGGACTGCTAGTCAGTATCGGCTGCATAGAGTGGTTTTATCAGATCAATGGAGACAAATCTCTTTTATTTCTATCCGGCAAGAGGCGGAAGAAGTACTTTTCTTGTTCCTTCGACAGCCAGGACAAGTATAGGCGTTCTGTAAGCTGGCCCAAATTCTTATTTGTCTGCAATCTTTTCTCTGGCCAGGTCCCCAAACTTCGGGACTGTTAGAAATGGGATTTCTGGTTGGCTAGGGCATGCACCTAAGCCAGGCCTAAACCACCACTCTAGTCAGGGCAAGGGAGTTACACACTGAAGATAACGCCTGCTCACCCCCTTGGTAGCTAGGCATAGCAGACAGGCTTATTCCAGAGGCAATGTGTAAAGCGTTTGTGCAACACACTCACACAGCAGTAACAAAATAGGCACACCACAAAAGAAATTCCACACAAGGTTATGTAAAATAGCCTTTGCATTATCCATAAAACACATTAGAACATAATCACATATATACACTGTGCCACCAGGCACTTGTGATGTATTTACAGGTATTTGCATAAATTACCAAGGCAATTGTCATAACCATTACATTTGAGGATAACCAATAACTATTGGTAGCCTTGTACTTTGGCACAAGACATTAGGCATAACTCAAATAACGACACTGAGCATAGTACATTTGCACATTCTCAGTGCACCTAAGAAAACACTCGCAGTAATGCACCTTAGCCCACAGATTTCCTGTAGCGCATTAGGGTATAACACATTAGTTATGCACGTAATCCACAGTGCCCTGTAGTGGAAACCTACAAAAGGCAACCATGTCACGTGTAGCCACTGACACATCAAAACTAGAGGCCATGAAAGATATACTCATAGAGAGCATTATTGAGCTATTTAGCCTGCTGGAGCGGCACAACGGTTTTACAAAGTTCACGTCGTGCCACACATGCTTTTTTAAACAGTTAGCTACAGTTTTTAGTGTCCCTTTTAGACCACAGAGTAAACCAAAACTAGCCAGTCCTCACTCCTCCTGCTTCAACTAGGAATGCAGAAAGTCAAGATCACAACTGGCCATGGCTATTAGAGCCAACAATGTGGCAGATCTGAAAGTAGCGAGGAGATCCTACAAGAATGCCCAGGCCAAAGCCAAAAAGGACTGGGAAAAGGATAGCTGGATTCAGATCAAGAATGCCTGCCAAAACAAGGATTTGCAGCAATTTTGGCTTCTAGTGACCAAGGGAGATATAGATAGACCGAGACCTCCTACTAACAATATCGCCACCTCCACCTGGCATGAACACTTCTCCGCTGTGTACACTGGTAGAGAAACATTAGTTTTTGAAGGTTTGACTCCCATACCAACTACTCTACAGACCCCCAAATGTTTTACCCTGGAGGAAATATCACATAGTATACACTCAGTGTTTAGGAACAAGGCTTCAGGGCCAGACGGCATCCCTGGTGAAGTCTTCCTTTCTGACATGGTTAACTGGTCTAAGTACATATGGGCACTTGCTAATGGTATTACAGCCGGGGCTGCTATACCACCCTCGTGGAAGGAAGCAGAGGTCATCCCAGTATAAAAAGGGCGATCGCTCACTTCCATCCTACTATAAGCCCATTAGCCTGATCGATGGTGCCCAAAAGGTCTTCTCCCAAGCCCTTCTCATGAAGATCACTGAATGGATGGAGGAAACTAACATCTTATCTCCCTTCCAAGCAGGGTTCAGAAAGAAAGTAAGCACCATCGACCAGGTTTTTCATTACTGGCCTGGAAAACAGTCACCTTAGAGAGGGGTAATTTTTATACAGCTTTCATCGACTTGAAGTCAGCCTTTGATCTCATCCCCAAACATGGCAGGTCCTGCAGGAGATGGGTTTTCCACCACCACTCCTAGCATTGGTTATCCGCTTTCACGAGGACAACTTCATAAGGGTTCGCTGGGGAGAGCAAGGGCAGCTGACGTAGCCCATCAGAGTCGATAGAGGAGTTAGACAAGGTTGCCTGTTGGCGCCCACCCTGTTTTCACTCTTCATCAACGGAGTGGTTAACCACTTAGTGGAAGTCCCAGCTGATGCCCCCTTGCAGGGGAAGGTCAAAGTAACAACTCTGCTATTTGCAGATGACATGTTGTTGGTCTCAAAGACCCCCCGAGGCCTCCAACTGCTGTGAGAGAGCTCTGATTCTTTCTGTGGGTCGAGAGGCCTGGAGATCAACACATCAAAAACAAAACTTCTATTGTTGAACCCCCACAAATCTTTTAAAGATAAATTGACTCTTGGTGGGTCCCCCCTCAAGAGATTAGCCACTTTTGACTATCTAGGTGTGACCCTTGCAGAGGAAATGGCCCGGAAACATCACATAGCGAAGCAGACCCTTCAGCAGAAGCAGACCACTGGGTCCCTGCTGAAGGAGCACAGACACTCCCAGTCACAACCAAAGCAGCACCACTATAGATTTACGACCATAAAGTAGTGGGCTCCACTTTGTATGGGGCCAAACTATGGGGGTTCGAGAACTTAGAGGGTCTCCTAACTACTGAGAACAAAGTTTTGAGATCCCTCTGTTCTCTTTCCCAAAGCACCCCACTTCTTCCTCTAGGGTTTGATATGGGTAGGCATACCATTGTGAATAAGGCACGACTTTGGCCTTTGCTCTTTTGGTTGCACCTGAAACAAACCCCTGAGCTTTCACATTATGCAGCTGCAGCTGATGAAGTTTGCAAACTTGACCTTTTCAACAAAATCGGGTGGTTTGCCAAAGTCAGATCCCTACTCACAGCAATAGGTCTAGGGAGTCCATGGAATGCCAACGAGCCCTGTCTTTACCAAGCAAAAGGCTGCTCAAATCTCAATATAGGTACTGGGTGGCTCAGGCTAACACAACAAAGTCACATGGTGGTCGCCTTACAACTGAATTCATAGACTTTAAAATCCAAAGTGTACACAAGCAATATTTGGAGGTCATAACAATCCCACTGGATATAAAGCTCTACATCTACTTAATATTTGGATCACTTCCTGTTAATTCCTTTACAGCTGAGTGGCGACGACCCCTATCAGGGCAGCTACATTGCCCTGGTTGTCCCAAGTCTATTGAGACAATCGCACATATTTTTTTGTTTGCCCAATGTATACCTCCCCGAGCCGCAAATGGTTGGCACCAGTTTGTAGGCTGCTGGGAACAAGATGTCACCAGGAAGCGCTGCGCATTTTAAAATCGGATTAAATAATATTTGTTGCCTGTGCAGTAGCCAAGTTCCTTGGAAAAATGTGGATAATCAGAAGGCACGCACTAAAGAAGTGATCATGGTTTGCCTTAGAGTTCCCCCTCTCTACCTTCCTAAATTCGCAATTCGAGATCATGCCAGCAACATTAGGATATTTTAAAATCGGTTGTGGTCCGACCTTTTAATTGTGATTTCATAGTGGGGTCCCTAATGCACTTTAACAAGGTCTTCCCCTTGGCTAATCACAGCTTTTATTTTTTTAACTTTCTAAATGATAATTTTAACTATTTTTATCATGATTGGTAATTCTCCGAATAATAATTTATTGTAATGCATTTAATGAATATTTGTCATGTAATCAAGCCTGAAGTTCTGTACTGTAAGCATTTGCACTTTCACGGTTCTAACACATTTAATGTATTTATTTCTACCTCTTTGCACAGTAAGCATTTGCACTTTTATGGTCGGAACGACCGAAATAAAGTTTGACTTGACTTGCAACTATATACCCACTGGGAATAACCCTTTCGACTCCTATTTCTCCCTTATAGAGGAGTGGGGGCCTCCATCGAGGTCTCGCCCTGACCTGACCCCCAAAGGAAAGACCCCGGTGCCCAGTGCACCAAATCCAGGGCTGGGTGCAACACACCCTGGCTCCTTTAATGAAAAATGCCCCTAGGCTGGAGATGAGAGTGCAGCTGCCCGCGACCATGCAACCATGCAGCGCAGCTGCGATAATGCCAAGGGTGTCAACGTGCTTACGGCCAGTTCCCGATCGGGGGCTGTCCTGGGCTAGCCTCGCAATGGCCACAGATGTCAGGATGGGGGCCTCTCCCCCCCTACCCGTGAGGTGATCCCTAGGCAGCTGCCCATGGTACCTGAAGAACTGCCGTGAGGGGCACGGATTCTGTCCGACCTCCTTGGTGTGACTGCGGCAGACACAGAGTGAAGTCACCATCAATGTTGCACCTCCTTTTGGCATCAGCCTCTGGCCGGTCAGGGCCTTCCGGGTCACGAGTCCTGCACCGGCAGTGAGATCACAGGGGGGCAAGACGTGGAGCAAAGTCTCCATTGGTCCCGCTGTCCCCGACTTCCTGTCTCCTCTGGAAATTGGCCCACCCACACCAGGCACGAGAAGCACGCCTGGCTTCCGGTTCGCGGCGTGGCAGTTCTCGCCGTGTTCCACAGAAGGAGCCCACTTCTTGGCTCAGGACAGTGAAATTAAAGGTGCCCACCACACACTCCTGGTGGGCAGACACAGCGCTGAAGGGCACATTGCAGAAGAAGCGCTCCACACGCTGCGCTGAGGAACAAGCCCACACAAAGGCTTGGGGAATACGCGGGGCTCTCTGCTTCCTCACAAGAACCCTGCCCACAACCAGGCAGCCTCCGCCTGGCTTCCTGTGCACCGCCCAGCTGCTCTCGCCGTGTTCTCTGTGAGAGCCCACTTCTCGCGCTCAGAAGGCAGAAAGTGAAGTGCCCACCACGCGCTTCTGGTGTGTGAGTGCAGCACTCTTTTCCCACACAAAGGGAGCACTCCCCTGCTCCTCACATAGGAGGGAGGGGGAAGAAGCACGCGCTCACTCCAATCTCTCCCAAGGCCAGCCACACAGCCCTGGTAAATCCCCAGAGACCGGGCTCAGGCAGGCCAGCACACTGGGTCTCCTCAGCAGAGCAGTAGTCCCTTCAGCTGCCCAGCGAGCAGCAGGTCAGTCCCCAGTGGTGGTCCTCCTGGCACACTGCAGCCCATGCAGTGTGCTCTCCTCAGTTCCAAGTAAGCACCAGTCCACTAAGTTCAACACAAATGGGGTCACAGCCCCAGTACTTATACTGTAAAAAGTCTTTGTTCTGCCCCCTGGCAAAGGTGCTCTGAGCCCAGTTCAAACCAGTTCTAGGGGGCGCTTATCAAGTGCACAACACTCCCCTTGAAAGTGTAGGTTTTGGCCCCAGACACACCACAGGGGGCGGAGCTGGCATTGTAGAAGGCATGCAGAGCCCTATTCAGGTTCAGGTGATACTCCTCCCACTACTACAAATGCAGATCAGGCCATTTCAGCCTAGCGCTGACTCACCCAGACCCTCTGAACCACTGCACCTCCCCAGCCCCTGTCACTCCAAGGCCAGACAGTAAATACACAACAGGCAGGCACAAAGACACATAGCAAACAGAAATGCCTATTTCTAAAAGTGGCATTTCTAAAATTGTGATAATAAATCTGCGAACACCAGTACGCAGTATTTATCACCACCATTCCAAACATACCAAACTTGGTCACGCTACTCCTCTCATGTCAGGAATTACCACTGAAGTACATATCAGGGAATACCAAATGCATTCCTATGAGAAGGCAGCCTCACAGCAGTGAGAAACCATATAGGCTGTTAGTCACTACCAGGACATGCCACACAGTTAAGGCACATGTCCTACCTTTTACCTACACCGCACCCTGCCCATAGGGCTAGCTAGGTCCTACCTTATGGGTGATTGATATGTAGTAAAAGGGGAGTCACAGACGTGGCAACCACTTCATGTGCCACATCACATCAGCAGTAAACTGCGCGCGTAGGCCCTGCAATGGCAGAGGCCTGAGATAGGTTTGAAAGGCTACTTTGGTGAGTGGCGCAAGCAGCGCTGCAAGCCCACCAGTAGCATTTATTTTACTGGCCCTGAGTATATGAGATACCACTGTTCAAGGGACTGATAGGTAAATTAAATATGCCAAACAGGTGTAGACCAATCTTACCAAGTTGACCATAGAGCGCACATGCACTTTAACACTGAATAGCAGTGATAAAGTGCCCAGAGTCCTAAAACCACCAACAACAGGTCAGAAAAAATACTGGAGGAAGGCGAAAAGTTCTGGGATGACCCTGCAAAAAGGGCCAAGTCCAACAGGGACCCAGGCAGGTCTTACCAAAACAGCTTTCACTTCCCCAGTGGCAGTGCGTTTTACTTGGACGTTGGTTTGTGGTGCCCGGAATTCATTGAGTTCCTGTAAAACAGCCAAACGATCATTGATGTCCCAAACAGGGCCTCGTATGCAGTACGGCTTCCTAGGGAACTTCTTGGCATGTTATTAAGTGCCCTCTGAATCCCATATAGGTGATTGACCCAACTGCCACCGAAGCCTAATACCCTTGCTTATTAAGAATTGCTTTAAATCTTGGTTTTTCCTCTCCACAATCGAATTTCCCTCGGGATGATACAGAGAGGAGTACTGCAATGCTACACCCAAACTTCCCATAGCTTCTTTGGAAGCCTGAGAACTAAACGCAGGGCCACAGTCAGAATGTAATGTGCCAACTGCGTATGTCCCTATAAAGACTCGTAAATCCTTTATAGCTTTTCGGGCATCAGCCAAGTGCTGAGGTCAAACCCACAGGAATCTAGATCATTAATCCACTGCCACCAAGATGTACTTGTAAGCCCTGTCAGTTTGTAAGGGGCTGCAGTGGTCCAAATAGACACATGCGAGAGGTCTGTCTGATATCAGTAAAGGCGTCCGTGGTGGACGGGCTTCAGTGGAACCCTTCATCTGCTGGCAGATGTCCTGCTTAAGGATGAGCCCTTGGTCTGTTTTGTAAGATGTGGCCACCAATAATGTTGCTTTAATACTGAAACTATCACAGTAATACCTGCGTGTACAGAACCCAGATCCTCATGTGCAGCTAGTATTAAACCTAATCTGCAATCCATGTTTGTTATTACTCTATCCCCCACTCCTGGAATTTGAGCATACAGATTATTTTCCGCATCTAACTTGTAGGAGTAAGTGAGTGGAAATCCTTTTGGCACGGCTGAGCTGTTTTTATGCGGAGCGATGACAGCAACCATTATCTGTCTGTCTATTCTTGTGCTAGAACGAGTGATTGCAGCAACGGCAGCATTTCACACTGTCGCCTTGGTGGCTCCATCAGCCAATGAATTCCCTTCAACGTGCACGCCTACACGTTGATGATTCAGCGTATGAACCCATAGAAAGCCTTTTTTATGCCCTGCCACTTGTTCCCAAAGTAATTTATACTTTATTGTGCAACCTTTTGAATCTTTAAATCCATTCTGGCCCCACTAGTGAAGATATTCATTGTAAGACTGGACACAATAAAATGAATCGCACACAATTAGTGTGGGGAATTCTCGATCTATATTTTTTAGAGCCAGGCTTTTAGTTCTGCCAGCTGAGCCGTGCAATCTCCTAGGCACTGTGTCTGCATATTGCTTGGACGGAACTAACCATCCTGCCTATGTCCCTTTACAATCGCACAAGCTTCGCTGTATTGCTGTTTACTTTCTACGGCTGGCTGAGCTGAACCATCACTGTAAATTATGTATTCATACTGATCTAGAGGCATTACTTCATTTGGAAGAGGGTATTCTTGTTCGTATTGCTAAAATGCTTGTGTTTTTAATGTAGAATCAAATTTGTAGTCTACATCTGTTGCAGTGAGTGACTTAACCCATTGTATTCATCACGGATGCAGTGCTTTAGCGTTAGGAACACTTGCTTTAGTAACAGCCTCTAAGGTTGGTAATGGCGTTAGAACAATTATTCATTCCCCTGAGACAATGCTCTTTCTCTCACTACAGCAGTCTGTACTACTGCCAGAATTTTTCAGTGGATGCAAAAAGCATTTCAGCGTTGGTGTACAAATGTGATTTGTATACAATGGGTACGGTTTCCCCTTTATTGAAAAGTTAGGTAAGTGTATCCTGATTGACCCGTGACTACACGGATCATGAAATTTGTAGTATTTACACGTGAATGTAAATGTAAATGTTTGGATGCTATCATGTCAGCTTGTAGGGAACGGAGAATCTCTGTGTGTTCCTGTGTCCAATGTCGAACTGAAAAATCAGGTCTAATTAAGTCGTAAAAAGGTTTGACTTTTTCTGCTTAATCCAAAATGTATGTTAGGAATCCTAGAATGGAGTGTAGGTTTTTATGAGTTTATGGAGGTTGGAGCAGCGCAGATTTTTTCTAAAAAATTAGCTGCTAGGCTTTTCCCTTCACTTGAGAGCTCATATCCTAAGAATAGGACATTGAGGTGGGCAATTTTTGATTTCTTAAAGTTCAATTTATAGCCCTCAGAGGCGAACCCCAAAGTTATGTTGTTGAACCTGTTCAAATGATCCAATAATTTATTGTCCATCAGATAAATATCATCCACATAAGACAGTGCCTCCTCATCAAAATTTTGAAGTAACTCTGATACTCCTGCTGAGAATAACCCTGGGCTATTAATATACCCTTGGGGCAGTCTAAAGAATTGACTCTGAGAGCCTAGCGCCGAAAATGCTGTCAAATATCTGCTCTCAGGTGCTATATTTTGGCAAAAGAATCCATTTGAGATATCTAGTGTTGTTTTATATTTTTTCCGCACAATGTTATTCATTAATGTGGCACTGTGTGCATTCTGTGTGCAAATGTTTTTGTGCACGTGTTTGAATGTCTATAGTCTAAAACTAGATGGTATGAATTTTGGGACTTCATTACGGGAAACAAAGGGTTATTCATGGAAGAAAGAAATAATGAAAAGGAGCCTATAATCAAATTAGTACATTTATAGATTATAAACAATATCAAATTCATGCGATTTGAAACAAAATTAAAGTGCGTTTTGTCCAATAGATGAACTTCATCAGGGCTGTAAAACAGTTAGAAAAAACATTATAGAAATTATCCAAAAATTATGTATATATATTTACACAAGATCTTTCGAAGAAGACCTATATTATACAATATACAATAAGAAAGGCCAGATAGACATGAACATGATAAAAAGGACATGAGGCAATTCTACCTCTAATAATGACAATTTCTCTCAATACTGGAATTGTTATCCTGTAGTAAGATGCTCCCTTCCTATATCCAGATGATGGGTCTCCCTGGACACACTTCTCACTTTTGATTGGTGCATTTTACCCGGACCAGAGAGGGAACTTGGGTTACATTATGATTTTTGTTAGAAAGGATCCAATTGGTTTTCCATATTGTTATGACAAAAGTGATTGGAGCTTTAAAGGGGGTGACTTTAATGACATGGTTTTCTTGCCTATGATTGGCTAACTTCTTGTATAAATACTCCTTAAAGGTTGACAGTAGACACCACGGTCAGACGGACGGTACTTTGGGCACGACTTCATATGATACCTGGTAAGCCACAGAGATGGAGGTGATATTGTGCTTGTTACTTTCCTTAGGTGGTCTCATGAAAGGATGTTTGCTGGGTATTTTTTGATACTTATTAGAGTATATATTTAACTTGTGAGGATTCGTAAAGTAATTGGGGACACTAAATTAATTTAGCCCCTTATTTCTTTATTTTGGTGTCGATTTTTAATGTTAACATTGGTGTTTCCTCTAATGAAAAAGATGGAGTGATTTTTCTAAAGATAGGTTTTGTTCTCCCCTTTTATCATAGCATGGATAGAAGGCAATAATCCTTAGAAAATCCAGAAGACATTGGTGTGATTGGAATATCGATGCATATTTATATAGATCACTAAACTTGTTTGGTGATTTACATGAGCTGTTCCCAAGTGAGTTCTGTTCTTTCAATAATTATCCTATTAGACTTATTAGGTGCTTGAAAGTGTAAACTAGATGGTTATATAATTTAAGTGGGTAATCAAATATGTTTTTTAGAATAATCAACTTGCTGCCCTCTCATAGATTAATGGGTGGATGTATTGATTATAGCCATGATAGATTTTGCTCTCTTCTTTTTAGCTTGGATATATATTACTAACAAGACGTCACAAGATTCTTGGCTTTCAAGATTTCACATTCGCATGTTGCTTTGCTGATCTTCGTGATCTGAGTCACATGTGAGTGTTACTTATATAAATATTTTCTATAATAGACCCTTAGTGGGTTGATGAGCTATTGTTTCCAACCGTCATAATCACCTTCAGTACTGCTGTACTTCAAATCATAGGAAGTACCTTATTGACTATTTTTTCAGGTATTATAAATGGGACGTAGAATACCTTATATATTTGTGGATTATAAATCCTTTTTTGATCTGGATGTCCACTTTTTTTCCCTTTGATACTCCAATATACAGATCATGTCTGAACTGAGAGCATTTGTAATAACAATGAGGATTATATGTTGTGAAACTTGTCCAATGATTTTTTGGATTATATGTAGGCTGCTTTTGCATATCAAAAACACAAATACCATAACCTATTGGAAACAAATGTTAAGAATGGATATAGGCAGGGAGCATCTTACTACAGGATAACAATTCCAGTATTTAGAGAAATTGTCATTATTAGAGATAGACATGAACATGATAAAAAGGACATGAGGCAATTCTATCTGGCCTTTCTTATTGTATATTGTATAATATAGGTATTCTTCGAAAGATCTTGTGTAAATATATATATATAATTTTTGGATAATTTCTATAATGTTTTTTCTAACTTTTTTACAGCCCTGATGAAGTCCATCTATTGTACAAAACATGTTGGCTGGGCTTTATGCTTCTGATTGGAAATGAAAATAAAGATTATATGAAGAAAAGGAATTTCAAGACTCCCCGCACTTTAATTTTGTTTCAAATCACATGAATTTGATATTGTTTATAATCTATAAATGTACTATATTTGATTATATGCTCCTTTTCATTATTTCTTTATTCTAAGAGAAGTTTTCTTCTCATATAGTGTGACTTCTATAGCAGTGGGGTTACGAAAAGTGGAGCATTAAGATTTAAACACTCATAGGAACTAATATACTGGTGCAGCCATTTAAGCCCACACTGCGGTTTCTCTAAAAAATATTATTCATGGAAGAGGTGCAATTCTCTATTACACCTTGGTATTCACGTTGATCTAATATCTCCCTGACTTGCTTTTTTTTGCATCATGTTTTATTGGGTACTGTCTCTGTGGAGTTGGAACAGTTTTTACTGGGATTACATGCTGAGATGACTCAGCATCTCACCCTACATGATTGCGGTATAATGTAGGAGCTAGTGCTATCACGCACTCTGTGCATATGAATGTTTTAAGGATTCTGGAACAAGGTCTGGGAAGGCTGGTAAAATTACTGTTTCTCCCTTTGGGCAGTCCATCACAAACTCAGGAGGCCAATCTTTTTCAGCCAAAGGATATTGTATCCAAAAATCAGGTTCTCCCAAAAGAGACCCCTTCACCTTCCTGGGTATGTCCCCCTTCATATAGAGTGCTATTTCATATAACTGGTGTGGGACACTTACCCTAGTATCAGGTATTTCCACTGTGATATGCTCCTTTAATGCTGCTGTCACCAGACATTTCATCAGGTTCTGGCGAGCTATTGTTACTTCTGCTGCGCTGTCTAGCATCGTCAGAGCTGATTCCCTATTCAGAAGTTGAATCCTCAGCAGCCTGGGCATTACTTATTTTAAGGCCAGCTACTTTCTTGTTTTTCAATTGAGGTTTGATTTTTTGTTTATCTTCTTTTTTGATATTAGAGTCTGAAGTGCGACTTGTATCTTCTGACTTTGCTTGCTCTTCTGATCTGTGTTCTGACCGTCCTTCCCTCTCAGAGTTTTTTGATGAACCCTGAAAGGAATGAGAGGAACGTGTATCAGTATCCTGATACCTGTCAAGTTTTTTAATACTGTCACAATTTCTAAGGTTACACCTCCTGTCAGAGGGCTCCTGTAGAGGAGCCCCACCCCGTGATTGTGATCTATTCTCTCTATTCTTTTGTTGTTTATTATTCCATTTCTTTTTTAGAAGAATCAAGTGCTTGCTTGGAGTAATCCATTTCAAGACTACCCATTACTTGTGGTTTCGCAGGTCTAGCTCCCAAATTATCTCTACCTAATGAAGCATAGGTGTCTTCAATACTTTTTGGTAATTCTCTCTCCTGTTGTGCAGGAGTGTATTCCCTCAGGTGTTGTCACATAGCTACCGCTGTTGCCTCCCCTTTTATGTTTGCCAAGATAATTGTAGATACCTGGGAAAAAGTGCCTATTAATTTCAACCCTAAATTCAGAGCAGGTTCTGCCCCGTACTCATTCTGTATTTGTCTTAATACCTCTTATATCACTGCTCTTGAAGGGGTGCCATGAGTCCTGGTATAGATGGCAGTGAAAACTGTGCCTCAAGTGGTGCAGTCCTCTATTTCGGGAGCTATTCGAATTGGCAAGCAGATTGTTAATATTCTGTGTTTTTCTTGTGGGCCTGTGTGCGGAAACACTGCCTCTAGATGTGCTATTTTCTGGGCTTTCCAGAATGGCATTTGCTCACGTTCAGTGGACATTCTTCCCATAACTGCATTCAGTGCTTGTGGGATGATTTTAGTGTGGTACCTTGTAATTGACCCACTGGAGTAACCCTTGTAGGTTAAAGTGTGCATGCTCTCATAACAAACTGTGTCATATTTCTGTAAAGTTTTATTATTTCTTTGTGTAGTGGATGTAAGTCTACAATTGGCAGTGTGTCAATTTCTGGATGTGGTGTGTAAGCAAATAGGACAGGCCAAGTAGCTCCATCACTGGTGAGCGGACCGAGTCTCACTTTTTCTGCAGTGTGTGAAAGGGCGCCTTTAAACCAATTTATATGTTCTTGGTATGTGAGCGGAACTTCTATGTCCTCAAATGGACAGTACTCTTCTGGTATTTCATCCGCAGTATAAGAATGAAATGTATTTGTACGTGGATCTGCAGGTGGGATTTTAACCCATGAATAAAATACCTCTGTCCTGAGTGACTCGTGCGCCCCAATCACAAATGTTATGGTCCCTTCTAATGCTGGGACACCAAAACTTTCTAATTTTGCAGCAAGTGCATTTTTGAAATTTTCTGAAATATTTATAGCATCTTCGAGCTCAGCTTCTTTCCTACTAGTACTAGCATTGCCATCAGCCGCAGTGTTTGCTGTCTGAGACATTATGGGTGGAAGTTGATAGAAAAGATAAGGGTTATGTACAATGTAGGGTATTATAATCCTTAAAACTTGAATAAACCTGCAGCCAATCCATAGGATATACCTACTAAGATGCTGCGGATTTTCCCTTCCCACTCCAGATGTCACTGGGTAGATGTGAGTAGGGGTCTCTGAGAAAGCACGACTGAACTACTCAGATTTGACCGTTAAATAAGAACCAAACCAATGTTGGAGGCGCCATGTCATGTAGTTCCTAAAATCTATATAGGATCTGCACGTTTAGACAACAAAAAATAAGGGATTGGTGTCCAGCCAGATTCCAGACACTCCAAAGGATATGTTAGTCTGTAGACCAGCTAGCTCACAGTGCCAATACAAGCACCACAACCTCACGAAGGAGCGAATAGTTTGTGGAAACTATTGAACATGAGAACCCTGACCCCTCAGGTATCATGGAAACAGTACAGTACTTTGCGCTCAGTCACTCGTGCTCACTTGCTCTCAGAGAGATGTACAAAATAAACGATGGCGATGGGGATGTTTTCAATAAGCATTTATTGAACCAACGTCATTCTAGTATAAAACACATGTGCTGCAACAACCATTAGACAGAAACAGATGTATATGGTTATAAGCATCAATAGAGTAAATAGAAGGTAGAATTCTACCAAAGTGCTAAAAAAATGAACATATGCAGGCATATAGATACATGACAATAATAATGGCTACTCCTACGATGCAACCCTAACTAGATGTACCTGAGTGTACCTAGGATATATGTAGGTGTATAGCCAAGAATACCCCTAGGAAAGAGCCAACCCCATTACCTGGTGTGAACAATTGACCCTGTCTTGGTCTCAAGTTGGACACCTGGTGAGGGATGTCAGACCACTGCGTGCTGGAGTGACCTCAGCGTCTTGTGTCAGCGTGTCAGCATGGAAGCTTCTTCTCCTCTCTTTGGCCCAGTGAAGGTGTGGTGCTTATATACCCGAAAGGTATCCTCAGGGGTTCTACCTAGATGTGTCATGGTACTGTGGGCATGTCGGCCAAGGATGATGATAGTGGTGACCCTTATACAGAGTTATTATGCAGAAGATGGTAATCCTGCTGTGATACTGAGAATCCTCATGCATTAAAAATAAGGCTAGCTTTCGGAAAAAAACACAACATTTATTCAGCACCTAACTGGGTGAAAGGTCAACGGCAGAACCGTTATGTAGAGCAAGGTAGGACAAATGTAGGTAAATGGCCGTGCAACTACCTAGGCCTATAATGGGGTACATTGGGGTTAATAACAAGCCATACAGAGAGTCTCAAACACTTCTACATACCCATGTAGAGACTATTATATCCATTTCACATAACCTTACAGACTGTCACATGCTCTCACATACCCATATAGAGACTCCTTTCACATACTCATATAGATACTCTTATACTCATTCAGATGTGTATACAGTGACTCTGACATCCTCTCATATACCCATAGAGAGACTCTCACACTCTGTGATATACCCATACATAGACTGGCACATCCTTTCAGATACCTACACAGAGCGTAATAACCTCTCACACACCCATACGGACTCTCACACACTCCCACATACCCATGTTGACACATTATATCCATTTAGATATCCCTAGACAGACTCTCAGACCCTCTCACATACCCATGCATAGACAGTGAGACCTTGTTACATACCCATACGGGCACCCTTATACCTTTTTACATACCCTTACAGAGTCTCCCACACCTTTTCACATATCATTGACACCTCATTTATTTCCATTCACATATGTAAACAGATAGTGTAACATCCATTGACATACTCATACAGACACTCTTACACCCTCTCACTTTTCCCTGCAGACATTGTTATACGCATTCATATAATGACGCAGAGACTCAGACATCCTGTCACATACCCATAGCGAGACTGTGACACCCTCTTACATACTCATACATAGACTGTCACAGCTTGTCATATAGCTAATCTCGTTTCCTTTCTTCCTATCCACATATCCATACAGATAGTCTGACACCTATTCACATACCTATATACATACTGTCACGGCCTCTTACATATGCATATAGAGACTCCTTCATCCTCTCACATAACTATGTAGGCACTGTTATACCCATCCCATGTCACATACCTATAAATAGACATTCACACCCTCTCACATAGCCATACAGACCTTGTCACAGCCATTCACATAGCCATACAGACTCTCACACACTCTGATATACCCATGTACAGACCCTTGTATTCATGTACATACCCTCACACCCTCTCACATATCCATTTATAGACTGCCAGAACCTCTCACATAGCTATACAGACACTGTGACAACAATTCATATGCACTTAAGCAAAAGCAACATTCTGAGAGTGTTATAGAGAAAACATTTGCTTTGAAGAGGAAGGTATATATATTAATATTGAATAGATTGAGTACACTAGACAAAACAGCATTGTGTATGAAGAAATGAAGTGCTAGAGAAAGGCTTATTAATAGAACTAATTTTTGCAAAGTTTTTAAAGGTGAATGGAAGCATACATCTAGTACAGAACCTGTTTTCAATGAGGAAAGCTATTTCCAAGAGAATACACTAGTGTATGCTGTTGATTTAAGTGTTCATTGTTATGAGTAAATGATGGTACTCCTGTTGCAAAAGAGGAGATGGTTCTTAGGAATGTAGAAGAAGTGATAGCTGAAGAGGTGCAAGGAAGGAGTAGACAGGCCCAGTATACAAATGAAATTGTAATAGTTTTTGTAGTGATTTATTACAGAATTTGGTATGCGACTTTCCATGCAGAAGTTTGAAAAAGCTAATTTCAAATTTGCAAGGATTAGAGTTATGCAAAGTTAGGAAATATAGTAATTTACAAGGACGTTCCTTGGCATGTCTTTCAAGGAAAGTTTGTAGAAACATGTTTCATCATATCAGGATGTTAGCTGTTCACCACTCCAAAATGCGAACTTTGGTTAGACGGCTTTACTATGTAAAAACTCCTGCTATATGTTTAGGAGAGATGAATACATATTTATTGTATGGAACATTAGCAGAGGCTGAGAAAGTTTGTGAATATATCCAGTTTTCGTTGGTTGGTCCAGAAAAAGAGTTTAGAAAAAATGATGTGTTGGTAGCTGGAGGTATAGAGGAACGAGACACAGAAATTACAATTGAAAACTTTGCTCAAGACTTTGCAAAGTTTAACACAGTTTCCTCAGAAAGACCAAAATGTGCTTGTATTTGTTGTCGACACACTTACTACAAAACGCAAACTCGGAATGTAGTTGTGTTCTCTAACTTTGAAAAAGAGAACAATGATAAGTGGCAAGAATTTGGTGCAATATAATTTCTTGAGGAAAGATTTGATTTGTCTACAGCGAAGATTATCTGTAAGTACTGTTATGATAAATTAGAGAATAATAAAATTCCAGCTAAAGGTAAACAAAACAACTTAGAATTGGTACCCATTCCACAAGAGCTTAAAACATTGAATGTTTATGAAGCAATTCTTGTACAACACAAAAATCCTTTTCAAGTAATAGTTCATAAGGAGCCAAAGACAGGGAAATTACCTCCAACTGAGCTCCAGGGAGGACTAAAAGGAAGAGTTGTGTATTTACCTTTAGCTTTTAAGAAGAATATTGAAACTGTAGGACTAGATAGAGAGATAGAAGAACCACTTATCATTTTAGTAAATGGGTTCCAATAAAAAACATTTTACAAGATTTAGGAGATGCTAATAAAGTTTAGAAAGCAACGTTATGCCTTGTTGAAAATAACATTTACTATAGAAATGTTGATGTTGCTGAAAATGAAATTTGCATACAAGATGATACCTTATCATCATGCAGACAGATTGAAAAAGTGGCTTGATCTAGATCTGAATAAATTTATAAACACCATAGCATCCACTCTCTGCACTCTAAAGAAGTAAGTGGTAATGCTATTGATTGTTTCAAATGCAGAAAAGAGTAACAAAAAGTTGTACAGCTTTAGTTTTAAAATGTTGTAGCATAGGGAGATAGGTTCTTATGAATGCTATGATAGGTTGAGCTCGTTAAGTTTATACTCTAAGTCTAAGGAAATAGTTTGGGTAAGCTAAGGCCTTGCAAGTACATGAAATAGTGTTAAAGTATTTTCCAGAAATTCAGTATCTAGCGGAGTTTGACCTGGAAAGTATAGATATAGTAAAAACAAACATGTTGGAGATATACTACCCAAGAAGATGTGTACACTTGGAAAATATTTGTCTATTTGAAATTCCTCAGTACTACAGATAAAGAATCAATGTAAAAGAAAAATGGAAGAAGGGAAAGTTGCTGTCCTCAGATGTGATGGTTGTTTAGTGAAACATGCAATATGAAATCTGATTAACCACAGGAAATGTAGTTGCCAAACTCAAGAGAAAATAACGTTTTTCTATGTGGCACGTCTTCAAGTTTTCAAACCTTGGGATGCAGAATCTGAATTACTTGAAGGCTATGATTGCAATGAAGATTCATTTAATGCTGTGAAAGACAAGACAGTAGTCAGTGTTCAGTCTTCCAAAATTATATGCAAATGTTAAGTGATGAAATTCAACAAGAAGCAGCAATTGCTGCAGAGGCAGCTAGGGAAAGTTCTCAGACCATTCAAAGATCTGTACCACTTAGTCAAGGTCCTCTTGGAGCACCTATTATTCAAAATGACGCTGCAATAGCAATGACTGAGGTGGAAACCGCTAACGAACAAGTTAGACAGGAAACTGAAGATCTGGAACAGTTAGTTGCATAACTCAACAACAAACAGAAAGGCAATTATATAGAAGTACAAGAGAAAGTGGAACATGGATTTCATTTCTCTACAACAAGAAAGAATGCAGTTCCTCTTCCTTTAAACCAATTCTGTTATACATTAGTGGTCAAGCTGGCACTAGGAAAAGCTTTTTAATTAAAGCACTGACTGCTTACCTATAGACAACAACAGAATCAAATGTGTTGTGTGTAGTGACAGCACCAACTGGATTAGGTGCACACAATACTAAAGGAAATACTGTACATCGACTACTAATGCTACCAGTGGAACATGACAATAATCTGGAATACCAGAAGTTATCTGGTGAAGCGTGTCATGGCAAGAGTTTTGAAGAAAATGAAGCTTTTGATCATTGATGAGGTTAGCATGGTCTCAAACTTAATGCTTGCTTTTATTCAACTACAAATGGAACACATTTTAGGAACAGAGTAGAATGTTTTCTTTGGATGAAAGCATTTAATTGTGTTTGGTGACCTTGTGCAGCTAACCCCTGTAAAAGAAGAACCTGTTTTTAAGACCTTTGTCCAGGAACAAAGAAGTAATTCACTAAGAAGTATTGGAAATGTAAATATATCCCGCCAAGCATATTATGAGCTTCTTCTCCACCACAGTTTTCAGGGCAGTTCCTCCTCCATGAAAACCGTAGCGGAGAGGAAACAAAGGGGGCCCTACAGGGCCCCATTGTGCCTCAGGGCCATGGGATGCATGCAGGGTGGCACAGCATGTGCCCCACATGTGTGTATGCACCCCAGTTACTACACAGCATGGGTTTTATACTACATGCCATGCAGAAACAGTTTTTCACATTCCCATTGCGGTGCCCATTTTCAGAGGCACTGCCATGGGAATGTAAATAAACCAGCCTGCCTGACATGAGAAACACTTGTAATCTGGCGGGTGGCCCGACTCTGGATTTGGCAGAGCGTCAGTGGGGTGCACCCAGCACTGCACCACCAAACTCATATTCAGGCCCTAAGTGGATGGACGGAATGTAATGACAGTAACCTGATATTTAAACATAAACTACCTTTCAAACTTCCAAATTCATAACTTTTGTTTTTGCAAACAAAGTTCTAAAAAGGATTTCTCTTTAAAAAGTGGGTGATTGTGTTTGTACTGTGTGGATTATAAGGCTGTAAGACATCAGTCAGCCTAGTAAGGGTAATGTCTTGAAAATGGCCTTTTACTCATGGATATATATTACATCTATTTTCAAAAATGGACTATTTTAATATGATTGCACAATACTTTTTATATGTTCATTTATAGCAGTTGAGTAGGTAGAAGTGAAATAAATGGCTTGTAGTGAGTACATTCATAGTATGATATATTTACAGTATTATACTGTGCAAGTCTTGTTTTTTTCCTACAATCTATGTGATTGTTTTTCCCCTTCTGTTCAACGATGAAACTTCATACAGTACATTGTTTAAAGTGTACTGGTATGAAAGCTGAGAACAGCAAAAAAAAAATGAAATGTTTAATTGCTTTAGAGATTTGCAGCTCTGTAATGTTTCTTTAATAACAAAGCTA
Organism: Calotriton arnoldi; assembly: GCA_963921515.1. Classification (NCBI taxonomy): domain Eukaryota; kingdom Metazoa; phylum Chordata; class Amphibia; order Caudata; family Salamandridae; genus Calotriton; species Calotriton arnoldi. The sequence continues at coordinate 25,462 of CAWUFW010013004.1, read as the reverse complement.
TTTAAATTGCAGAAACTTAAACTTTACTATGTAAATCGATACCGTGTAACATTAATATATCTATATGTTTTCTCTCTTATATCACAGATCCAAGAAATGATTTATTGAAGTAATGTAGATACCTACATATATGTTTACGCTTATAGTAATTAAGAAGGAGAAAAAATTACAAAAGAGACTTCTGTTTCCATCTTCCTGCTTTTTATCACTTGGGAAACTTCCAGTGTCTTTAATAACTATAACATTAGCACATATCCTTCTACCTTTATAGCAAAACAAAACATACAAAAAGAAATTAAGAACAATGTCCCTTCATGTTCTCCAATATAGTGTTAAGGTCATCATTTTCTTTTTAAACAAGATTTTAGCATTTAGAACACTGAACAACCATTTCTTTAAACTCTGTGCGAGTTGCTCTAATAGTGGTATTTGCAGAAGGTTGGTTGGGTGAAGCTAAAAATCCTCTTAAGTCAGTAGAAGATGTTACTTTCTCCTTTAGCATTCTTAAACTTAAATATGTACGTTTATGGTTGCTGCTGATGTGCTTCCATATCGAGAATGTGCTATAACTGTACTTTTCCAAAGTATCTCTGAAAAGCTCTTTTCCACACATTTTACATTCAGCGTATTGGGCACTGGATTTTTCTACGGAAGGTACAACAAAACAGTTCCACACGATCAAAGTGACTGTTTTGGGAGAAGTTTTCTCAGAATTTGGGTGTTTTTAAACAGGAACCAATAGAACTGAAGCTTTTAGTTCTATTATTGAGGGCCATATGTATCAAGCCTTATTCCCGTTTGCAAATGGGCAGATTCTCAGAATCTGTCCGTTTGCGAATGGGAAAAAGCCTTTTGGGATGTATCATCCCAAAAGGTCATTGCAAAATAGAGAATCGCAAAATTTGCGATTCTCTATTTTGTGAATGCAATTAAGGAATTGCAAATTGCGATTCCTTAAATGCAATTCTGGAAGCACCAGAAATTTGCTATTTGGCCTTAAGGAATTGCAAATTACCACAAACTTCAAGTTGGTTGTAATTTGCAATTTTCTTTAAAAAAGCACGATTTTTGATTTTTAAAAGTGCCATATGTCGCACATACATGCCCTTAGGGCATGTATGTGCTCAAAATGTGCACACATGCATATTTCAGGGTGCAACAGGGTGTCCTTTTGGCACCTTGCAACCTTGAAACTGCATTTCTCAATTTGCGATTCTCTAATTGGTAATCGCAAATTGAGACTGTCTTCCCAATCATTCCTATGGGCCTCCTAGCCCATAGGAATGAATGGGAAGGAATTCCTTATTTGCGAATCTCAATTTGCGAATCGCAAATAAGGAATATGTAGGATTTGCAGAATTTTAGCAAATCCTACATACATGCATTTTTGCGATTCTCTGATTGCAATTCGCTAAAAATCGCAATTTGAGAATCGCAAAACTCTTTTTGATACATATGGCCCTAAGTATAATTTGTGTCACTAATACCCCCATTTCTCAAAACATGGGGTCAGAGTATCTCCACCCTGACCACTTATGATAGCTTTGACACAATTTTTTTGCCTCGGGAACCATTCCTGGACAATAAAATGGTGGCCGCAACTTTCTGTTAACATTTTGCTCAGACAATCAGAGAATTCCGGCTGGTACACTATCCCCCAACTAGTAGTGTGCCAGGAGGCACGTTTGCAGAGTGGTGGAGGAAGGTCGCGTGGCCTCTGAGAACTTCTCAGCAGTCCTGCTGTGTGGGACTTAATGGAGGTAACAGGAGGGGTAGTTGGCCCCCAAGGTCATCCTTGGAGGCCACCTACCTCTCCTATTACCTCCAGTAAGTCCCATACTGCAGGATTGCTGAGATCTGATAGCAGGCCATGCACCCTTTCTCCACCACTGTGCAAACGTACCTCCTGATGCACTACTAGTAGGGGGATGAAGTCCCCTTGGCTATTGAGGGTCCTTGGGGGGCCAACTACCCCTCCTGTTACATCCAGCAAGTCCCAAACAGTGGGTTTGCTGAGAGGTTTTTGGTGGCCATGCCCTCTTTCTCCTCCACTTTGCAAACGCGCCTCCTAGTGCACTACTATTTGGGGGACGAAGTCACTTTGGCTCTTGAGGGTCCTTGAGGGCCAACCAGCTCTCCTCTTACCTCCAGTAAGGCCCACACAGCTGGACTGCTGCTTGGGGAATTAAGTCCACTTTAGTCCTTACACCCTCACAGTGCCAGGCAGAGTGATGGAGAAGAGGGCATGGCATGCAACCACCTCTCATCAATCCCACTGTGTGGGGCTTACTGGAGGTAACATGTGGGCTAGTTGGCTCCTAAGGACCCTCAGCAGCGAAGGGGACTTCATTCCCAACCAAGAGCAAGCCAGGAGGTGAGTTTGCAGAGTAGTGGGGAAAGGGGGAGGGGCCTTCGGTGAGTTGCCAGCTTCGAATTTTCATTTCATTTTAGGAGGGGGGAGCTGTGTGGCCTCCCTTCCCTTGACCCTTCTGGGCCTCGGGGCCCGCATTTCCTGGGGCCTGAGCCATTCTTTTTGGTTTTAATTAAATGAAACGAGAGGTGGGCCATGCAACCCCCCTTCCAAGGCCGATTTCAGCCCCGGTGACCCCATCCGCCGGGGCTATGCCTTTATTTATATATATTTTTTTAAAGGGGAGGAGTCCGTGCGGCCCCCCTCACCAAGTTGATTTCAACCCGGGTACCCCATCCCCCGGGGTCAGGCCATTTATTTTATAAAGTTTTATTTCAAGGGAGGGGGCCCCCTCCCGGGCCATTTTTGGCACCAGGGACCCTATCCTTCAAGGCATGGTCCCCTCGTTGGGGTCCATGGGCAGGGCCGGACTGGGAACTGAAACCAGCCCTGGCAAAATGCTCGGCCGGACCCCCTGGGGGTGAGGGGGGAGTGCGGCTGAGCTGTTTGTTAGGGCCAGTTTCAGCCGATTTTGTTACAGGGGACTGAGTTTGCCGGCCCCGGTAACAAAAACGGCCCCCCGGGGCCCAAAACCAGCCCCCACCATGGCGGCCGACCAGGGAAACGCCCGGTGCCCGCTACGGCCAGTCTGGCCCTGACCATGGTGTAGCCTGAAGCCCCCACGGTCCCGGCCGCATTGCTTTTTACACCCAGGGAGCTGCAAACACCTGGGTGTAAAAAGCAAAGTTTGCTCCGCTTTGAACAAGCAAGAGCAAAATGCTCAAGCTTGTTCAAAGTGGAGCTCACTTGTTTGTTATGGGATGATGGGGGCACTGCTCCCGCCATCCCATAGCAAACTGCAGTGTGCCAGGGGTGGCCATCCCCAGACATTGCAGGAGCCAGCACTGGAGGGTGGCGGTCCCCTGCACCATTCACAGCTCCATGAGGGGGGCCACGCAGCCCCTCCCTTCTTGAAAATAGCCCCAGGGAGGTGGTGGTACCCAGGGCAGTGGGGGGCATGTGGCCCCGCATTTAAGTATAATAGCCCTGGGAAGGTGGCAGTCCTAGGGGCTGAGTGAGGGGGGGCCGGAGCCCCCATGCATCTTATTTACATATAGCCCCGGGAAGGTGGTGGTCCCCAGGGCAGCGGGGGCGCGTGGCCCCTGCATTTCAAACAATTACCCCCGGGGAGGTGATGTTCCCCAGGACAGCAGGGGTGGCATGTGGCCCCCCGCTTTTCAAACAATTAGCCCTGGGACGGTGGGGGCCTCCAGGACCTGGCCCAACCAGGGGCATAAATTAAATAAAGCATCGTTGCCCGCGTTTTGTTTTTTTAATTTGTGACAGATTTCGTGGATCCAATGCGACTCCTGCCAATGTTTTTTATTGAAATGCTTTTTTTTTACCCTGGGGGTCCCGGTGGGATCCCCTGAACAGGCCTAGGGGGTCAGGGTGTTTCTTCCCCACCCCTTTTTCTTTTTTAAATTCTTTTTTCTTGTGACTCGGTTAACCGAGTCACAAGATGGCTGCCAACACTTCCTGGTTCTCAGGCATGAGATCGAGAGGGTTCGTGGATCAACCGCAACCACAGTTGTCTATCTGAGAAATCTTTAAATTTCTTAGGAGCAACTGAACAGATTCACATCAATTAGTGTGCTTACTGGACCAAGAGCTACCTTTCTGCCAAATTTGGTATAAATCTGTTCAGCAGTTCGGGCTGTTGCTGTGTCTAAAGTTTCCTGTGGAAATTAACATGGAGACCTCCACTTTTTCTCAGTCCCTTCTTGATGGATCACCCCTATACTTTCAAGACAGCAGCTGAAGGGAATTTCGTGAGGATTCATCAAACAACGCCAAAGCTATTGGCAAATGAGAAAAATGCTCTTCCTATGGAAACTAGGTCCTAACTATAACTACATACTGGGGACCGTCAGTAGGTAATATATATACAGATATATATATTATCTACTGGCGGTCGCCAGTAGATAGTTATAGTTACAACCTATTATCCATAGGAAATCCGCGACATTCTATTTGAAATAACGTTGGCGCCGGTTGACGAATCTTCGTGAAAGTTTCCAACTTGTTGGGGCGCTCCGCTCCGCTCCTACCCTGAAAGTCTCGGGGTGATACGTGAAGCGGGGGCCGAGGAAAAAGGGGGGTCCCAAAACACATTTTCCCCATTCATTTTTCCATAGGAACCTTTAGTCGCAGCTACAGCCCGAACTGCTGAACGGAATTACACCAAATTTGGCAAAGAGGTAGCCCTTGGTTCAGACTGGTGCCTTTTGCTTAAATGGTGTAAATCCGTTCAGTAGTTCCTGAGAAAAATCAAAAGTAAAAGTACATATATATCTATGGGCGCGTCGGATACGCGTACCCTCAGCGCACCCTGCGCGCACCGTCCCGATCACGAGCTGCATGCTAATTGGCTGTCAGCTGGCTGTCAACATTCCGATTCAGGAAGTGTTGGCAGCCATTTTATCCCTCGGTAGAACCGAGGGACAGAAACAAGTGCGCAAAGCGCAAAGGGAGCAGGGTAGAAACACCCTGACCCCTAGGTCTGCTCAGGGGTCCCACAAGGACCCCCTGGGCAGAAAAAAGATTTTTTTAAATCGGCGGGATGCGCTTAGGGTGCGCGTATCCCGCCGAGAAAAAAAAAGAAACAAGTGCGCAAAACGCACAAAGGGGGCAGGGATGAAACACCCTAACCCCTAGGCCTGCTCAGGGGTCCCACAAGGACCCCTGGGCAAAAAAGCATTTTTTTTAAAAATCGGCAGGATGCGCTCATGGTGCGTGAATCCTGCCGATAAGAATCGAGCGCGGTCTCCCGCGCTCGATAGTTAATTGGCCCCCGGGTGGCCCAAGTCCCGGGGGCATTGTGAGGGGATAATTGAATGTGTGGGGGCCTCAAAGGGCCCCCAAGCCCGGGGACCGCCACCCCCCGGGGCTTTTTAAAAAATGGTGCGGGAGGGCTCTGAGCCCTCCCGCAGCCCCGGGGACCACCACCTCCCCGGGGCTTTTTTTAAATTAATGTAACAACCTGTGTGGGGGCTCCAGCCCCCACACGCCCGAGACCGCCACCTCCCGGGGAACTAAACATTTAAATATGGGGGTCCGTTACGGACCCCAGAGCCCCGAGGACCACCACCTCCCCGGGGCTGTGCACTGAATGGGAGGGGGCCGCGCGCCCCTCCTGGAGACCTTGATGGCCCTGGGGACCACCACCCCCCAGGGCCGGCTTCCTGCAGTGTCCCGGGTGCCTACCCCGGTACACTGCTGTTTGCAATGACAGGACGGGAGCCTCGCGGCTCCCGTCCTGTCATTGCAAACTTGCTTTGGATATTGGAAGAGAGAGCAGGAAACCTGCTCTCTCTCCAATATCCAAAGCAGATTGCTTTCCACATGGGGAGCAGCATGTCAGCTGCTCCCCATGTGGAACAGCAATGCCGGCTCCCAAGGGACGTGGGAGCCGGCGGGACTGTGGGGGATTGGGGACCCCCACAGTCCCCAACGGAGAGGGCCAGCCCCGGGGGATGGGGTCCCCGGGGCAAGTAGTGGCCCAGGAGGGGGCCACGCGGCCCCCTCCCCAAAAAGAAAAATAAAAAAAAATAAAAAATGGAAAGGCCGGCCCCGGGGATGGGGTCCCCGGGGCCTTAAATGGCCAGAGGAGGGGGCCACGCAGCCCCCTCCAAAGAATAAAAATAAAGGCCATGCCCCGGGGGATGGGGTCCCCGGGGCCAATACAGGCCCAGGGAAGGGGGCCACGCGGCCCCCTTCCCGTTTTTTTTATTAAAAATTTAAAAAGGGGTAAGGCCCTGGGGGTTGGGGTCCCCAGGGCATAAAAACAGGAAAAAGGAAGGGGGCCACACAGCCCCCTTCAGGGGACAAAAAAACAAAAAAAAAACGATCGGGCCGCAGGCCCGCCCCTTCCTTCACCACTCTGCAAACGCGCCCTGGCGCGTTTGCAGAGAGGGAACAATCCCCCTTGAATACTGGGGGTCCCTGGGGGCCAACTAGCCCACCAGGAACCTCCAATATGCGCCAGGGGGCTGCGTTGCAGAGACGTGTAGAGAGGCCACACCCCTTTTACACCTCTCTGCAACGCAGCTCTGTGGCCTTTTTGGAGGTATATGGTGGGCTAGTTGGACTCCGGGGACCCTCAGGATTCAAGGGGACTTAATCCCCAACTTAAAACGTGCCACGGGCGCGTTTGCACAGTGGTGAGGGAGGGCGGGGCTCAGGTGACATGTGTGCAAACAGGCCCCGTGGCGCGTTTTAAGATGGGGAATTAAATCCCTTCAATCCTGAGGGTCCCTGGGGGCCAACTAGCCCAACAGGTACATCCAGAAAGCGCCACAGAGCTGCGTTGCAGAGAGGTGTAAAAGGGGTGTGGCCTCTCTACACGTCTCTGCAACGCAGCCCCTGGCGCATATTGGAGGTTCCTGGTGGGCTAGTTGGCCCCTAGGGACCCTCAGTATTCAAGGGGACTTAATCCCCCAACCTAAAACGCGCAACGGGCGCGTTTGCACAGATGTCACCTCAGGCCCCGCCCCCTCCCTTCACCATTGTGCAAATATTCCTCTAAAATCAGCCGAAATACGAATTCCGATTTACTCACCTGTTATCAGGAGAGACCTCAGTGCTGTATCTTTCAGCCCAGTACTGGTCCTGAAAAGTAATTCTAACCATACTTACCAGTAACTTGAATTTCCTTCCATAGGCTAACATTGACTGGTTTCACTTGGAAATTCTTCTAAGTGTGGAGTTTTGGAACTTTAAAATATTCCTCTAAAATCAGCCGAAATACGAATTCCGATTTACTCACCTGTTATCAGGAGAGACCTCAGTGCTGCATCTTTCAGCCCAGTACTGGTCCTGAAAAGTAATTTTAGCCGTACTTACCGGTAACTTGAATTTCCTTCATAGGCTAACATTGACTGGTTTCACTTGGAAATTCTTCTAAGTGTGGAGTTTTGGAACTTTAAAATATTCCTCTAAAATCAGCCGAAATACGTAATTCCGATTTACTCACCTGTTATCAGGAGAGACCTCAGTGCTGCATCTTTCAGCCCAGTACTGATCCTCAAAAGTAATTTTAACCGTACTTACCAGTAACTTGAATTTCCTTCCATAGGATATCATTGCCTGCTTTTTGCTGAAAAAGTTTCTAAGTGTTGATTTTTGAAACATACAAATATTCCTCTAAAATCAGCCGAAATCCGAATTCTGATTTACTCACCTGTTATCAGGAGAGACCTCAGTGCTGCATCTTTCAGCCCAGTACTGGTCCTGAAAAGTAATTTTAACCGTACTTCACCAGTAACTTGAATTTCCTTTCATAGGCTAACATTGACTGGTTTCACTTGGAAATTCTTCTAAGTGTGGAGTTTTGGAACTTTAAAATATTCCTCTAAAATCAGCTGAAATACGAATTCCGATTTACTCACCTGTTATCAGGAGAGACCTCAGTGCTGCATCTTTCAGCCCAGTACTGATCCTCAAAAGTAATTTTAACCGTACTTACCAGTAACTTATATTTTCTTCCATAGGAATCCATTGTCTGGTTTTCAGCAGAAAAGTTTCAAAGTGTCGATTTTCACAAACTACAAATATTCCTTAAAAATCGCCTGTATGACTTAAACGCATTCATTCAACTGTTTACAGGAGATGCACCAGTGCTGGATCCAGGATCCAACACTGAGTAAGAAAAAGTAACGATAACAGTTTTTAACTTCTAAGTGAATTTCCTTCCATAGGATAACATTGGTGATTCTATGAGAAAAAGTTTCCAAGTGTCAACTTTTAAAATACAATAATATTCCTTAAAAATCACGACTGTAACCAAAACGCTTTTACTCAACTGTTTACAGGAGATGTAGCAGGACTGAATCTAGGATCCAGTCCTGTGGTTACAAAAGTAATCCATAAAGTAACTAATTGCATTTAACTAGAAATTCACATTGAGCTGAATGTTGCAATGTGTTTGAAAATGTGTTGCCCATTGCAACAACTGTAACTACTGTACTTAAAAGTCTATTGCCTATCTGCAAAGTATTTAAACTAAAGTAATTCATTCTGAGAAAGTATTTTTTGTAATGTAATGTATAATGTAATTACAATGTAATTTAAAAAATAAAATATGTAAAAAAAAATTGTTTCTAAAAATGTAGTAAATCAGTATGAAAAAAATTAATATAACAATTAATACATTTAAAAATTGTCATTTACAAAACCTTTGAAATTCACTGAAAAAACCGTAGGTTTCAGGCACGTTATAGTTAGAAATTAGCATTTAAAAAACCTTTGAAATTCACTGAAAAAACCATAGGTTTCAGACACGTTATAGTTACAAATTAGCATTTAAAAAACCTTTGAAATTCACTGAAAAAACCATAGGTTTCAGACACGTTATAGTTACAAATTAGCATTTAAAAACCTTTGAAATTCACTGAAAAAACCATAGGTTTTAGGGACAGTTTTAGTTACTTGGACATTGCACTCGTACAAAACCCGTGAAATTCCCCGTTATAGTTAGTTCAGCTAACTATAACTCGCGCCCGCAATGCACTGCTGATGACGTCACATATTACATCACTCATGACATGGTCAGTGACATCACTGATGACATCACTGATGACATCTCAAATGACATCACTGATGACATCATCCACGTGATAATCTGATGCACCTCCTCACACCCTAATATAACTTTTGATACACCCACTCTAAATTACAGACTGCCATTCGCAAAACCATAGACACTCCAACACCAATAACTACATACCCACTCACTGATTCTTAGGTCTACACACACACATCCACTCACTCACCCGTACAGTCACTCATACTTACGGTCACTCAGTACAGGACTATCATATGCACTCTTACTCCTATATAGACACTCAAACAATGCCACTCATCCATAGAGATACTCACACACCTAGTCAGTCATGCAAATAATTAAACACACTGCCATTTACTCACCTATACAGTTATACACACACCAGCTCACTTACTCATACAAATAGTAGCACATTGTTACGCTCTTATACAATCACAGATACAAGCACACACTCATCCATACAGCCACTATCACAATCACTCACTCTTGCTTATAGCTATTTATATACTCCAACACACATATATACTGCCTTTCCCATATGTACTTACTCACACATGTACCACTGGGACATACATTCACTCACTAACACACTCTTACACACACTTACCCACCCATACAGTCTATCACAGATGCACTCTTGAAACCATCCACCCAGTGAATCACCCACTCACACATCTATGCACAGAGTTGCACACACCCCTCCCACACAAACACTCAGGCACCCATACAGATACTCAGACAAGCATTCAATAACTCATATAGACACTCATTTTGCTATTCACAAACAAATGCAGCCACTTACACAGCAACAGACAGACGGATACAGACATTCACCCAGTTTAGTCACTAACCCATGCATTCAGTAAGATACGTTAAATCACTCACTTATAGTCAGTCACGCACCTACTAAATCATCCATACAGACACTTACACACCCACTCATTCTTCAATACGTCTTTTCCTATATATATTAAAAATATTTAAACTTTACAGAAACACACAGTCACTGGATGATGTCATCAGTGATGTCATTTGAGATGTCATCAGTGATGTCATCAGTGATGTCACTGACCATGTCATGAGTGATGTAATATGTGACGTCATCAGCAGTGCATTGCGGGGCGCGAGTTATAGTTAGCTGAACTAACTATAACGGGGGAATTTCACGGGTTTTGTACGAGTGCAATGTCCAAGTAACTAAAACTGTCCCTAAAACCTATGGTTTTTTCAGTGAATATATATATATATATATATATATATTATATATATATATATATATATATATAATATATATATATATATATATATATATTTTATATATATGCGTTTCCAACATTTCACTAATTCCACCGCTCACATTATAGGCGGGTGCTGCTACTCTGAGGTGGTGAAACCTCAATTCAATTATTAAAAATTTCTTGCTGTCACAAAACTTTGGCCATAATGGCCTTAATCAATGTCAGCGTGCCGCACCTCTCCACACATTTTAAACATTGTTTGTGTTACAATAGTGGAAGATGGACTCAAAATTTCAAAAACAAGGGATATCCCTTCACATAAAGACGCAGCCATTTTGGAATGGTAAAAATTATAATTGTATGTTATTCAATCAGTTCATCATTTTATATAACACAACCATTTGAGCTGCTTTCAAATCATGTTGTTGTCATATTTGATTGTCTTTATACACAATTAACATGATAACACCAAACAATAATAACAATAAAATAAAAAGCATAAAAATATTATGCATGAAAATGTTATTATTATCCTAGTCACATTATGCTATTATCGTGCTGAGTATTAGTTAATTTTGCTTAAAGAGGGGCATGTTTATAGTAACTATTCATCCACCTAAGATTTTGGAAGATTTTTGTAAGATTTATGTAAGATTTTTATGGGATAGAATATTCCCTTGTATGAAATCCTGAATGAGCAGTGTTAACAGAGATCTTACAAGTTGAGTGATCAAATAGCCAACTCCTGCATGTGGCAATGAAAATAATAAAAGACTAATGCTAATATACCCCCATTGCTCTACATTAATGCTTATTGCCCTAATGGGCGACAAAAGGTTGCTACCAACCACTACTTCTGACAGTCTCATGGATATTGAATATCCCCATAAAGTGCTTGTGCTAGACATGGAGTCCGTCATGAAACCCACGTAACACTTGTGCCTTAACCCAACCCACTGCCCTATTCTAAATTCATGCTTCATTATTCTACTAAAAAAGACTATATATATATATATACATATAAGGACCCCACTGCTAACCAGATCGAAGATAATCACATCCTAAACTCTCATTAATACTCTAACCTATATGGATCCATAATTCTTCCTTGCTGTTCAAACCACAAGGGACAAGCGTCCTTAACTCGATGATGTATTTCGTCTCGCGCTAACGTAGAGTTTTCACCCTGTCCCCTCCTCTCTCTAACATGGGCACCTAATCAATACAATCAAAACTCAGAAGATTACTGTTGTTCTGATGGAGAGCTGCAAAGTGCCTGGCTACAGGATACCTGTTATCGACTTTAGTCATTGCCCGCATATGCTATAATACTCTCTTTTTCGCTTGATGCATAATGCTGCCTACATACAGCAGGTTACACGGGCATACTAGGCAATAGATAACAAAATCGGTATTACAATTGAGTAGCTTGGTAATCCATTTTTTGGTATCCCTACCCGGAACAGGAAAATCCTTAGTTTTTACACTTTTTCTGAATGCCTTACAATGCAGACAGGGATAAAAACCAATTACTTTCAAATTATCCCTCCCTTTATTTGAAAGTGGCTATGCACAAGTTAATCTATCAAAGAAGTACTCTTCCTGTAGGTAATGCTTGGATGTGGGGGAACTAGATGTCCAATTGTTCCATCCACTTGTAGGATGTTACAATGTTTGTCCAATATACCATGTATCTCGTTAGAGTTGCCCTAATTTGGTAGGGTATGCCCAGACGTGGGCCTCTTGCTCACTTTGTTACTGGATTCAAGCTAGCCTGGCTGATGAGGGCTGCTACCCCGAAACCAATCCCAGGATGCTTATTTCGGTTGTGGGAAGACCTGGCTTGGCAGTTAGGGCTGGACTGTACCCATGAGGCACAGGGTCAAGACTGATTTGCAAATAGCTGGGTCTGAACTGGGGTTGCGAAGTGAGCTAAAGAAAGATGATGGATTCAACCCAGATCTGTGACTGGGGGTGAGTGTCTGAAAAGTTTCAGCACTCCATCCATCATCTCCTTCTGTTTGCTTTGTTCACCCTAAGTTGGCGGGGTATGCCCAGACGTGGGTCCCTTGCTCTCTTTGCCAGTGCATTTAAGCTAGCCTAGCTTATGACGGGTGTTACCCTGAAACCGGTCCCAGGATGCTTGTTTCCAGTCCAGGGAAGACCTGGCTTAGTAGTTCGGGCTGGACTGTACCCAAGACTGATTTGCACATAGCTGGGTCTGAACTGGGGTGGCAAAGTGAGCTAAAGAACGATGATGTATTCAACCCAGATCTGTGACTGGGGGGTGGGTGTCTGAAAAGTTTCAGCACTCCGTCCATCATCTCCTTGTGTTTGCTGTCTTCCAGAGACCCTGCCATGGCTGAAAAGCATTTTTAACAAAGCACATAAAAATCCACTGCTGCATCCACACATTTTACACAAACAAATGCGGTCTCCTGTGCTTTTACTTTATTTGGCCCCCAGGTGGTTAGGGGCTGGAAAAGGAGAGGGGTACATGGGCCCTCCTCCTAGGGCTTATAGTAGCCCCAGGGACTGCCACCTCTCGATACAAATAATTCAAAAAAATGCGAGGAGCCCGTTCACCCGCATGCCCCCGGGGACTGCAACCTCTCCAGGGCTTTAACTGAATATAGTGTGGGGGCGCACGGACTACCTCGCAGCCCTGGAGACCACCTCCTCCCCAGGGCAAATTATTTAAAGAAATGCAGGGATCCATGTGTCCTCCCCTACAGCCCCAGGGACCGCCACCTCCCCAGGGCAAATATAGCAAAATAATGTCCATGGCAGACCCCCAGCCCCAGGTACCACCACATCCCTGGGCCTAAAGTAAACATTGGATGGTGGCCATGCAGCCCCCCTCCTGGAGCCATACGTCCTGGGGACCACTACCTCCCAGTTATAGTTACCTGAGCTAACTATAACTTATGCCCCTGCAGTGCACATCTTATAACCTCACATATTACATCATTCATCACATGGTCAGTGACATCACTCATGACATCACTGATGACATCTCAAATGTCATCACTGATGACATTATCTAGAGAACCACTCAACACACCACCTCACACCCCCATACAACCTCTTATATGCCCACCCACATACCCTTTCACTGACCCATACCATTACTCACACACCCACTCACTCCTCCATAGAATCACTCACACACACACTCTCTCGCTCACTCGTACAGCCACTCACACAATCATTCACTCCCCCATACAGCCACTCATACTACCAGTCACTCACATGTACAGCCAGTCACTAGCCACAAACTCACCCATACAGCCACTCACACACACCCTTATTTACCTGCACAGTCCCTCACACACCAACTCATTCACCCATACATCCTCTCAACACAGCCACTCACTCACCCATACAAGCACTCTCACATTCACTAACACACCCACACAACTGCATGCATACCCATACACACATCCATGCAAGCACTCTCACATCTACTCATTTACCATAAAGCAATTCACAGACACTTACTCTCCAATACAGCCACTCACACACCAGCTCATTTAACCAAACACTCACTCAAACAGCTACTCACTCACTCATACAGCCACTTACACACCCAGTCACTCACTCAGTCAGCCATTCAGATACCCACTCAATCACCCACACAGTCAATACACACCCATAGAGCCTCCCAGAGAGCCACTTATACACCACTCACTCACCCATACAAACACTGACACACCCACTCGCTCACCAATACAGTCACTCACACAGCATATCACTCACCCACACAACTACCCACACACACATATATACACCCATACAGCCACTTACACACCCATAAACACAAGAATACAGTCACACAGGCAGTCACATAATATTTGTTAGAAGTAGTATTACTCAATAGTAGTACACTTAGGGGTCGATTCCGATTCGGGCCGGCAAAAGCACCGACCGACTCGGAGCCGGAATTTATTCCGACCGACACGTACCTGTGGCGCCCGACACGCCAAGTACGATGCAAGGCGTGCAAAATCCGACCGACACGTACCGAACCCAAGCCGAACGACCGAGCCGCACGGAAAACAGCAATCCGGCCGGAAAAACACGCGAATCGAACCGACCGACACGCACCCGGAACAAATCCAACCGAAACGTACACGCGAACTCCAAACCGCTAAGTACGATGCAAGGCGCGAAACCACGACCGAGTCGAACGGAGGACAAGCCGTACGACCGACACGCATACCAAACCGAGCCGAAGTAACACAAAACACCGCGACCGACACGTACACAGCATAGAAAACTGCACAAACACAGCGTGAACGAAACGGAGAAGACCGTACGAGACAAATGCAGGGTCCGACTCGGTCACAAGAACGTTTCCAACATGCACAAAAAGTACAAAGGAAAAATACACAAAAAAAGGCCAAACAAGCAATTACAAAGCCAATAAATACTGGGGGGGGGGTGGGGACAGAGAACAAAGACACACCCACAACTCCACCCATATAAAGGACACAAATCCCAACCATGATCCTTTGCAAATGCCATTCAACTGCCAGCACGCAACAGACAGCAACCACACACCCACAGCTCATCCCTCACACAAACCACACACCATCAGCACACCAACAAATAGCTACCTCACATACACCCAGCAAAACACACACCCACACACCCTCACCTGCACACCAACACACACATCACACACCATCACCACCCATCACCATGCCCCCCAAGAAGAATCACAAGTTCCTAGATTGTGAATTGGAAGTCCTGGTAGACGAGATCCTCAGGGTAGAGCCACAGCTGTTTGGCACACTGGTCCAACAGACCCCATCTCCCAGAAAACCAAGATGTGGGAGAGGATCATCAACAGGGTGAACGCACAATCACCATGTCTGCGCACAAAGACTGACATCCAGAACAGGTGGTATGACGTGCGCAGGAAGGACTACCTCCTCAGCCAATACACCGGCAGTGGCCCTCCTGCCAAGCCAGTATACCTCAGGCCCTGGGAGGAGAAGGTGCGGGCCATCCTTCCGCCAGTGAGCGTCTATGGACTAGAGAACATCCCAGAGCCTGGTGAGTACACAACAAATGTACACAATATTCTGCCACAATACACACACACATCACTGTCAAGGGGAGAGTCAAACCATGCACTCATAGCAATTACACAGCAACCAGAACAGAATCATCCCAAAATGTGTATGTCAGTCAGATAAACACAACACATGCCATCTCAAAGTTACATTTAACCGTGTCATCACATGTACAAACACAACTACAACTACAGCTAGGCAGTGGCACAAATAGAACTAACAAACACATCCAGACATGTAGCCACCACAACAACACCAACACACAGTGAAGACCACTCAAAGGAAGGAATTCTGTGTATGCTGGGCAAGTCAGTGTAGCCAATAGCATCATGGGAGTCGTAGTCACACATATTGCTCACCCCCACAACTGTCCCATCAACACCACCCTGAACCATGCTCACATCACAGGGAGTGGATAAGGACTGACAAGATGGCTGACACTGGCCACTGCTGTGGGGAGCACAAGGCCCTGCTGGGAACTGTGCACCAACAAACAGCACAACACCACTGCCTGACATCCTGAGAGACAACTTCCACTCCCTGCAATGGAAGCACGTTCCATGGTGGGATATCTGGCTGGGTGGGAAGGAGGACTCGCAGCACTAACCATAGTCATAAGCACCTCCCCTCACACCCCCTCAACACAAACTCCACAGAACCCACCTGGGAGAATGCAATGCCTCACATCCTAACTCAAGATCCCACAAAGAACCTCCACCCTGGGTAATGTAGTGTGAAGCACAGGGACACTCTTGGGACTTTTAGCCAAACAACTGCCAGGACAACACTCCCAGCCATCCTGTCAGCACAGGCAGCCCACCCCACAGGGAAGCAGAGTCAAAAGGAAGGAAGCATGGGCATGCTGGGAAGGGGGTGGAGGCAATAGCATGATGGGAGTAGTAGGCACAGATATCGCTCAGCCTCACAACTGGCCCATCAACACCACCCTGAACCATGCTCACATCACAGGGAGTGGATAAGGACTGACAAGATGGCTGACACTGGCTACTGCTGTGGGGAGCACAAGGCCCTGCTGGGAACTGTGCACCAACAAACAGCACAACACCACTGCCTGACATCCTGAGAGACAACTTCCACTCCCTGCAATGGAAGCACGTTCCATGGTGGGATATCTGGCTGGGTGGGAAGGAGGACTCGCAGCACTGACCATAGTCACAAGCACCTCCCCTCACACCCCCCCCTCAACACAAACTCCACAGAACCCACCTGGGAGAATGCAATGCCTCACATCCTAACTCAAGATCCCACAAAGAACCTCCACCCTGGGTAATGTAGTGTGAAGCACAGATACACTCTTGGGACTTTTAGCCAAACAACTGCCAGGACAACACTCCCAGCCATCCTGTCAGCACAGGCAGCCCACCCCACAGGGAAGCAGAGTCAAAAGGAAGGAAGCATGGGCATGCTGGGAAGGGAGGTGGAGGCAATAGCATGATGGGAGTAGTAGGCACAGATATCGCTCAGCCTCACAACTGGCCCATCAACACCACCCTGAACCATGCTCACATCACAGGGAGTGGATAAGGTCTCACAAGATGGCTGACGCTGGCTACTGCTGTGGGGAGCACAAGGCCCTGCTGGCAACTGTGCACCAACAAACAGCACAACACCACTGCCTGACATCCTGAGAGACAACTTCCACTCCCTGCAATGGAAGCACGTTCCATGGTGGGATATCTGGCTGGGTGGGAAGGAGGACTTGCAGCACTGACCATAGTCACAAGCACCTCCCCTCACACCCCCCCTCAACACAAACTCCACAGAACCCACCTGGGAGAATGCAATGCCTCACATCCTAACTCAAGATCCCACAAAGAACCTCCACCCTGGGTAATGTAGTGTGAAGCACAGGGACACTCTTGGGACTTTTAGCCAAACAACTGCCAGGACAACACTCCCAGCCATCCTGTCAGCACAGGCAGCCCACCCCACAGGGAAGCAGAGTCATAAGGAAGGAAGCATGGGCATGCTGGGAAGGGGGTGGAGGCAATAGCATGATGGGAGTCGTAGGCACAGCTCTACATCCCCCACCACATGGCCCAGCAAGCTCACACTCACGCATGCACATCCCACAGAGAGTGGAAAGGCCCATCAAAGATGTCTGACACTGTTGCTGTGTCGTGGGGAGCACAAGGGCATGCTGGGAACTGCACACCAACCAACAGCAGGACACCACTGTCAGCCATCTTGCCATTGCTCTCACACCCACACACACTGAACTCCCCACAAAAGCAAGTAAGTATGGGAATGCTGGAAAGTGGGGTGGAGGCAATAGCATGATGGGAGTCATAGTCACAGACATAGCTCACCCCCACAACTGTCCCATCAACACCACCCTGAACCATGCTCACATCACAGGGAGTGGATTAGGACTGACAAGATGGCTGACACTGGCTACTGCTGTGGGGAGCACAAGGGCATGCTGGGAACTGCACACCAACCAACAGCAGGACACCAATGTCAGCCATCTTGCCATTGCTCTCACACCCACACACACTGAACTCCCCACAAAAGCAAGTAAGTATGGGAATGCTGGCAAGTGGGGTGGAGGCAATAGCATGATGGGAGTCATAGTCACAGACATAGCTCACCCCCACAACTGTCCCATCAACACCACCCTGAACCATGCTCACATCACAGGGAGTGGATTAGGACTGACAAGATGGCTGACACTGGCTACTGCTGTGGGGAGCACAAGGGCATGCTGGGAACTGCACACCAGCCAACAGCAGGACACCAATGTCAGCCATCTTGCCATTGCTCTCACACCCACACACACTGAACTCCCCACAAAAGCAAGTAAGTATGGGAATGCTGGGAAGTGGGGTGGAGGCAATAGCATGATGGGAGTCATAGTCACAGACATAGCTCACCCCCACAACTGTCCCATCAACACCACCCTGAACCATGCTCACATCACAGGGAGTGGATAAGGACTGACAAGATGGCTGACACTGGCTACTGCTGTGGGGAGCACAAGGCCCTGCTGGCAACTGTGCAACAACCAACAGCAGGACACCACTGACTGACATCCTGAGAGACAACTTCCACTCCCTGCAATGCAAGCACAGTCCATGGTGGGATAACTGACTGGCTGGGTGGGAAGGAGGGCCGGCTGTCAACCAAATACAACCAATGCAGACCATGTTCACACCCCAACAAATACATAGAAATGCCCAAATAATGCAGGACAATGTGCTACACCAATATCAACCCCTGACTGTGACGACTTAGGACAATGCAATGTACAGGCCCGCACCCAGAGGCACAGTCACAACTGTCAGGTGTGTCAACCATTGATGCCTGCAGAAACTTAACATACATTGTGTGTGTCTCCCAAAAACAGGTGATGATGGGGACACAGCAGCAGACGCTGAGGAGTCCCAGTCCCAGGCTCAAGAGGATGCGGAGCTCACTGGTGTCGTACAGCCTCTGCCCTCCTCGGACGAAGAAGACCAACCTGGCACATCCGGTGCATGTCAACATGCAGCACCAGCAGGACCACCAGCTGCAGCACCAGCAGGACCACCAGCTGCACCCCCTGCACCCACCCCTCCAACGACTGTCACCACAAATACCATCCCTGCCGACATGGACAGAACAAGGAGCAACACCAGCACAGGGACCCTGGACCAACGTGGGGCCATGGACACCACCACCACCACCAACCCCCAAGGGGGACCAGGGTCATCTGTGCGTGCCACTGCACGCACTGCACATGTCGGCAGGGGTGGTGGGAGGGGTGGGAGACAGAGGTCGCTGCTTGCAGAGGTTGCTGGTGTGCATGATGACCCACAACTGAGTACGCATAGCCGATGCGTACCAGTCCAGCACCGGAGATCTCAGCCAGGTAGTGGGGCTCCTCAGAGACATGAAACAGCAGCAGGCTGCCCATCATGCCCGCTTGGACTCACACATGTCCCGCGTGGAGTCCAAGTGGGACGCACTGCAAGAGATGACGGCGGTGCACAGGGACATTTTACAATGCCTCCGCCAGATGAACAACAACCAGTCTACACCTCCCTGTGTGCCAACAACATCTGGTGCTGAACAAACTGCAACTGCCACAGGGAGGGAGGATGACTCTGGCGGAGAGTCCCCTGCACCGCAGCAGCCTGTACTTGAGGGCCCCCCCAAAGAAGAGGGGTCGTCCGAGGAGGGGCAAGTGAGAGGCCGATGGCCAAGTGCAACTCCCAGGAAGCCTGAACCTGTTCTGGATGTTCACCTTTGTGCACAAACTGTTCACCCTGTTGACGGCAACACAACTCCCACACATTACATGGGGAGTACAAGTTGGACCAATGTCTCAGACAACTGTGGCCCCGATACTGGGGATTTTGTCTACCAGGACTTTCAATTCACCTAGGAACTTCTGATTGCAAGATATATGTACAGCACTAACCATCCTATGCACTATTCACACAAATGTATCACAATAAACACACTAATACACCATACTTGCCTCTGTTGTGATTCCAACGTGGGTGCTGTCATGGGGATGATGAACTGCAAAATTACACTGTGTATGCGAACTGCAACAGCAAGTACAACACAGGCATGTGAGTAAAGGCAACGTGACACATATGAGGGAGACACACCACCAGGGCTACACAACACATACACACCTAGGCCATCTGACTCATTGCCTACACTGATGTTGCCAGGGAAGACGGTGCAATGCACAGACACCACACCTATTCCCAGTTGTAGTCAAGTAGCCCACAGGTGCAGTAAGCAAATGGCAGTCAAATGTGTGACCACAGACAACGCACATCACAAAGTGAAGCACAGGTTTATTACACAGTTGCAACATGTCGTAACCACTACAGATGCAAGGTAATCCCACCTGGCAGCGGGCACACAGTCAACAACTGTAGAAGGAAGGAAGTCCATGGGTGTTGCGCACATCACCTGTAGGGACACAACAGCTACCACCCTGGAAGTACAATCACGTCGTCGGTGGACACAGTTGACCAAACGAATCTGAAAGTACCCTGTGAAGGACAGAAATGACACACAGTCAAAAGCAATGGAGAACAGGACAGAACAGCAAAACTCATGCACAATACATGTTACAAGATACCCACCCAGAACCAAGTTAGCATGTCAACACTGTTGGGGAGTACAGACCACCTGTAAGCACACATCGCTACACACATCCAGTCAAGTAGCCCATGGACACACTCCAACAGCACCAGAGCACCACCTACACATATCATGCCAACTCACATCATTGACATGACACCTCAGGATACTCACATTCAGCTAAAGAAGTTGGTGATGAGCTGTGTGCGGACATCACCCTCATCATCATCATCATCACTGGCATCGTGGTCCAGGCCAGGATCCTCCACAGGTGGCGGATGTTGGTCATTGTCATCCTGGATGAGAGGCAACTCCTTCCGCACTGCCAGGTTGTGGAGCATGCAGCAGACGATGATAATCTTGCACACTTTCGCTGGGGCATATGGGAGGGACCCTCCTGTCTTGTCCAGGCAGCGGAAGCGGCTCTTCAGGAGACCAAATGTCCGCTCAATCACTCTCCTGGTCCGACCATGTGCCTCATTGTAGCGCATCTGGGCTGGTGTCACAGGGTTCCTGAGGGGTGTCAGCAACCACGGCATGTTGGGGTATCCCGAGTCACCTACGGACAGACAAGTGCACATTAGCTGACTTGGAAAAGTGGGCGGAATACTACAGATCAGATCACACACAATGGCACAAAGTCAGTACACACCGACAAGCCAGGCACGCTGGTTCTGCATCTGTGCCATCATCCTGGGGATGCGACTACTCCTCATCACAAAGGCATCGTGTGCTGAACCAGGGAAACGGGCACACACGTGTGTGATGGTCATATCTGCAAGACACACCACCAGTGCATTGACCGAGTGGTAGTGCTTGCGGTTACGGTAGGCCTGCTCCTGGGCCTGTGGTGGTACCAAAGCCACATGTGTCCCATCAATGGAGCCAATGACATGCAGCATCCTCCCCAGGGCATAGAAGTCACTCTTCACGTCAGTGAGTCGTTGCAGTCTAGGGAAATAGATGTACCGGTTCAGGAATAGCAACATTGCCTCCAAAACATCGCGGAGCACACGGCTCAACATGGTCTGTGACATCCCACCAGCAGTCGCCACAGTATGTTGGAAGGTACCGGTGGCAAAGAAGTGTAGGGCTGCCATCACCTTCACCTTGGGGGTCAGCGCTGTAGGATACGGCCGGCCAGGCTGCAAATGTGGGGCCAACTGCACTGCCAAATCCTCAATCAGCTGCCTGGTGAAGCGGTACCGTCGGATGCTGTCCCGTTCCACCATCGTTGCCAGGTCTGGGAATGGTCGATGGACAGCAGGAGCCCTGCAGTGCAGAGGAGATGAAAGCAAGATTGTCAGTCACCCCACATATGCGGCATTGAACACACTCAATATCACAACATACATCATCATGAGGCACAACTACATGAAGTGTGCAGTTCCGTAAGGACATGTATGGTACATACATGGCCAACATCTGTCATCACGGTTCAACAAGTGGCATCAATAAGTCCCAGGTTGGCCCATTGGATATCATGAGGCCGTGTCACAGTTCCCATCTCCTGCTGCCGTGTCACAATCACCCCCCACAGTGACATGTGAGGACAGATGTGCCCCAGGCATCACAGCTCAACGACAGGTACATTCCCAGGGACCCTGTATTGCCACATGGACACTGGCATTACATGGAGTATCAGGTATACACCACAGCAAAACAACCATGACCCCCACAGGTAGTGGTCCCACTTGCCACTGCAGGACAGACATGGACGTCTGTGACACACACACGCACAACATCAAAGTCCATGCACACACAACGTGGATGTGGAGACTGCCTCCCATTGTGCACATGAAATCAGAGACATTGTAAACACTACATGCACACAGACTGTGGAGGACCATCACTATTGTGCCACTGGGACACCCTGGCTCAAACATACCGTCCCACATGGGACTCACGGGGTATGTGACATGACATACACATACACCACCGTGAAATGTGACCATGGCACATGCACAGATATGAACAGTTGCACATCACAGTGGTCATGTACACGTAACACCCAGGATCCTGTCCCCATGAACACGTGCACAGCCTGGGGGTGGCTGCCCCCAGGTGACACCCACAGGACAACATGTACACCAACATACACACAATAGGAAATGCAGCCTTACATGCCTTATGATACAGTTTGGACAGGCTGTCGTGTTGTAGGTGTGCCCCTCACTCCCTGGGAGCTATCTGTGGCTGGCATATGTTCATCTGAGACAGGCATGGTGACATATGCCAGTCACTTGTACAGGGATGCGTTGAACAGCAATGGACCGATCGGTGCCCCGGCCGGCCCATTGCATTCAATGTGTGCAGGTACGCGTTGTACCCCTGTACGCGGTGACCGCAATGGACCGATCGGTGCCCCGGCCGGCCCATTGCATTCAATGTGTGCGGGTACGCGTTGTACCCCTGTACGCGTTGTACCGCAATGGACCGATCGGTGCCCCGGCCGGCCCATTGCATTCAATGTGTGCGGGTACGCGTTGTACCCCTGTACGCGTTGTACCGCAATGGACCGATCGGTGCCCCCGGCCGGCCCATTGCATTCAATGTGTGCGGGTACGCGTTGTACCCCTGTACGCGTTGATCAGCAATGGACCGATCGGTGCGCACCCATTGACAATGGCCTAGCCTGGCAACGGACGCGTTTTCGAAATTCGAACGAGTCGGTTGCTGGAAATTCAGTTGGTCACCCACAACAATGTTGCAAAATCATGTATGTCATGAAGTTGAAGATTTGAAGGATGCTGTGGGCGTGTATTGGTGCTGCTATTCCATGGATTGGCCAGATTCAGAAGATGCAAACGACTTGGACCTATCACTTTGGACACATGGGACAGTATCTGCCTCTCCAGCACATATATATTGCTGGCTGTTCCCCTGAGAGCTCACTTGCCTGCACTACATGCTCCAGGACGACATCTGCCACTGCACTGCTGCTGTCTCTGCCCCCTCTGGACCCTGCAATGGCACGTACTGTGGAGAGAGCCCCAGCCTTCAGCCTTGAGGAGAACCAGGCCCTGCTGGACAGCCTACTTCCACAGTACAGCAAGCTGTATGGGACACCAGGGGAGCAGGTGAGTGTTCTGTGCACTGCCTTTCTGAATGTGCATTTTGTCTGACTAGCAAGGCTGAAAGTCTGCACGCCACTGGCTAGCAGGCTCACTGAGTAGTTGTCACCCCCCATAGTGTGTAGTGACATGCACTGGACAGGTATGGTGCAGTGACAGTGCATTTGAACAAGGTTTTACTTCCCATGCAATGATACCATGTAGTGACTTCTGGCAAACTGTCCATGGGCAGCGTTGCACTGCCTGTGTACATCATGTGCCCCTGTGATTGAGACATGTATATACAACTGTGTCATGCACGGATATGTTGCATGTGTAGTAATGGCCTTTTCACTTTGTCATCCTGACAGGTTAATGCCCATCGGAAGCAGGAGATCTGGAAGGACATCGTCCGGGCTGTCCGGTCCGTGGGGGTCTACAAGCGCCGGATCCGCAACTGCCAGAAGAGGTGGCAGGACCTTCGGGGCTGGACCCGGAGGATTGCACGGGTCCAGCTGAAGCTGTCGCCTCCTCGCAGGAGGGGCGGAACACGGACCCTGACCCCCACATGCTCCAGATCCTGGCGGTGGTGTTTCCAGACCTGGATGGGCAGCTGAAGGCCAGACAGCAGCAAGGAGGGGGTGAGTCAAAGACTGCACTGTGAACTCTGTATTACATGCTATGTGCCCTCCTCTGGCCTGGTTCAACTGCCACAGTACAGCAGTCATGTTGTCCAGGAGCCATGTCCCTCTATTGTGCACTGCCCACTCCTCATCTGATACCCAGGTGTGGCCCCTTACATTCAGGGAATTGTGTCACTTGGGACTGTGTCCTTGCAGTTTGCTTCACTCAAGGTGGGGGACAGCATCTGTTTGCCTAACTCTGTTGTGGGCATCATGGGTGGGTCCATTGTTCACACAACGCCTGTGTTCGGACATGTAATCTGCGTGTTGCTTTGATATGCGGTCCACTTGCTGAGCTGAGCCACCACATGTGCCTGGGGTATGTGGCACACGCCCATGCAGCGGGTGGGAACAATGTTTGGGCCCCAGGAGTGTGCAGATTACGTGTGTCACACATACATAGCCAGCTATCCACTGTCCAGGGCTCATCCCTCATTCATGTGGGGCAGGACAGTCATGCCTACTCCAGGCCATGCAATGCACTCTGTACTCCCACTCCCGTGTATCAGCTGACACATTGTGCGCAGTGATTTGACCCCTCAGGTGTCTGCCTCTGTGTCAGTGTGCTGTGGATTTGTTGCCAGGACTGCTGGGGTGTTTCTCGGTAGGGGCTCAGCATGCCACTGGAGATGTGACCATAGGAGACGATACTTGTGTGTCACATAGGTGTTTGATCAGCTGCCCGTGCAGACTGGGGTATGCGAATGTGGAGTTCAGGCAGCTGTTTCCCATTCACAGCAGATTGTGAGGGGCTCAGGTTCAGAGGGTAGTGTCACAGGTCTCCCATATGTCCAATCGGTATGACCTGGACAGATGAGGGTTAAGATGATGTGTTGTGTGGGGGATGTACATGTGCACTTGTGCAGCTCCAGGACTTGCATTCCCCATGACCTACTATTGTGACACAGTGCAGAGTGTTGTTGTCTGGCTGCCAAGTCATACATCACTGAGACAGTGATGTATGACTTAGCAGTCATGCCTCCGCCATGGCATGTGTCTACTTATTGGTGATCCTGCAGGGGAGTGACATGTGCTACATGCACACCATTGTGGCGATGGCTATCAGGACATGGGTGCATCATGGTGTCTGTCGCTGGTATGCATCACATGCATTTCCTATTTGACTCTGGGCATCCCTTTCATCCGGAAACCTGTACTGACTCAGTGGCAAGAGTTGTGATGTGTGCATGTCCACATGCTACACCGTGTCCTCTGCACTGTCCAACTACTGTGTAGTTGGTGCATTGTCCACACTGGGGTGTTGCT